>JBBVQN010000015.1:0-572500 GCA_038993655.1 Talaromyces verruculosus | reverse complement strand
TATAGACATTCGTTTACTTCTCCATCAGGCCAGACTCCGTTTCCGGTTCCATCAGACCAGACATGCGATATGGCCATGTAAGGCTCAGCGACGTCGATGGTAGATTCCCCATCCAGCCTCCAGGCAGTTGGTTTTCCCGCAAGAGACGCTTCGTCCAGCTTTTTCACCGAAAACAGTCCCTTGAGTGTATCACAGCGTTTTTCCTCCCGACATGACGCTATACCATCTTCATGACGCTGGGTTACCGATGTGTAGTTGAGCATAGAGTATTCGCAAAGCTCGAAAGTGCAACGTTCATGACCCTCATGTCCGATTATGCCCATACTCTTTTGCCGCTCGCTCGTTGGAACTAGATCCGGGAGTTTCTTCTCCCAGCCCTCGAGATTGTGCCCAATTGCCCAGACTCGGTTGGGACACAGTCCAAATTCATTTGTTGCTCTTTTTAGAGCCTCGTCAATTTTGGTAGCTTCCATGTTGATAATGTCATATCATAGTCAAGGGTTACTTTAACTGCCAACTGCTAGTCTTTGTGAGATGGAATTTCCAATAGGTGAGAAAGATTGCACATGTTGGTGGGATAGCGCAGCAAGGCTGAAACGTCGATGAGGGGCTGGGTCTTTATATAGCCACATTTTTGTACATTAGCTATTACCATCAGTAAATAGAACGGCCAATCAACAAAGATCTTGCATCTACTTTGGACTTCCGGGGCGGGCGAAGCTGAGAATGCCCTAGTACCCCTGCCAGTCGAGGGCTCGAGGCTTCTTCTAAGCCAGCCTTGCCTCCAATGCTCATACTATATGTAGACGCGTGCTACGCCAGCCCTGAAATAACCAGGTTTATCTCGAAACAAAAACAAATTGTCAATATCGAGTTTCGAGCTTGACTACGGAAGCGAGTCTTGCCATAAGCAGCCCCTTTTTCAAGCAGTGACGACAAGATGAGTTTCGGTTTCTCTCCAGGCGATATTACTCTTTTCCTCGGATTCGCTACAAAGGTTGTCAAGGCCTTGAAAGAGGCAGGTGGCTCGAAATCAGAATATTGTCTCGCTCAACGACAATGTCAAGACTTTCTTAGGGCAATGGACAACGTCCAACGCCTCGACCTTTCAAACGTTTCGGACTCATTTCGACGCCAGATTGAGGAGTACTCAACACATACTCAGGAATTTGTGAAGGATTTCAAGGAGGCCATCGTCAAGTACGAGAAATCGATGGGGAAGTCCTCTTATCGAGGATTCCTAACAAGCGCTCCAAAGAAGATCCAGTGGGCTTTTAGCGCGGCTGATGACCTCGACAAATTCAGACAGAGCCTTTCTGCCCAGGTTAATCTTGTTCATATCACAATATCACATGCGATTCTGTCAATCGTGACTAGGTCCCATCAACCACAACAACTTCTACCAGGACCGGCACGCAGCAATGCTTTAAGCACAACGATTTATCCTGATAGGCATAAACAAGGCTATCTTGATTGGACGTACAATATGATCAACAGCCTTGATGTGCGTGAACGGGTCGATAATATCACTGATCTTGTGTATGAGCGCCTTCTCACAAGACGGGCAGGATTGCTACCGGCCGACCTTGGAAGGATTCACACTCTACCAGATAATGTGTCATCCCCAACGCTCGATACTATTCCAGATCGTCATTCCCTACCATCCTCTGGCCATTCAGATGAAGTTCCTGGTTTGGATCAACAACATGTTCAGTTGGCACATGAGCGAATACATTCCGTGCAACAAGGAAGTCTAGCAGGCGAACTTGATGAGTACCTTCGCTCCCAGGCTTGGAAGAACTCTCTGAGTGGGAGGCAGAGTACGTTGATCAAATCAGCTCACAGAGATATTTGCTCAGTGGGCCTGAAGAAGAATTTTCTGAATCAGAGTCTTCTGAATCAGAAACCGAAAATCATCGAGACCAGCCACAGCCATCAAGGTTAGATGGCAAAAAAGGTCAGAGGTCAAAGTTCCGTCGCAGAATGCCATCATTTGGGTTTTCGACCAATGCTCTAGGCGGCGCATCGCTTGCAATTTGCATTGCACAACTCATTGATTCTGCGGCTAAGACATCATTCGACATTATTAAAAGTCAAAATGCATACAAGGAGCTCGTGATGCCCTCCAGAAGAATACGTCAATACTCCGGTATTCTTGAGACTGCGACAAATGTAATTTGCACCTCTATGTCGGCCGCACAGCAAAAGCTTGGGTGGACATTATCCGGCAGAATCAAGCAGCTATGAGTGCAGTGGAAAGCATCTTGAAGTCAGGGGAGGGATCGGGCTGTGGCAGAAACACAGAGAATTAACGAGGATAATGAGAATAATGTGGTGGCCATGGGAAAGGGAAAGGGTTCTTTCACTCATGGATGAGATTGAGTCCCTCAAGTCAACATTTTCCATCGTGTTGCAGACTCACCAAGTCCAAATTTCGGAGCGCAGCTTCACGGAGATGCAATATGCTCGGGAATTGCAAATGATGACCCTGGAGATCCAGCGTGTTGTATCAGCACGTACCTAGTTTGTGTATAGCCAGTCACGTTGATGCAGATTAGGTAGTAGGGGTATACGAGCGAGGACGATTTCGAAGTGTGTAATACACATGCCAGAGGTACTACTGTGGTGACTCGGTTACGTTGATTCAATGATTGCATTAACACATCTATCATAAAATCAACAAGCGCTAAACACGTCTTTCATATACACCAAGTCCTCAACACCTATAAACTTTTGTCTATAACCCGTAACTACTCAGAAAACACAGCCTCGAAACTATCCCGCAGGACCTTCAATCCAGCCTCAATCTGTTCCTCCGTGATATTTAGGGCTGGCACAAACCGCAGACATCCTTCGCCAGCAGTAATCACCAACAAGCCACGCTGTCGTGCCGCGGTCAATACATCAGTAGCCTTCGAGGCATACTTTTCAGACAGTTGAATACCCAGAATCAAGCCCACGCCACGGACCTCAGAGATGATGTCCGGGTATTTCTCCTGTAGGGCTTTGAATCCGGCAATGAATTGTGCCGACTTCACTTCTACGCCATTCTGGAGTTCGGATGCAGCTAACCGCTCAACAATGTGGTGCGCAACTCGGCAGACGAGCGGGTTTCCGCCGAATGTAGTGCCGTGATCTCCTGTCTTGATGGCTGATGACACGTTCTCTGTAACGATAGTAGCGCCAATAGGGATACCGTTACCGAGAGCCTTGGCAGTTGTCAAGATATCCGGATGAGCAGCTTTCTTGCTGCCGTCCTTGGGAATGAAGGCCGGATTGCCATGAGCCCACAACGTGCCCGTACGAGACAAACCGCACTGAATCTCATCGAAAATCAATACGGCTCCGACCTGATCACACCGTTCGCGAAGCGCAATCAAAAACTCTGGAGTAGCAACATTAACACCCCCCTCACCCTGAATCGGTTCCACAATAACACCACACGTCTTTTCCGTAATCAACGTCTCCAACTGCTCAACGTCATTGAAAGCGCCGTACTTGAATCCAGGGATCATCGGCGCAAATGGCTGTTGATACTTCGGGTTGGGGGTAGCTGACAACGCGCCCATAGTGCGTCCATGGAACGAACCCTGGAAGGAGACGAGCTCGACTTTCTCGCCAGTGGCATCGCGCGTCTTGCCGACTTTGCGCGCAAATTTGATTGCAGCCTCATTAGCTTCGGTGCCGGAATTACACACAAATACTTGAGATGCATCACGCATTCCGCCCGAAGCAAGCGTTTCATCAATCAATAACTTGCTTAATGCGCCCGTCCAGGGGTTATGATATAAATTCGAGGCATGAATCAAAGTCTCGGACTGCTCCGAGATCACTTTTGTGATTTCAGGGTCACAATGGCCCAATGAGTTGACTGCGATACCGGCTGTGAGGTCGAGGAATCGTCGATTCTCCATGTCCCATAGATAGACTCCCTGTCCCTTGACGAAGACGGGTGTTGGGCGCACATATGTAGGTACCATGTATGGAGTTCGGTCTCGAAGGAATGCGGCCGTAGATGAATCTGGGCCGGGATCGGGGGTGGGTAAAGCACTCTCTTTCTGCTGGACGTTAGCATCAATTGATAGAAATATCGGTAGTATGGTATTACCAGAATTCGTGCTTTCTCATCTCGAGGTAAGCTACAGACATACGATGTTGAGCTGAACGAGCGTGCTGTGAAGAGATGTTGCACAGTTTTGACCGACTGTAGGCGGCGCGCGGCCACACGGAATGTCATTTTGACTTGAATACAAGATGAATCTAAAAGTCAAAAGACGATAGGGTGACCTGATTGCAATTATATAGACAAGAATATGCCTCAGGTCCTGGGTGGAAGTCAATTGGCGAAGGAAGAACAAATAAATGTCTCGTTGTGTATGACTCGACGGCCTGACCGAAAATCGGCCGGCGAAGAAAAGCTTATCGATAAGAAACTATTAGATCGAAAGGCGCGCCTTGGCTTCCTCTGTACAATCTCTGTGGCAACACAACACGAACACAACTTTTTACATGCAATTTCTTGAAACATTCGTCAATATGAGAACATCTCAGCTTCTACTGCTTCCCCGCGCCATAGCGCACACCAACCGACGAGCCCTCCTCTCCTCGCCACGCCGCTCCTTCGCATCCTCATATAACCGCCAAGTAGCCGATGACAACAAGAGCAGTCCCTTCGGAAGTGGCCCAGCACCACCACGCCTCCCCAAAGAAGAGCAAGAGATATTCGAACGTCTCCAGAAGGAGTCAACGGGCGCTTTTAGTACGCCGCGCACACCTCCGAAAGTGAATCAATCGCCGGATTCGCTAGCCTCTACCTCTACCATGACTACGACACAACAAAATAACTCAAATGGGCAAGGAGAAGAATTATTTCCGCATATGAGGGAGACGGTGAAGCCTGAGTTTGAGGGAGATACGAACCCGAAAACGGGCGAGGTTGGAGGACCGAAGAATGAGCCGCTGAGATGGGGTCACGAAGGGGATTGGAGTTATAATGGTCGTGTGACAGATTTTTGATCTCGCAAAGAGGACGCGTATAAAACTACAATGATTCAAACTCATTTATGTACATTATTCAAAGAAACATGGGACATTTTTTTTCCAATCAAGGACAGCTCTTCTCTCCAGCAATGCGCGCAAGAGTCGCTTTCCCGGCTCTACTATCATTCGCACGTCCTAGCTGCTCGCTAATCCACGCACCGATTCGCGACATCTCCTCCAAATCAATACCCGTATGCATCCCCAGACCATGCAGGGTATGCACCAAATCCTCTGTCGAGACATTACCCGTAGCACCTTTTGAATAAGGACAACCGCCTAGGCCGCCGACGCTGCTATCAAATATTCGAATCCCATGTTCCAATCCAACAATCGTATTGACAAGTGCTTGGCCATACGTATCATGGAAATGAAGCGCAAGATCACTATTGGCAATCCCCGCCGCAGAAAGAGCTTGCAATAGCTCCAAGGTACGCGGCGCAGTTCCCATGCCCGTGGTATCAGCAACCGAGACTTCATCGGCGCCCATTTCCAGTAACGTAGCAGTAATCTCGGCCACTTTACCTGGAGACACATCCGGTCCTTCGTAGGGACAACCCAGTGCAACAGAGACATAACCACGAACCCTGATATCCTTCTCCTTGGCCAATGCGACAATCGGCCTTACTCGTTCTATTGACTCGGCAATGGAGCAATTTGTGTTTGCTTTGGAGAAGGCTTCTGTGGCGGCGGCGAACAACGAAATTTCGGTGGTGGTGCTTGCTTTGGGGTCATCTTTGGATCCGGCTGTTGCGCCTTCGGCTTCCATGACTTTGACGAGGTTCTCTAGGCCGCGGATGTTGGGGACGAGGTAGTTGTATGCGATTTGGTTTTGGGATTTGGGAGGTGTTTTGATGAGATGTTGGAGGATTTCGGATGTGCTCGCCATCTACCTTTGTTAGTACACCCCCTCACGTCACGGTCTTTGATGCAAGCTTACTTGTGGCACCCATTTTGCCGGCACAAACGATCCAGCTTCGATTGTAGTCACACCAGTTTTTGCGAGCCTGTTAATCAATTCGAGCTTGGTCTCCAACGAGATCGACTTCTTCTCATTCTGTAGCCCATCTCGAGGACCGACTTCGACGACGCGGACGTGGTCCGTGGCTAACCGAGCTTCAGTGGCGAAGTGACGAACGGGAGTAGTACGAGGATGAGCCGTTCGCAAGGCGGATGAGAGACGTGATGCCGCTTTGAATTTCTGCATGTTGATCTGTGTATCAGATTTAACGATAGATGAGTTGACGCATTCCAAGTAGATGTTGGGGAACAATGGAACTTAAGATGAATGCGGAGAAGACCCGAGAGGCGCGGAAGGTTAGCTGCGGCGTTGGCTGATCTTATCGATTTGACATCGGAGCCCCGCCTTTAATTTTTCACTCCACTACGTATGTCTGAATAACTCCATAGAGACAACTTTTACTTCGTTCGGGTAATCTATCACTATATAGCGACAACATGGACGCCATAGACGATACAACCGCCCACCCCGCAACCCGCCAGCCAAAAAAGAGATTTGTCGGCAGACGGACAGCAGATGCCCAAGCTCAGACTGACTCTACAAACACCAACACCAGCATAGAAAAAGGTGAACCTTGAACACCCTAAAGGCATCTTTTATTGTTTGAATATCTAACGATATGTACAGCAACCCCGCGCAAACCCCCCCGAACGCTAAACCACATCCCCCTTTCCATCTCCGAAAACCCAGACATCCTCGCCGCCATCTCCCTCCTCCCCTCAAACTACTCCTTCGAAATCCCCAAAACAATCCATCGCATCCGTACCCTCGGCGCCAAGAGAGTCGCTCTCCAATTCCCCGAAGGTCTATTGCTATTCGCAACCACAATATCAGATATCCTCACCGAATTCTGCGATGGCGTCGAAACACTCATCATGGGCGACGTTACGTACGGCGCCTGCTGTATAGACGACTACACCGCGCGCGCACTGGGTTGCGATCTTCTGGTGCACTATGCGCATAGTTGTCTGATACCCGTGGACGTCACGACCATCAAAACCCTATATATCTTTGTAGACATCAGCATCGACACAACACATCTCATCGCGACTCTCGAACGCAACTTCCAGCCCGGAAAGACAATCGCAACAGTCGGCACAATCCAATTCAACGCGACTTTACATGGGCTCAAACCCGTCCTCGAACGCGCAGGGTTCAAAGTCGTTATCCCGCAAATCATGCCCTTATCCAAGGGGGAGATATTGGGTTGCACATCGCCGCAATTATCGGACAAGGAAATTGATTATTTGTTGTATTTGGGTGATGGGCGATTCCATCTTGAGTCGGCGATGATACATAACCCCAAGATCCCGGCGTATCGATACGATCCGTATTCGAGGGTTTTGTCGCGAGAGACGTATGAGCATGAGGAGATGCACACACTACGCCGGGACGCTATAAATGCCGCCACCAGCGCCAAAAAATGGGGCATAATCCTGGGATCGTTGGGAAGGCAAGGAAACCCTCATACAATGTCACTAATCGAATCACACCTCCACAAAAAGGGCATCCCATTTGTGAATTTGTTGCTTAGTGAGATATTTCCGGGAAAATTGGCGTCTATGCCTGATGTGGAGTGTTGGGTGCAAGTGGCTTGTCCCAGGTTGAGTATTGATTGGGGGTATGCGTTTCCGAGACCGTTGTTGACGCCGTATGAGGCTCTTGTTGCGTTGGGAGGGAGAAAAGGGTGGGATGAAGGGAATGGGGGTGTTTATCCGATGGATTTTTATGGGAAGGATGGGCTGGGCAGGACGAGGGCGGAGCAGGTCTCTGTTTAATATCAGACTGGAAGATAGAATAGAATAGAAATGGCTGGTATTATTGGCTATGCTAATAATCACTGGAAATGCATGGTCTAAGGATGTCTATTTATTTTCATCCATAGCATCTGCGTTACTATCACCACTACTTCCTCGCAAAGAAAGCATACTCTTATTAGCCGCTTCGTCTGTTGTAGTTGTCCGCTCTGCGGCGCGCCACTTGGTAACCGCTTTCTCTACATCATCACACATCTCTCGCGTATCACGGCTGATACCACCTTCATCCAAATCCCACGGATGTGAACTGGATCTCGTAGTGGCGGCAGACTGGCCAGGTCTGATCATGCGAAAAGATCGACCAAATCCTCGCTCGACGTCAGGAGCAGGGTTGAACATGATGGCGTTGGCGAACATGCGAATCAACTCTTTCTCAAGCTGAGACGAATTGACTATGGCCTTGGGCGGGATGAGTTCTGGAGTTTTTGCGAGCCAAGCGGTGTTCTTGGATGGTGTGCCGGATGGCATGGGTGATTCTCCTTCTGCAGCCGCAGCCTCGGTTGCAGCTGCGACAGCTCTGTTTCCCTGACTGAGTGCTCCCCTGATTGATTTCAAGTCTTGTGGTCGATAAATCAGATCTTTATACCCAGGTGCTTCCCGTTCGGTTAACGGTTTGGCGAAAATGGAAGCGTGCTTGTGAGCAGCGACGTCATTCATGATAGGAGCGCCTGTTCGAGTGAAATTTCGAGTACAGTAAACGAGCTGAGACGATACGCCACGAGAAGGTGTTGGCTGAATTGTATCAGCCTCCAAGGCTTCACTGGCGCCACGTTTTCGTTTACCCCTTGTTTTGCCCTGAGCTTCTTCTCCGGCAGCTCCTTTGCGTCGAATGCCAGCTCTCGTTTCCGCCTCAACATCCTCCGCTACTCCTGCAGGTGTTGGCGGAGCCTCATGTTTGATTCGCTGAGCCGTCGCCAGCTCGGTAGCCGATTCTTCATCTCGAGACGCAACTGATCGTGCCCTGCTTCTGGTAGATGCAGTGCTACCGGCGCGCCTCGTTCCCGAAGTAGCTGCCAAATTTTCGGCCTTGGCAGCTACTGCTTCAGTGTCTGCTGGTACACTCTGCTTCCTACCCCGACCACGCTTCTTCTGCGGCTCCTTGATAGAAGGCTCGATTGGTGAAGGTGCCCTTTCGCTAATCGGACTAACGTCTTCAGGTCTTGGTCGTGGTGGAGAACCAGGAGTTTCCGGAATATTAATGTGTAGGTTTGGAGTACGCTTCCAAGGTGTAAGCGATCCAGCCGTGTCCATCGACGGACGGTGCGGCCTTTCCTTCATACCGGAAAACGATGGAGTTGCTGTGAACGGAGTAGTCTGTGGATGCATCTGCGCCATTGGAGTTTGCATAGGATGAGGGAATGGGCCGGGAGTAGCCGGGCCATGGGTTTGTGATGCAATAGGTACTGGCTTCCCGGTAGAGTCATGCGGAACAAAAGTACCCTGCTTAGGCAACATAGCTTGGTTGTTATACGGCGGAGGCGCATGAGGTGTCGCAGGAAATACACCTGCCTGGGGATGGGGGACCCATTGTTGGAATTGCTGTTGCCCTGGTGGTAGCTGTGGAAACGCTGGTGAACCGACTGGAACAGGAGTCCCTCTGCCAAACCCAGGGCCGCCTGGGTGAACCTGACGTTGCGGTGTCGGTGTCGCAGGTTGACTGGGTCCTTGTTGCGCCTGAAAAACAATTGTTGATCCCGGAGGAAGGTTGGGCTGGTTGCGATTAGCTGCACCCCGGGAAGGAGGTTGTGGTTGTCGTTGTGGTTGAGGTTGAGGAGGCGGCGGCACTTTGACTTGAAGGTTAGGTGATAGCTGTGGCTTTGCCGGAGGTTGTGGAGCCAATGTAGGGGGTTTGCCATTGACTGCTGGTCTGATAGGAGGTGTCGTAGTGACAGGAGGTGGTTTGGGACCTGCAGGTGTCGCTTGCTTGGATAATAGTTGTTGTGGTTGTGGTGTTGGGATCTTTTGGGGTTGTGTAGATTGCAGCTGCTGTGGTGCACCTTGTGGCAGAGGTACGGGCGGTGATGGTGCCTGTTGTTTGCTTAAATCAGGTGTAGGTGGCACAAGTTCTGGCTTGGGTGGGAGAGGAGTAGTTGCGACTGGTGGAGGAGTTGGTTTTTGCTCAGAAGGTACCGGCGGTCGAACTTGCACATCGGCTCGAGCTTGCTCAGGAATTTTTGCGACTGTCGGTGCGGCATTCTCCATCAATTTAGCATCTTCTTTGATGTCCAGATCCATTTTGTCGCTGGCTGGTTCAGCAGCAGCTCCTGTCAGACCTGCCGGAGCTCTCTGCTCAGGCGCAGCAGGTACCGCCGGTTCCTGCAATGCATCCTTCTGAAGCCTTTCGATTTCCTGGCTGATATCTCTGTACCTCTTCTCTTCTTCTCGAATTTCCTTTGTCACGCGATCCTTGTATCGTGCATAAAGCTGTGAGACAATCCCTGGAATAATCGCAGCATGGGACTGCGAAGCACCAGCTCCGCTGATAATCTTGCGCTTCTTTAAGTTGGTGTTGCCTCCATCTTGTAAACCGTTCTTATCTAAAGAGTCGTCGATTCCTTCCTGTAGCAACGTCGTATAGAGCTCCTCGAGAGCTTGCGGAGTTAATCGATTCGTGTCAAAGGCGTCATCTTCCTTGATGAACTGATTTCTGCGCAGGGTATCTGAGATGGCGGCGAAATTCGCAGGACTGGAGTTCAGCGACGCCAGACATTGGAAGAAGAGAAGAGATTCAAAAGGTGTATAAGCTGACAGCGGCGGCATCCCCCATTGCAGGTCGGAGTAGCCACTCACGAGAGAGGCTTTACTGATGGGAGCCAGGGTGGTGTAGGTAGAGAATATTGATCTATCGAGTAGATCACACTCCGTAACAATTAACAGCGTCGGGCGTGGGTCAATTGCATCGGCTTGCACTAGAATTGTTGAAGTCGGAGCAGGGGATAAGAGGCCACCAAAGGCACGCCGAGCGTGAGTTCCCGCGTCTGGTCACACAATCACGCGAGCAAAGATCGACTTTACGGGGTAATAAAAATCGGAGAAATTGTTGGAAGAGCTTGCTGGCGGATTTGATGATTCGGGCTGTTTTAGAGACGCGTATGATGACGTTGAGGGTTTATGCGATGAAACTGGGTTGGCCGTGTTCAGTCTTGACTTGAGAGTGTCAGTAGTGTCCTTGCGAACGAAAAATTGCAGCCGCGATCAGCGAATGACGGTTTCAATGTCACGTGATAATATCGTACTTTGACCTTTACGGCCAACGATCTTGTTTTTCGGCTCTGATCATTACTCTTCTACGGTTTTTACAATGAATTATGCTAGCATGAGTGCAGTCGGAAGAAGAGAAGCATGTTGGAGTATATCACTGTCCGATGCATCTTGCAAGTCGCATCTTAAAATGTTCATGCCTAAGGCCGCATTCGATGCTTGAGTCTCTTCCCACAATTAGGGTTAGGCGTCACCTCACCTTCAGCATCGTCATAGGACATAATCCCAGGAAAGACAATGTCGCAGTGAAAAGTGAACACTATCGCTCGACGTATTGTCCGTCAAATCTCTTCGAATCTTTTCTCTAGATTAAAAGCACGTACAGTATTATGCACGAACCAGATCTTGTACAGAGCAAGATTAGGCGTATTTACTAGGTCCCAACTAGGGCAAGCTTTTGCAGCAGTGTTTACAGTGGACACCGTGCGTTCCCGCCAGCACAAACCTTTCCATCTGGCACACGTCCACTCGATCAAAATCCCGAGGATGCGAGATGGGTTCGATTATGATTTGTTGGTTTTTGTCCGGTATGCTCTCTCACAGCCGAGTTCATGAGAAATGTTTGACAAGTTAAGGCAGACTCTTGTTAGCAAGAATGAACTCGGCGCTCGCAGTCACTAACAGTAACTAACTTGCCCCTAAACCCGCTAATTGTTTAGCG
The DNA here is from genome assembly GCA_038993655.1 of Talaromyces verruculosus. Taxonomy (NCBI): domain Eukaryota; kingdom Fungi; phylum Ascomycota; class Eurotiomycetes; order Eurotiales; family Trichocomaceae; genus Talaromyces; species Talaromyces verruculosus. The sequence goes on along the minus strand of JBBVQN010000015.1, from coordinate 560,703 downwards.
TGTCGGCACTGCGAGCTTGAGCCGTAACCTGACAGAGCTCCATCCTGTTCAAGGCATACCCCTTAAAAGAGGAGCTAGGGAGTCAGGACCCAGCACGAGCCCCTCAGGCGCCACAACGTCAACTTACTATGGAACTTTGTACTATACGTAGTAAGTACGTATCGGGCTCGGGTATGCACGAAAGATCGCATACGTTTCATGGTTAATTAAAAAATATTCCTTAATAGGCTTGTTAAGCCGTATGCCCCTCCCCCTTTTCTGCTCTGGAGACTGGAGTACACAGTATGTATTTCTACCTAGGTAATGGTATGTTACAAGTTCTCTGTCATCACTGTACTCTGTAGTCATGGACTGACTATGGAGAAGACCCGTAAAATACCCGTAAGTTGGGTACGGAGCTAGGTAAATGCGGCCTTCTGGTTCGCTGATCAGGTGTCAATCCGTCGCTCCTTCCTAGCAGAAGTTCTTACTATGTACCTCCTTAAAAGCGCCCCAGTGTGCTCCTTCTCATGAGCTGCCCTAGCCTATCTTAGCACAATTTACTCTTTAGTCTTTACCATTGCTTTTGCGACTTCTCCTTCTTCTCTTCTCTCTCCTTCATCGATTCTATATGCACTAATAATCTCTTCACAACATTCATCGCAGAGAGGAGCACATACTTGCCTAGCTTCTTTCTCCGAACCATATCGCGCCATCGTTATCTTCGATCTGTTATACCCATATACTTTTACTCGGAACTTTTATATACCCTCTCGGTCGCGACTGCTTGTGACCTCCGCCACCCCATTACAACTTACCACTCACCTCGCATCAGCCTATCCGCCTTAATCCCTCAGGTGATCGATCTCAGCTGGCTGTTTTCGCGAAATCCAACCGAAAGTGAACATCGAAGATCCGGTTACGAGTTCTAAGCCCCGGCCACTTACGCCTTGACCTCAGCCTTATCGTGACGACAGACTCTGAACGAGGGGCAGGCCAGCTATATAAAGAAGTCATCAGCATATCCGAAGGGAGCTCGTTTCCTGGGATATCAAACGCCGCGTTCTTGTCGCTCCTTGGGTTACTCCTTTGGGTGACGATATACATACTACAGACATTCCACGGATTTCTCGGGAAACATTACCAAATAAACCAATATGTCGGACACAGAGCAGGAGTGGAAACCCAACCCTCGCCGCCCGCAGTCGTACGTCAATCTTATTTATACCTGTTTTCTCTCTATGAAAATCGATCTTGTCATTTTTTGTTGGCAACATTTCAATCGGCTAACTCGTATCTATAGCACCATGGCTCAGGCTTTCTCACTCGCCCTTGACAGTGCTTTTATGCTTGATAATGAGGTCAACGACCTGACACAGTCTATTGAACTGAAGTAAGTCTGGCAGCGATATTTTCAAGTCTCAAGCTGACTCTTTCAATAGGAAGCAGCGCATGACCATTCAAACACGGGAGCTGGAAGCTCTCCAAGCCCGAATCCGCGAGACCGAAGAACGTCTGCAGCGAGAGCAGGCTGCCAAAGACGCGGCCAAGAACGCCGATAAGAACACTCTCCACGGCACGGACTCTGCGCAACAAGGCCGAGGTGAGAGTGACCTGGCTCGGGCCCTTTCTCCCACGTCGTCGACTCTCTCGGATGAGAACCAGTCTGATGAAGGCGCTACAGATTCTGACACCTCGGCAGCCACTTCGAACGACATGGAGGAGCAAGAAGATGACGGCAAAGAAAAGCCGCGTGCTTAAACACCGGCATCAATATTGCAATTTTTGATGTGCAGACAGTTGGCCAACAGCACAAGTGGGCTGAGTCTTAATTTAAGACTACCAGTGACTATTGTTCTGTTGGAATGTGCCTGTCTTTATTCTTTTATTCGTTAGGATATACTTCATGTCGTTACCCGACATTTTTACATGGCGCAGGAGCTCAGGAGTCGGGCAGGCCCTCTCGTTATTCATATTTGCATGGTTGTCTTTTAGCCGGGCCAAGAGACATTCGTTTGATCTCCTATGTTGTGATATTGTTACGTGCTCATTTGATACCATATAATACATATTAATTCTATCCTCAGCAGAGCTATAACATGTAAGGGATATGCTATGTCAAGTGATAAACCTACTCCATACTAGGCTAATCCATGAGTGATTATCCTCCTCAAACCGATCTAATCCCTCGTCCGCAAATGAAACGATTCACCCACTCCACAATCTCCCCAATATCTTCCCGCTTCAGCCTTACCCTCAACGCCAACGCATACTCATCCAGTCTTTCGAACCGTGTCGTCGTCGGTACAGCCAACACCAGTCTGCATCAACCACGCCAACAGCACAGACGCCTCAATGCATGCATGCGCATCTGCAATCCGTCTCAACGGCTCTCTCAGCAGCACGGGCGTAGTTACTGAAGCTGATTGAGCGCACTTTACTGACAGGTTTTAGGGCTTCCATTTGTTTCCAGGTGAGTTGGAGGGGGGGGGAGGGTGAGGTTGCGAAGAAGGGTGTATGAATTAAATACCTACCTTCTTCCCTCATCAACTCACTCAGCATTCAGCCAGCTCCTCCGAGCCGAGGGGAGGGGAGGAAGCTCACAGATCGAAAATACTGTGCCTGTTAACCCAAACCCCGTCCCTCTCCAAACCAGACTTCTCTCCGCCGCCGCCGGAATATCAGTGAACCCTGAGATATTCGTCACGAACAGATTAAAGCGGATTAGATGGTATCGAAGCTATCCGAAATTGAACCACAGTTTCTATCGATAATCCCAAGCATGGGTCACATCGTGCATTTGTCGGTGGTCGGGGAGGAAGTTGAGCGAGCCAAATGATGCTATACTGCATATCGTCTTTGTCCGATATTATCATATAAAAGTCCTGAACATACAAAGTTTAGTGTCTTGCGTACACACACCCATGTCACGGCACCCAATAAAACATCGCCGACATGCGGGATGATGTAGATCTGCTGTTCATTAGGCCAAGGTACAGGAACGAGGGGGACAGCCTTTAGGCACTTAGTACTTAGTACTTAATATGTCTCGGGAGGATTGATTTGGGCAAGCCGTGTCCATCAACTATTAGATAGCCAGTAACTATCAACTCCGTCCTCTGTCTAGAGTTTAAGAAGGTGCAACAGAGAAAAGGGAAAAACAAGGAAGCTTATCGATAAGGAATGACAGCATCTGGCAGCTCTAGGCCCTCTTACTAAGACTGACTGATAAAAACGCCGCTGAGGGCTGTGGCTTACTATATACATACTCTAATCCCTCATTTTTCTTTTCTTTTTTTTAACTATCGCTCTGGGCAGTGTCTTACGTATATTAATCTTACTACCTACCCTAGTGATTTCTGTAGATATCTTCTTGAGCTCTTCTTGAGCTCTTCTGTTCTTGAGCTCTCTTCTCCTTTTCCATCTTCCTATCCGTCTACCCCACTAGCCATGGTCGTCGTCAACGACGTGGAGTACCTCTGCGACGAGGAGAGGAGGCTAAAGGAGGATCGCGAGCGAAAGCGATACTGGAAGAAATGGGGTCCTTATGTTGCCGAAAGGCAATGGGCGACTGGTACGTTCTTTTCTCAAAATCTGTCAATTGCGCTTGCAATTGGAGTGAATTGCAGCGGGCGTCGATGATGCAATCGATTGTGAGAAGCTCTTGAATATATTGATTGCTAACTTTTTTCCGTCGTACAGTGCGAGAGGATTATTCGTGAGTGTTTACTGGTAAATATTGATTTGGAGGAAGCAATTGTTAACGTATCTACAGTGAAAATGGTGATGCATGGAGTCGTATGTATTCAGCTAGTCTTCTGGGAATTGCCCACAGCTAACCGTGTGTACCATAGATTTCTCCCATGATCACGCCCGCTCGAGAGCCTACCGATGGGGTGAGGATGGTATAGCCGGTGTTTGCGACACGCACGGTCAACTCAACATTGCGTTCTCGTTCTGGAATGAAAAAGAGTTAGTACTTACCAATCACGAGCAAGGCCGTCATACTGATAGTTTCTAGTGACTTTCTCAAGGAGAGATTGTTCGGCCTTTCTAACCCTCAAGGAAACCATGGTGAGAGTATCAAGGAATGCCATTTCCATCTCGACAATACGCCTTCGGTAAGTTTTCTATCCTCTTGATGTAGGAGAGGTTAACTGACTGAATAGCACTCCTACATGAAATACCTGTACAAATACCCTCAGAAAAAGTTCCCCTACCAAAACTTGATTGACGAGAATGCGCGCCGCGGACGACAAGACCGGGAGTACCAGCTTCTCGACACCGGTGTCTTCAACGAAAACAGATACTGGGACATCTTCATCGAGACCGGGAAGGAAGAAGACGACGAGGAGGAAATCTCCTTCCGAGTGATTGCATACAACAGAGGTCCGGAGCCGGCACCTCTGCATATCGTTCCGCAAGTGTGGTACCGAAACACCTGGACTTGGGGCTGGGAAGATAAATCCAAGAAGCCTATTATCAAACAGGAAAGTCCTCTCAAAGTCAAGACTTCGCATCACGCTTTGGGCGATCGTTACGTTACTCTGTCTCCGTCTCCGTCATTCAACGGAAGCGAGGAAGATATTCAACCCCGCATGCTCTTCACTGAAAATGACACCAACAATGAAGCATTGTATGGAACGAAGAATGATCAACCATACGTCAAGGATGCTTTCCACAGATACATCGTTGATGAAGAACAAGATGCTGTCAACCCAAACAACGAGGGTACCAAGTTCGCAGCTTGGTACGCTTTTGACGAAGGCGATGGTGTTCCGCCCGGCGAGTGCGCCGTTGTCCGATTCCGATTCTCCAGGAAGAACGAGGAATATGTCAACGAGGAGGAGCTTGACAATGTGATTGAGCAGCGAAGATCGGAAGCCGATGACTTCTACTACCGCATCAACCCTCTTCCAATGGCGGAAGATCTCAGAAACATTCAGCGACAAGCTTTGTCGGGAATGTTGTGGACAAAGCAGTACTACCATTTCATCTGGGATCAATGGGCTAATGGTGACCCTGCCATGATTCCCCCTCCCCCTGGCCGAAAGAATGTTCGCAATCAGCAGTGGAGACATATGTATCTGGACGATATCTTGTCCATGCCGGACTCATGGGAATACCCATTCTTTGCGGCATGGGATACCGCGTTCCACTGTATTCCCTTGTCTATGGTTGACCCTGAATTCGCTAAGAAGCAGCTTGACCTGCTTACGAGAGAATGGTACATGCATCCTAATGGACAACTTCCAGCTTACGAGTGGAACTTTGGCGATGTCAATCCTCCGGTGCATGCTTGGGCAGTTTTCAGAACGTTCAAAATTGAGCGCAAAATGTACGGCCGACAAGACCTGGACTTTTTAGAGCGTGTGTTCCAGAAACTGTTGTTGAACTTTACCTGGTGGGTGAATCGCAAGGATGCCGACGGCAAGAACGTCTTTGAGGGAGGTTTCTTGGGTCTTGATAACATTGGCTTGTTCAATCGTTCTGAGCCGTTGCCTACTGGTGGTGTTCTTGAACAGGCAGATAGTACTGGCTGGATGGCTTTTTACTGTCTCAGCATGTTGAACATTGCCCTTGAGCTTGCGAAGCACCGCCGCACTTATGAAGACAGTACGTCAGATATCCTCGATATATTGATGCTTGCTAACGGTCACAGTTGCGTCGAAATTTTTTGAGCACTTCATTCTCATCTCCGATGCCATGTCATTCAGAAACCAGGACGGAGAGACTTCTCTATGGCATGACGAAGACAGGTAACAATCCCTCACTCATTCATGCCTCTTGAGTACTGACGTGTCAGTTTTTACTACGATTCAATCTCATACGGAGGACCTTGGTCACAACAACTTCCAGTCCGATCTCTAGTCGGCCTGATTCCGCTGTATGCAGCCTCTACACTCGAGCCTGAGATTATCAATATGTTCCCATCGTTCAAGCGACGCCTGAACTGGTTCATTGAGAACAAGAATGACGTTGCAGAGCGTAATATTGCTAGTATGAGTCATCGTGGTAAAGACGACCGGTTACTTCTTGCTCTTGTAAGCAAAGATCGTCTCGAGAAGGTTCTCAAACGAATGCTTGACGAGACAGAGTTCCTGTCTGATCACGGTATTCGCTCGTTGTCCAAGTACCACGAGAAGAACCCATTCTCGATGGATGTCAATGGTCAGAAGTTTACAGTTGGATACGTCCCTGGTGACTCTGACAGCGGACTGTTTGGTGGCAACAGCAACTGGCGTGGCCCGATCTGGATCTGTGTCAATTTCTTGCTGATTGAATCTCTCTTGCGATTCTACATGTTTTACGGCGACTCGTTCAAGGTTGAATGTCCTACCGGCTCCGGTGACTACATGCACTTGGGTCATGTTGCCGAGGAGCTTCAGCACCGATTGCAGCACTTGTATGTCCGGGACTACGACGGACGTCGTGCCATCAACAATGGCAACGACTTGCTCGACTTTGATGAGCACTGGAGAGATTATCTCTGGTTCTATGAATTCTTCGACGCCGACACTGGTCGCGGTCTTGGTGCATCTCACCAGTGTGGATGGACCGGCTTGCTCGCCAAGGTTATCCACGACACTGGGTATGTTTCCTCAAGATTACATTTACATCAATTACTAACATGGGTTAGGTTGAACTGCCGTCTCCCCCAAACCCCTCGCACACCCACCAGTGCAGCAGCACACTACTTTGATGACGTCTTCAGCCATCCTGGGCGACCTCCCAAGGGCGGCCGCAGACCAAGCCGTCTGCTCCGTCGGTCGTCAACCAGCCGGTCTATCGGCAACCGCAGCGACCTTGCAGCCAGCGTCGACGATACCGGGGACGAGGAAAATGAAGAGGTCATGTCTGCCAATGGCACGAATGATCACATGGAAGAGAATTTTACGACGTATATTGCGAACCAACTCAATCGCGTTAGGAGTAGCGCGACGCTGGGGGCCTATGAAGATGAGTTTTCAACGGGGGTTGATCGCAATGGAGCGAATACCAATCGGACGAATGGACATTGAGGATGATCGTTGCTAGAGTTCATCTGGCGACGTCGAGTAGAAAAGCAGATAATGGATAGACGGTCCATAGGCATTATTTCGTACATTATTTAGCATAGGCAGAGCCATAATAAGAGACAATACATATTAACTATTATTTTGAATATTGATGACATGGAATTCTTCGAGGAACGGGCAAGTGGAGCACGGCGAGTTTCGGGTGATCTGGTCACGTGCCCTCCAAAAACAGCAAAGCGTGCTTGGCTGGGAAGAACTTCGGATGTGCTGGACTCTCCACGACGAACCGTCAGGACAAGCTCTCTCTTTCCCATTGACCCTCAACCTCCCCACCAGGCATTAACCGTCGGCCTTGTCTCTGCTTCTCATCCAGAGAACTCGATATCACGATGTTGTCCGCTCGTGTCGCCGCCCGCGCTGGGCTTCGCAACTTGGCTGCTCCCCGATCCGTTGCCGTGGGTGGATTGAGGACGTATGCTGCTGCTGCTCAGCAGGATGTGCGACCTCCTGTTGCTCTGTACGGTGTTGACGGTACTTATGCCAACGCATTGGTATGCTTCCCTCACTCCGTCAGGCCGCTAGGCCATCTCAGCGGAACGCAATCGCGCTGCCGAACAAACATCAAAAAAAGAATCATGACCATATGATATACTGTACTGACAGGATATATGATTGTAGTACACCGCCTCCGCAAAAACCTCCTCCCTTGACTCAATCGCCAAATCCCTCTCCCAACTCGGCGAAGTCTTCAAAAAGGACCCCAAACTCACCACCATCCTCAACGCGCCTACCCTGACCGTGAGCGACAAGCAACAAATCATCAAGGAATTGCAGGCCGTTGCCGGTGCGGGCGCGGACAAGAACGAAGTCCTGAAAAACTTTTTGTCTACTCTTGCCGAAAACAACCGTTTGGGATTGTTGGAGGGTGTCATTGAGAAGTTTGAGACGCTTATTAGTGCGCATAAGGGTGAGATTGAGTTGAGTATTACTAGTGCTCAGGTACGTCCTCCCCTTCTTTTCCACTTGCAGGGTAGAAAGGGCGCTGATAAGAGGGATTAGGAACTCGACAACAAGGCCATCCAACGCATCGAAAAGGCCGTCTCCAAGTCCGAGTTCAGCCAGGGCAAGAAACTCAAGGTCGTCACCAAGGTATGCTATGTCCCCCCATCCCCATACACCCTCCTCCCTCTTTCATACAATACGCTGACGCCTGATATAGGTCAACCCCGACGTCCTCGGCGGCCTCATCGTCGAAATCGGCGATCGCACCATCGACCTCAGCGTCTCGTCCAAGATCAACCGTCTCAACAAAGCTCTTACCGACGCTGTGTAAATTACTCTTAACTGTTTACTCATTTATATTATATGTCATCACTACAACAACAAAGCAAATGCTTTTTGATTCTTTCACTGTGAAGTAGACTTTATCTGTTGAAGTTGTTAAAATACTATTTTTCTTTTGTTTGTATTTTGTTCTGTTTGACATCTGGAACACGAGAGGGGTTGTAGGTAGGTACGTAAGAGATTTGTATGTTTTTATACATATGAAGGACTGGCTGAATCTTTCGAGGCAAGTTAAATTCCAGAAAGTGAAAACGCCCATCCCATTGTTCATATCATAAAACAAGTAGAAACAGAAGATTATAATGCCATACACAGAAATGGAGAGAGCCCCGAGGAACACGCCGACAACAACGCCGATAATTAAACAATATGAAAGGATAAACAGAACCCATATGCAATGCTAGAAACCGAACCCATAAACCCATCCATCCCTCACCCCGTATACCCATAGTACCCCCATTTCGAAACCACGAAGCAGAAGAAAAAAGTTAATCACTCTTCAACATACTCTCCACCAAATCCCCCAACGGACCCCAAAAATCCTTCCCGCTGGCCAGATTATGCTCATCAATAAAGAGCACATAATGCTTAAAACTGGTATTCAGATGCGGCTCCAAGCCAAGTTTGAGGATGACGTGGTAATGGTGGCAGTAGATGTGGGCATATACGCGATAGAGGCGTTTGAACATTTGTCGAACTAGGGAGGGGAAGGTTTTGGGGAAGGCGACGCCTGTATTGCATCGGATTAGTATATTGATGATAGGAAGGGAGAGGGTGGGAGGGAGGGAAGGGGGTACCGATTCGGCTGGGGAACATCTGCTCGTTGTCAATATTGCCCTGGATCCAGGCCATGAGGTGCTCGATGTATGCCGGCGCGGACATTTTGGTTGGTCGTTTGTAGTTTTCGGAGTCTTGCCAGAGGTACTCGAATCTGTTCGAGTCAGTAAACCGCTTGCTGAAGAATAGAGGGGCAAAGACTCACTCATCTGTAGCTTTCATCTCGGGACATGACTGCGGCGAGCAAAACTCTGTAATGGAGCCATATAGTAGATTGATCTGATTGTAAAAGTCGACCACTAATTCACCATCACCTCTATCAGCCCATCAATCCACGCCTTTCCTAGCGGAAAGAAGAAGAGAAATACCGTTAACAGCCAACCACTCATTCACATCCTCTCCCTCCGGTAATTTGACAGCCTTCCTCAAGCTCCCGCTTCCCAACGTCTCCTCCGCAAACTTTCGCAGTTGATAACTCGTCGTGCCTCGCGACGAACGCGGCTTAAAGGGCCCCTTTGTGCGCGCGTTGCTGGGTGGTGTTAGTATTGGTACTGTTCCCTTTAAGGCGCGGACGGCTGTGGAGAGGTAGGAGGGTGGTTCGATGGGGAGGTAGTGGTGACGGGCTTTGATTGTTTGGGTTGAGTCGGAGGGGGTGAGGCCTCCGCTAGGAGCAGCAGAAGTACTCAGCGTAGACATTGTGGTTGTGTGTATGTGTGTTGGGGGTTGGATGAGTGTAGTCTGGGGAAATAGGGTACACACATTGTGTTCAGGAAGGAAGCCATTTTGCTTCCTCTGTTTGTTCGCCGTAAACTTCCTCCTACGTAGTGATCACTTGATTCGATTGTGGGTTGGAATGTTCGACTTGTTGGCTAGGTCTGTGGAATGCGATGACGCTGTTAGTTGCTGGTTTGTGGTGGAGGTTAAGCGGGACAACAGACGACTCACGGACACTAAGATTTCGTTGTCAAGAAATGATTTCTATCGGTGGTATTGTGTTAATGGACAATGACTGATCCTTGACATAGAGGTATCATTGAAGTAGTTCGACTATCAGCTCGTCTTAGAGTAAGAGCTAAGAGGCTCCGCCCAGATCTCCGGGACGGAAATCAACGTTGCCTAGGTGACCGGTCATGTGACCATATATAGTATATCGTTCCTGAAATAAATTGACAAGAAGTTACAACGACTTATAAATTGGGAACACATAACTACGTCCACACCCCCCGAGATACATCCCATTGGCTGCATCCGTCAAACGCTAAGCGCCGACCAGCAATGTTCGAGCCGTTACCGATGCTGAGTCGGCTCCATGCTCACAGGCTGATACACGGCGGGCCTTACCTTCTTTATGGCGCATCTGGTGCTAAGCCTAGGGCATGTTTAGTTGACGTATTTCAAACGGAAGTGATGATATGCAGATTCGACAGCGGATAAGGACATGTGCATTCGAGACCTGCCGCATTATGTCAGTCAGTCCTCAAATGCTTGTAGCCTGCAGTGCCCAAAATGTGTGAAACCGAAAGCTTCTCCTTAAACACATTGATCTTTGACCTCGAAAATGTTCAAATTGAGCTGATATTTCTGAGCTCCTCTTTTGTTTCTGCTCTCTCATCTCCAGAGACACTAATTTGACAGCGGTCTCGACTAGCCACTCAATGATGCGTTATCACATTTGGAGCTGCGTGTCACTGCTTGCATATCCGCAGAGACCTGTTCCTATTCGTCTAGGTACCGAATGTATACCTGCAAGGTCACAATACCCCGCTCAACGGTGGATTGCAGAGTGTTGGCGAAATTCAGCCTTCTGTTGTGTAAGGTTGCGGCTCAGGCTTGGTTTCCCAACTTGAGGAATTGAGTGCTTGTTTGAAAAGGATACCTCTCAAATCCAGACGAAATGGGTCCTATTTCCTCGGAGAACAGAGAGAGAGAGAGATTAAGAAGTCGTCTAAAGAGATATCTCCATTCGGAAAAGCCGAGCAAGGGCCAAAAGAAGGCGGACGACAAATCTGCCGGAAACGGTGCACCCCAACATGCGAAGGCCAACGCAACGGATGGAGGCTCCCAGCCGAAAGCTGATACTGTGGGCAGCTCTAAGCCCGCGCTGCATTCAGGTTCTCAGGGTGCGGTGATCAATCACTCTGCAGCCTCGACTGGGACGACAACTCCGGAGGCATTGCAGCCTAACCATGCCAATTCTCCACCTCTCCAAGATTTGTGGCCCGAGAATCTCTGGGACGAGGCCTACAGGGAGCTTCGCAAAACGAATAAGCTCGTTATAGCCACTTACCAGAATTATCTACTGAAGTGGGAGGCCTCAGATGCAAAAGGTGCGTATGAAAACAATTATCCTCCATGCCAATCCGTAACTCCCAAAATTTGTGCTAATCCAGTCAATCAGTGAACGACTTGGGAAGTTCTGAGGGTCAATCAAGTCTCCAAGAGCTAGTCACGAAGAAACTGGATTACATCAGAGAGACCCGACTTAGAATCCCTGTATATGCGAAGAGAGTCTATGGCGAGTTCGTGGTCAAAAAGGTCGCTGTGAGAGACCAAGTCTGCAACATCATCCGCGGTATCCAGTCCGTCAGCGGCTTCATTTCAACAACACTGAGTCCGATGCCACCAGCAGCCCTGGCCTGGGCAGGCGTCTTGGTCATTCTGCCTGTAAGTATTCTTCCCGTATTGACTGTTCTTTCGCCTCAATCTAACATGGAAACTCAAGGTTGTTCTGAATACAATGACCAAAGACCAAGATGCTATGGATGGTCTAGAGTATATCTCGGACCTTTTGGTCCGTTGCAAGCTCAGAGAGGACACTATTCGTAGAAGGCTTAGTAGTGGATCTTATCATTTTCTCTCATGTCAAAGGTACGTTATACATTCAATACACATATAAATACAAGATCTATCCCTGTGCTCACTTAATACTAACAAGGACATGGAGCGAAGTTAAAAATGTGCAAGAACTTATTACGTCTTTGAAAAGGAAAACGGTACAGCTGTACACAGGGGTATTGAAGTATCAAATTCAGCTAGCCATACATTATAACCATGGGCTATTCCGCAGGTCACTGGGAGACTTTGTTGTTTCAAACGATTGGAAAGGAATGGTGGCGGATTTAGACAACGCGTCGAGAAAGATCAATGAAGACCTTAGCGAGCAGGACCGCCAAGCAATGACCAACGAGTTTGCTAACCTACGGGAGAAAGCAGACCAAGAGTTGTCTATACTGAAGAATGTGCAAGACTCTATAGAGGTAAGAGACCCTTTAAATTCTGCGCCCTTCCCTCCAAAATACTTATCACGCCCCTATTTAGGGTGCTGCCCAAGATTCTCTGTTAAAAGAGCTTCCTCGTGCGATTTTTGCCGCTTTCGATTCTTATGAGACTCCAGGGGAGACGACGAGCCTTTATCGCACATGTCTTGAGGGCACACAAGTTGAGGCGCTCAATCTTATATATGGATGGAGTGACCGTCCTGTTGATTACAAATGTGTGTTTTGGCTGAAAGGCATGCCAGGCACTGGGAAGTCAACGATCGCTCGCACAGTTGCCAGCACCTTCTCCGCCCAAGGACGACTTGGAGGCAGTTTCTTTTTCTCTAAGCGGAGAGCCGAACTCACCAACGCGGCCCAGCTGTTTACCACGCTAGCATCTCAGCTGACAGAGGTGTTGCCCGATATTAAACGATATGTCACCTCTGCAATAAAGGAAAAGAAAGATATTGGGGGGAAAGGTTTGACTCAGCAGTGGGAACAGCTTATCTTCCTACCACTCTCAAAGCTGGACGACAAACTTTATAAAGGCCTATATCCGTCCTTCGCTCTGGTCTTCGTCATCGACGCTCTGGACGAGTGCGAGGCTGATCAAGATCTTAGAGAGATCCTTCCACTTCTTGGTCAGTTGAAGAGCCTCAAAATCATACAACTGCGGGTTCTTGTAACTAGTAGACCCGAAAATCTCCTTCGCGGCCGATTTACCACAATCCCTGATGCCGTTCACCATGACGAGGAGCTCCACAAGGTAGCAGCAGTTCGGAATGGTCAGGACGACGGAGATGACATCACTAAACTCTTTGAGCACGAGATGGATATTCTTAGAAAGGAGATACCTCTTCAAGGGGACTGGCCCGGTAAAGACAATATGAAAAGACTGGCGTCCAAGGCCGATGGATTGTTCATTTATGCCGCAACAGCATGCCGATTTCTCAGAGCTGCAACATCAGAACGATCAGCAAACATACGACTCAACACGATCTATGACGATGAAGCCACCACGAACTCTCCGCAACAAAATCTTGATAACATTTATGCTCATATATTAAAGTTTTCCGTCGCCGACAAAATCGAACGGGAAAGAGCCGAATTACTCCAACTTTTCAGGCATATAGTTGGATCAATCGTAATATTGTTCGATCCTCTCTCTGCTAATTCCCTGAGCAAGCTGCTCTACATACCGAGGAAGGACATTGATGACACTTTGAGAGACCTTCATTCGTTGCTAGCAATTCCAAAGGATATGAATGAGCCGATCCAATCACTCCATCTTTCGTTCCCCGAATTCCTCGTTGACGATTCCAGATGTCCAGCCGACTTTTCAGTTGACGGGAGGATAACGAACAGAAACCTTGCAGAGCGATGCCTACAGTCGATGTCGGAGTTCTTGTCGAGAGATATTTGCGGTTTGAAGACACCAGGCACTCTCAAAAAGCAGATTGAGCCGTCTGCTGTGCAGCGCTGTATTCCAGACCACGTCCAGTACGCATGTCGTTATTGGATAAATCATCTCCTCGAAAGTGATATTGAAAATTTCGACAATATGCAAGTTGTCCAATTCCTCCGAGAGCATTTTTTACATTGGCTCGAAGCTCTTAGCCTGCTTGGGAAGGTATCCGAGGGTGTTCAAATGATAAGAGAGCTCTCTAAGCAAGCATTATTCTCCTCGGTGAGTGATTCTGGTTCTTCAATACCATTTTCGTGTTGATGCTGACTCTGCGAAACTGGGCGCAACTAGATCGACAGCCTCCGCAGCATACTCAAAGACGCTGAAAGGTTTATTCTCAACTTCAAGCCAATCCTCGAGGTAGCGCCACTCCAAGTATATAACTCAGCTATTTTGTTTAGCCCAAGATCTAGCATAATCAAGCAAATTTTCATTACCCAAGCCCCCTCATGGGTCAAGAGAATGCCTGAAGTCACACGCGATTGGAGTGCTTGTTTGCAGTTCTTCGAGTGTGATACGCTTTCTCCGGTGATTGCCTTCTCTCCTGATAACCAGTTGCTGGTTTCCGTTTCAAAACAACAACAACTCGATTTGTGGGACCCAAAAACAGGAGCATCGCGAGGTAACCTTAATATTGGCTCACTAAGCGACGTAATCTGCTTGGAGTTTTCCCCGGATAATCGGCTTCTTGTTTGTTCGGCGTGGCAGAAAAATGTCTTTGTTTGGGACGCTGAAACGTGGGATCGACACGAGATTAAAGGGCACTTGAAAAGGGTGCATGCTCTAGCATTTTCACCAGACAGCCAAATACTCGCAACAGCTTCAGATGATCATACCGTTAGACTTTGGGATCCGCGAACTGGGAAGTGCCGGGCCATTTTCACAGGACACTCGAAGGCTGTACGCTCTTTGGCATATGCACCCGATGGCCGTTTTTTGGCTTCTGCATCTTATGGGGAAAATGTCAGAATCTGGGACCCCAGAACGGGGAAGCCTGGTAGAGTTTTGGAAGGGCATACAGATATGGTTTTAGCTTTGGACTTCTCGCCAGATGGTGAATGTCTTGCTTCCGGATCTGACGATGGTACCGTACGACTCTGGCATCCAAGCACAGGTAATTCACGTACACTCAAGGGCCATTCTGCTGGCGTGAGTGCGGTCAGATTCTCGCCTAATGGCCAGCTACTTGCGTCTGGTTATCGCGACGGGAGGATCGTACTCTGGAACCCGGTGCAAGGGGTGTCTCTCTGTTCTGTTCAGGGCCACTCCAACGTTGTTTTTGATATAGTATTTGCTCCTGAAGGGTCGCTTTTTGCATCCGCGGCAGGAGACAACGCGGTCAAACTGTGGAATTCAACTCAGAAAAGATTGCATGCCAGCCTTGAAGATCACGCAGATTGCGTCTACCATGTGAGATTCTCACAAGATGGTAACCTCCTTGCTTCTGCGTCAGGCGATGGCACTGTCAGAGTCTGGGATCCAAAATTGCCCCCAATGGAGAACTCCTTCGAGCGGCATTCAGTGGCCGTCTGGGCCGTGATGTTCTCACCAGATGGCAAGTTCCTGGCCTCAATAGCACATGATTCAATGATCAAGCTTTGGAACCCAAGCACAGGTGCGTTGTGGAACGCGCGTACCGGCCAAGAAGGCATGAACACTTGTCTGTTGTTCTCGCCTGACGGCCAGATACTGGCAAGTGCCGCGGAGGACACAATTTCGCTTTGGGATCTAACAGCCGAGACTTTCATCAGGCTTACAGGTCACAAAGGTTGGGTCACCACCTTGGCATTTAGTCCTTCTGGCCGCCTCCTTGCCTCAGCTGCAGGTCAGACCATTAAGCGGTGGGACGGCAGAACTTTTTCGCATGTCTACACGGAGACGGAAACCTGGCTGACAAAACGGAATGTTTGGGTGTGGGATACAAAGACGGGAGAAGAGCGCTGCGTGTTCGACTGCGATCTCTACGAATCGCGCCCATATAAACTTGAGGCTCTAAAGTTTTCAGCCGACGAACAAACCCTTGCCGGCAGATCAGGAGGGAAGATCTGGTTGTGGAACCTCGAAACAAAACAATTGGTAAAGTTTATCAATATTCACAGGATTGACACTGAGGAAGACTCTGAGGAAGACTCTGGGAAAGACCCTGAGGATACACTCGACCGTTCCGAACCGGGCGATGAGAAGGACAGAGAAATGATTGCAGAGATATTTACAGGACTTCTTGACGAACCTAAAGCCCAGCATTTGCCTGACTTGTATGTCAAAAACCATTGGGTGACTTTCAAAAAGGATAGAGTGCTCTGGCTTCCTCCTGATTATCGAGCTACATGTATCGCCGTTCGAGATAATCTTCTTGCAATGGGCCATGGTTCAGGACGGGTGACTTTTATCGACTTTGATTTGGATGCAATTCCCTATTCGTGAGTTATCTCTAGAAGTCTGGGGCATGTGATTATATAGTAGAGCGACTAACGCCTGGGAAAGGGACCTTAATAGCTTCAATACTGCTGAGCCAGACTCGGAAGTCGAGCACATGGGCTCCATAGATGTAGGCTCCTAGGTGCTCTACGTTGACAGCCGATGAATTATCCCTAAACATCGCAATGACCAATACGCCTGTATAAAAGGAACGAACGGAGATTGAGCTCGGGATTTCAGACTCTGGACAGCAAGAAAGGTACACCTGTAGAATTGGATTTGGATCGAGAAAAGGAGGAAGATATCAGGAAAACTAAAATACCGTTCGATGATCCAATGTATAGCTAGCTGTGTCTGCGATTTTCTGGTTCCTTTTATACGTGAGGATCCAGCGGTCTTGATCAGCAATTCTAAACAACGGTGAATTTGAATGTCGTCTCCCTTTTCCCTACCTTATTTCCATCCACTGTACCGTTTAAAACCTTTGAATGGATTCTTTGTTCGAATTCAATTATCTAAATAGATAGATTATCCACAATCCCAAGTTATTTTAGCGTCAAATATCTCCAACAGGCCATTAGGGTTAGGGCGAGAACATTACGGTCATAGTCAATCTGGGCGAGAAACCCTAACCCGAATTCGATATATTTTATATATTTTATTAATATAATATTAATATAATTTTGATTATGGTTTAAACTGAACTAAATAACTAAAGCCAAACCGAACCATTAGCTTACTTAAAAACCGTGCAGTTCTCAATATAATTACTAAACACCACAGCGGTATATATGCTGGATTGGCAGTTATTTGTGTGTGATAGTGTATTCTCCACAGCGAGTAGTCTGAGGCACTGAGATAAGCAACAACTATAATACAGAGGTCTGTAAATAACTATCAATTAGAAGTAATTCCTCTCGCTCATGCTGGACCTAAATGGAGTAACCCTCAGCCTCCTCAGCCAACGGCTCCCGAACCGTCTCCCCATAAACAGTCAACGGAATCGCAATCTCAAACGACTCGCTAGGTAAATTCTCCAATGCAGAGTACACCGAGCCTCGCTCGTCTTGACCAAGCAGCTCCAACAGTCCGTTTCCAGACAGACTCACATCTGCATCGTGTTTGGAATGTGTCGTGACAAACTCAAACCTGAGATCCCAGTCGAGCTTTATACCGCTAGTCAATAGTGTTGGTGTTGCTGAAATTGGGATTGCAGGGCTAAAGACCACTCGTGTGGAGAAGAGTGTGTTTTCGAAATAGGAGGCGTATATACGTCGAGTGGCTCGATGGATGCTCGTGTTGGATCGTAGTGCTAACGATGGATCGACTTTTTCGGAGGTCTCTAGAGTCGCTCGTAGAGAAAAGCAGGGTAGGGTTGCATCAGTAAAATCAATCGTGGCAAGAACCGTCTCTCCTAATCGATGAGACGGACGGTTCAGAACAATTACGGCAATACGACGGCCATTCCGGGCGATATCAAACCGGTTCGCACTGCGATTGGAACTGGTGACCTGGTTACTGCGAAGAATGGCAAACTCGATAGCTTCTTTGCAGGTTGGAGGCGGCCCCTGCCCCGTACTTGAACGCCTTCTTTCAAGAGGCGTACCCAATGGCGGCCCCGGGGTGCGGAGATGGTGTGTTTCATGTTTCTCCAAGATCTCATCCACATAGGACAGAAATTCAGGAGCCGTGGCCCATGTCGGACCACTGATGCTTTTATCTTTTTGAGGTGGACGCGGTGTGCCGCTCACTTTCTGCACACGCGCTTCGTCGCGCAATAGAACGTACGGTTGCATAAGGTCATGACCAAGAACATCTCCTTGATCTAGATGTTGTCAGTATTGTCAGTACTATATAAGGAATCTGGACACCCGAACTCACCATTGACTCCACTGAAAACTCGAAAAGGGACGTTGATACGGTTGACCTGTTGTGACTCCTTCGGACCGCTTGGCCTCTGAGTACCAATCACCAGATTGTAAGATATCTTTATAGCTTTGCCTTTGTGGCTAGCCGGCAGACCTCGAGGCAATGTAAATGAAAATGAATATGACTTTTCCTCCCCGGGACCGAGTCGGAGGTCAACAAAAAGAAGCGACTGGGGCGTTGAAAGTAAAGGAATCGAATTGGAAGAAGTGACTCCTCGCATATCTCTCAATCCCTCAAGATCGCCGTTCGATAACAACCCGCTTATAGACTCTTCAATCGCGTCCCATCCGAATGCACCCAAAAACCCACCAGTTCGCCGCGGTTTCTCCTGCTTACGGCCGCTGGTCTGCCCACCAACAACACCTTTGCGTTTCACTTCCTCAAACGCTGACTGGTTAATAAGAGCGCCGTCAACTGTAAACGATGCGCTGACCTGCGCGTAACCCATCAGCAGGGTCAAAACGTCCCTTTTGCTGATAATTGGCTCCAAACTCGAGTAATGCCGCCGATGTTTGGCCAGATTGGCCTTTGATCTATTCCCACCGTAATTCGTGTATTCAGACTCGAGTGTGTCGGTTGAGTTGTTACTTGCCGCGTAGAACTCGCCACTGCTTCTGTTACTTCCATTGACGCTGGAATTCGAGAGTATTCTTGTTGCAGGAGCCAAATGTGCTTGTTGTGTAAGAGATGGAGGCTGTTTGGACAGCTGTCGCGACGCCGGTCCATCATTCGTACCAGTAGGAGCGCCATTAGTATTGACATCAGTCTCGGCTGCAGGGTCCGGGCTCGGTGGAAACTTGAAATCGGTAGGAAAAGGTGGAGGTCTTGTACGTGGACTCCTCAGATGGCTTGCATTACTTGGGCTTGTTGGGATAGTTCGACCCGTCTTTTCGGCCTCAAGTCGCGGGCTGAGAGCCGATTCTTTCGGTATGCCTCTAGTCGGGTTCCTGCCATTCACTAGAGAGTGTCAGTAAGCTTAGAATAGATGTAAACCTCAGGTCAACACATACCCAAAAACTCGTCCAGCCCGTTTGAGCGGCTAGGAGGCATCTGTAAGCTCGCAGACCGCCCGTGACCCCATTGTCGCGAACGAGAGAACTGTGTCGCCGGTGACTTCTCCAATGCACCTCCGTTATCACTCTCTATCGACAAAATCGACACCGATCGTTTATGTTTGTGCGAATTGGGGGCCCCATTGTTCAATTGCGATGGCGTATGCAGAGGGGGAAAGCTATGAGACCCCGTCAACGGCGAACTCAACGACGCTGAAACCCGATGCGAACCCAGCGTCGGCCGTCGAGGACTCGATGGAACGGACCGGCGACTCCCATTGAAAAAGAACGTAGGCGAAGACTTTGCCGCAAAATAGCTATCGTTGTTGTTGCCATTCAAAGCATTCAGCGGTCGGGATACTCTGCGCTGGTGTTGCTGATGGGGTGTGGTATTGGATTTCTCCTCAGCGATCTCTGCAACATTCTTGAAGGTGATTGTGCACTCGACGTCTTCGCCTGCGAAGACTGTCTGCTCTTTCCATTTCACGAACACTTGTAGGTCCGATGGCATGGCGACCATGGCAGCTTGGTCTACCACATGGGTGTGTGTAATGGAAAAGGAGTAGCGGGGTTATCTGAATGCGTCGGTCGTTCTGTTGAAAACCATTCTGTATACGGCAGTCAGGTTATCCGGAAGCGATCAATGTCGATGCCGAACAATATAGGATGACGAATGGATTGTAAGTAGAGAGTGGGTTGAAGGACAGATGAAGGGCAACATGTGTCAGTGAGCGAGTGATGTACTTGGTGGATCGCGGAGTTACCACCTCCACTTTATTGGCCCCGAACCGCCTCGGCCTGTGAACACTCAACAGCCTTGGAAGCTATGGCGATCTTCTTCATCTTTCTTCTACTATGTACGTTTAACATCGGTTGGTTCTACTGGCTATCAATTGGCTTCACGGCGTATTATCAATGGTAAGATGTAGGTGAGATAGGGATCCACTATTCTTGAATATATAACAGGCTGCGAATACGGTAAGCCTTGAAGAGATACTTTATGTTGTTTTCTAGCTGAAGTGTATGTATAAGGAAGGGCCATCAAAATGTCAACGCCATTGACCCTATGAATTCTTCGAGAGTTATTCGCCCGCGAACGCAATTGCGGAAAATTTGAATCACATGTATTATTGCAAGACGATCCCATATTCCATGCTAAATTAGACACCGAGAAAAATGCGTTGTTTGAACGGCATGACTATTGCACTGATGTCGACTCCTTAGGCGCATCCTCGCGGTTTGGTCCTGAAAAACGTACTTCCGTGCCCTCTGAAGGCTCTGACCTGGGCCTTCTTTGAACATTCCGACGTATAAGCTTCTCTTCCAATCCGAGCTTACGGGCATCGGATACCCTGGCTGTCCATTCGCCCTTCTTTCGTCGCAAACCCAGCTCCTCCATATGACTATAAATCTTCTTGTAACGTTCCAGCCATCTTTCTTCACGCCTTTCTCTTTCTTCTTCCGTCGGCTGCCATTTACTTTTCAGGATTCGTCGAATGGCTTCTGGCGAGACCTTGAATTGATCTGCGAGGGCCGGCGTGGTCCAGACATCAGGTTTTGTGGCGTGTAGATGGCGGATTGTGTCCAGAGAATCCGGTGGAAGCTTTTTGCGTGGGTGCCAGCCTTCCTCGAATTTCTTCTCGAGTGCTTCTTTTTGGATCTGCCAGTGTGGTCGTTTCTCTTTCTTCACGGGGTTTAAGGTTTCTGACTTGGCTTTTTTGGTGCTAATTCTCTTTGCTTCTTTCGTCTTTTTCTTGTCACTTTTGGGTTTTTCTGGCGTAGCTTTTGGGCTCTTCTGTGTCTCGGCCGAGGGTTCAACTTTCGTGGAGGTCAATTCGGTGAGCACGTCGCGATCGGGGGCCTTGGTAGCTATGACATCGTAAATCACAACGTTCGCTCCGCTTGAAGCTTGAGAGGTAGAAAAAGATCTGTTTGATAGCCAGGAGTTCGAAGCTGCGGCAGTTAAGGTCGGTCTCGTCAGTTGCTGAGTGTACAAGTTGATGGCTGGATTATCTGCATGGTGTCGAACAAGCTCGGTACGATAGACGCCTTGAAGAACATTAGAAAGCGTCAATCGCCTCGATGCAGCGCAGACTGCCATAACTGCAGGTGGATAGAACGAATGAAAGCAAGCTGAAGAAATAATCAGCGGGAAGTCTTAAGGCAGCTCGGGCGAGTCTCCGCACCCAATGTGGCTAGCGTTGTTCATCTCATCTTCACCTTCCTCTGTCCAAATGTTGACTCCTCGCTTTTCATTCCTTCTTCTGCACTAAAACACATGCGATGGCTTTAGGTTATGTGCCCGGCTGATGGTCAATAATTTGGCTCTCGTGGTCAGCCTTGAAAGGTGTCTGAATGGGGCAACAGCCGAGAAATATATAAAGAGCAAGGCCATTCGTGTTGCCAGTCTCCGACTGCTCTACAGGCCAATACCCGATAATATCGGAACTTTCGAAGTTTTCTCGCGGCTTTTTACATGACTAGTCATGGAAGAGTCTTCCCTTGTTTGCTTGTCTCTCCGAGTTGTACTAGTGCATGGCTAAAAGCTGAACTCTCGGTCTCAACCCAGGTGCGATATTAATCATAATGGCGGTTCGAGCTGGAAAGTACATAAGTATGGCGCTTTCAAAGCTCTAAGCTTGTATTGCCTTTCCATTCACGCGAAATATACAATGTCCATACCCGGAATATGATGCTATATGAAAGGCGTTCGTGGCAAGGGGTGAAGTGCCACCACCGATCACTAGATCAAGCTCCGCAAATTTCGTCCTGCATCATGCCGTTGTAAAACAGTCGCTCATTTTGACATCTCACATGTCTAAGCCCATCCCAATGGGTAGAGCTTTGCGTATTGATATCCAACTCGTCATCATTGGAACGTGGCTTGATGTTGAACTTATGATGGCAGGCTTTTCGCTCCGCATTCATCGGCACGCTTGATATATCGAGTGGTAGGCTGCAAACTGTTAGATCATTCACTGCACTAAGTAGATTGTAAAGGGTATTACTTGAGACTAATGCTGATACCATGCTGAATCTCGCTTGTCGCTTTGACTACACAATCATTATCCAGGATATTCAAAGTCCCGAGTTCATCATCATCGCCATACAAGCCCCAAGCAGAGTAGGGAGGGTCTGATGAACGCAATGGGAGTTGAGCGAAAGAAGGTCGAGCATGCATATTTGGCTCTACTCAAATGCTAGCTCTGCTGAACAATCTGGAGGGACTATAAGCTAGCCAAAAATAAGGGGAAATCTTTAAGAAGTGAAAGCCGGGAATGGAGCACGAGTGAATACCGCCAGGAAACGAGGCTCCATTACGGATCTCTCCGTAACGTGCTATATATCGTTGACAAGAAGACATAAAAACGAATTTTACAGATCTAGCTTTGAGTTAAAGTTCGTTGTTGCCCACCGCTACCCTAAGCTTCATCGCTCCGACAAGCGACTTGATGCCGATTTAGCTCGACCGAGCATTTGAGTGCATCCTTCGAAGAGCCCAAGCTATATTATACCTAGGTAGTTAATATAAATAGAACGAATCGTCCATGGATAGCAGAGATTATTTCAGGGCATAGGACGATCTTAACCTTTGATCTTCGCTATATCAGTCGCAACCATGTCTCCGCAAGTTAGAATATGAACCCCGATTGGCATGGTCGGATATTCATACAGCAAAGACATCTTTTGGTCAGCTGTTGAGGCTGGAGTCGATGCAATCATTCTCGACAGCGGCTCAACTGATAGTGGTCCATCAAAGCTCGCGTTACGGAAAGCATTCAGACAGATCAAGCCTATGAGAAAGACTTGGAAGATCTTGTGGCCGCATGCCATCATCAGAACCATTGTAGCTCAGATGGGCATCGAGCCTTGGATCAAGGCTATGGACGAGCACTCTGACTTTGACATTATCATTGGGGGAAGATCCTACGACCCAGCTCCATTTGCTGCCTTTTGTGAACGAAACAAGGGTGGTACTTGTGGCCTTTTTTAAGTAGCAATCTCATGAGCTGTGCCACTTGTACCTCTACTTTCCTATAATCTTTGCAATTTGCAATAGCCATGAGTTTGAGGTAGGAACGGGTCGGACATCCCCTGCTAGCGTCATGAAATGTCAGAACTTTAAGTTGCTTTATCCAATTGAGCTGATCTTGGACCGGACGAACAGACATTTAGCAACTGACTATAGAGACGGATCTTGAAACCTGAAGAGAAGATGATCAAGCCATCCCTGCAAAGACATATCCGGAGCACACACAACATTAGGTGTTAGCTCGAACCATTCATCGCGCGGTACAGCCAGGAATGCATGTGAATTGCACCCTAGTACTGCTTCGCCAGAGAGAACACCATCAAGTTCATATGTTTGATAACATTCCTTGCAAAGGTCGATATCCAGGCAAGATTTGCAGACAAACCGGTTTGATGACAGGTCAAGATGCACGTTGCAACCATCGCAAATAACATTGGCGTGCACTCGCACGTTGTTAACGCTAATAATCTGTTGCTCAAAGGAAATGGCGGCGTCTAGGTTCTGTCCTGCCCATAGTAAAACTCTGCCAAGACAACCAAAAAGAGAGAGCGAAGCAACTCCAAATTTGTTGCAAAGATTGGCCAACACCACTACTTTGTCGTTATGCCAGTTGTCTAGCTCGAACTGGGATTTGGAGAAATTGGCCAACGCCAATACTCTGTTACTACGCTGGTAGTCTAGTTGGGCCTGGGATTTATAGAGATTGCCTAATCTGTTCGCCGTCTCGAGTGTCGATGTGTGGTCCAGCCCAAGTGTCTTCTCGTAACCTTGCAGCGCTCGCTGGTACATCTGCTCCGCCTCGCCCAATTTGCCCTGGTCCGCATAGAGAAGGCCCAAGACGTTGACTGTGTCGAGTGTCCACATATGGTCCAGCCCAAGCGTCTTCTTGTATCCTTGCAGCGCTTGCTGGTACATCTGCTCGGCTTCGGCCATCTTGCCCTCCTTCGCATAGAGGTTCCCTAAGTTTTTATCCATGTCGAACGTCGATAGGTGCTCTGCAACTAACCCCATCTGCCGCACCTCGACATCACTTGAGATGTTTATCATATTTAGTGGCGTAGGGAATAAGTCTGCTCCTGGAAGAACATCCTCTCCAGGACGGCGTAAAATAACACTTCTCCAAACTCCGCCCAGTCCGCATTCAACCGGCTTTTGGTCTTCCATAACATCTATCAAGCTACAACGAATCTGATCCTCAAGATCTTTCAGCCAATCCTTATCCATCCAGGCCTCGGGAGGGGTGCTGCCGTCATTCATAGAGTCTATCGAAACTAGTAGCTGTCTTTCCGCCGGTTGAATTGACATCTGGCCCTCTTGTGAGGGTAACTGCACCACATCCGTGTGCCAGTTTGTCCTCGCAATGTCGTCTGCCGTGCGTTCATAACTCATCTCGGCATCGATTTCGGCTCCACTGTTGATCAGCAACGGCATGATATCCGGTTTACCGTTCCCAGCCGCCATGTGGACTGTTGTTGTGTAGTTGTCCGGTTTTGCATTGACACGACCCTGATTCTCAGCCAGGAAATGTATGATTGCTGTGTTGTCTTTCAAAGTGGCATGGTCTAGGGCTGTCCGTCCATCATCTGTCTTTGCATCAATATCAGCTCCATTCTCGACCAGTAACTGCACGATAGCCATGTTGTCATTTGAAGCCGCGAGGTGCAGGGCTGTCCATCCACCTTCTGCTTTTGCATTGATTTCAGCTCCATTCTTGACTAGGAACTGTACAATAGCCGTGTTGCCTTTTGAAGCAGCGACGTGGAGGGCTGTTTGTCCATCATCTGCCTTTTCATCGATTTTAGCTCCATTCTTGATCAACGCCTGTAGGACCCCTTCATTGCGGCGCTTCGCAGCTTTGTGTAATACCGTCTTCCCATTGTCCATTTTCGCATTGACACAAGCTCCGTGCTTCAGCAGTAGCCGAGTTATCTTCTCATTCCGGTATGCAGCATGTAGCACTGTCTGGCCCTTATTATTCCTAGCCTCAAGGTTTGCGCCTTTCTTAAGAAGCATCTGGATCACCGTCTCGCATCTGCCGTCGCCGTACAGAGCTGCAGCAAAGGTCGCTAGATATAGCGGTGTACAACCCTTATTATCCTTCGCCTCGATATCCGGGTTATACTCGAGAAGGAGCTGAACCATTTTGTCTAGCCCCTTCTTGGCTGCCATGCCCAGAGGTGTGTTACCCTTAGTTCCAATTGTATTGATGCCCGCGCCGGCCTTGAGTAGTAGCTTAACAACTGATTCTTTTCCGTTAGCAACGGCGCCGAAGAGACCAGTCTTCTCTGGGTCGTGGTTTGTCTCAATCTTCGCCCCTTTCCTTACCAGCAGCCGCAGTACTGCCTCATGTCCGTCCCAAGCGGCCATGGTTACTGCCGTATTTCCTGCGCGGTCTTCTGCATGGATATTCGCCGCATTCTCTAGCAGCAGCCGTACTGTTGACAAATGCCCTTTTTCAGCGGCCTTGAGCAGCGGCGTTTGTCCTGAGCTATCCTCGACTTCAATATTCGCACCATTGTCTAGCAGCTGCTGGACTATGGCGTCATGTCCCTCCCAAGCAGCACAGTGTAGCGAGTGCCATCCTATGGAGTCTGCATATTCGATCTTCCACCCGTTCTCAAGTAATGCCGAAACCGCTGTCTTACGCTCATTGGGTGCCGAATCATCTAACGCAGTTTCATCATGCATTTTCCCCTCGTTGATATTGCGGGTCTTCTCAACTCGTTTTCGAAACGCGTTTGCCAGTTGAAAATTGGATGCATCAGCAGTAATCCCGTCCACATATAAGAACATATAATGCATCCCCCCGTGCAGAGGTTCCAGGTGCCATTCGCGGAGCTTCCCAGAATCTGTATCAAAGAGATCGGTAGCAGCGATTAGCAATGCTGGCTCCACAAGTTCCACATGTCCTGCTTCCCGAAAATGAAGTAACCAGTATCCAACAGCATATTGGAGCAAGACATGGTTTTTGGTGAACTCCTCGGCATCGTCATAGGTTCGGGGACTATCCTCAAGCACAGGAAGCAGAAGGTATGAAATGCAGACTTTCGCCATCACAAGATTCGACGCCTCCGGCCTGAGTGAATGCTTCCAGAGAGTCGGCGTAGACCCTTTACTATCGCTGGGATCTTTGGTGGCGTCGTCATCCTTAATATCCCGATGAATAAGGAAGTCTCTGGCTGTTTGATGAATCAAGTAGACTTTTGAATCAACGACGCGGACAAACAGACTACACACACTTCGGATTTCTGGTGCTATGATTTCATCTCGTAAATCCAATTTCAAGCCATCCATGGACTTGCATACTTTTCCTTCGTGGATCATTTCTGCGAGTTTCATGGCGACCTTCACTTCTTGCAATGTTAGAGGTCTCTTCGCCGCAACAATTATGTGTAATAATAGCTGCTGTAAATGCTTCTTCACTTGCTTCGTAGTACGATTCAATATTCGCTCGTATGCAGCGTCGATATCGGTGGGAATACTCTCCAACAGGTTGGTCAAATCGTATATCGAGGATGTATGGGACTCCCTCAATTCCTCGAGCATGACATGCAGCCAGAGATAGGTTCGGTTGTGCCTTGCCTTAACCTTGAGCTGTTCCCGGAGGGTAGCCTGTGTCTTTTCGTCCAGGAATGGCTGATGAGCACGGGCAATGCGAGGGATTTCATCGTCGATGACCAAGTCAATCTCTTCACTAATCTTCTTGCCAATATCCTCATCCTCACCCCTCAAATTAATCGATGTTAGATCCTGAGATTTGTACCCGAATTTGGATATAATATCGTGGTAAGGTCGAGTTGTAACGAGGAACTTAATCTTCGATTTCGTTTCACCCCGCTCAGAATAGAAGTCGCATAGGCGGCCGATAAGACCTTTTTGTGCCTCATTTTCACATTCATCAAGAGCATCCAGGATGCAGGTGGTCTGGCCAGCCTGTGGGTCTGCAGTTGCCTTCATCAGGATGTCCCACAAGACTTCAAACTTGTTGTGGAAGTACTCCCCGTGGTCAGATAAACCCTGTCGGCCATATTTGCGAAGCACTGGCCGTGTTTGGAAGAGTTGGTGCAAGATAGCACGGAGCGCAGCCTCCTTGGTGCAGCAATTCTCATCATCGCGAGTGAAAAAGAAGTAACATGTCTGTCGAGCTGTGGGAAGGTTTGTTTTTGGATGGAGTAACCGTTCGTCCACGACGGCTCGTGCTAAAACAGATTTCCCACATCCAGGGTCTCCAGAGACCAAAAGCAAGCCTGGGGTATCCTCATTACACCACTTGTGGAACATGGGGTGAGAAAGAAACCATTCACAAGTCCCATGAGCTCGCTTCGGATTCCGGTCTTTGTGCTCCTGGTAATTTGTTTGTGAAGAGAGCAGGCTCATGACTCTGTAGTCCTGCTCCTCCGTTAGGGACTGGTTGCCTGTGCAAGGGGTTAGTAATGGATGGCAGCATATAATTTCTAGGAGCTGTTGCCCGTACCGGCATAGTAGTTGTGATTGATTTGATGCCCGCTGCCAGCCATGACATTTTGGGGGCCAGTGCCGTTATTAGCGACAGAGAGATTAGGACCCATTGTCAGTGCAGCCTTCAGTAAGGTTGACGTTCGCACGGTTGGGTCGCATAAATTGCTTTCACGATATTGAGAATGAGGTGGATAAGAGAGGCTGGATAGAGCGATCACGAACGCAAAATCAGAGGGCTTAGGAGCGGATTGTTCAGTGATGGAAATTCTCAGTCTCCGGTATTTCTGGAATACTTCAGAGGGCTTTTGTAAAAACCATTCACGGGGCCAAGCCAGAGTTGTTGATGCCCAAGCTTCCGTCCTGCACCAATGGCGAGGTTGTGAGACACTTCGATCTTGGCCGCGATTTGTATCTGAAGTAGCCTCCAGCTACCGCTTTCATTCGCTGTTTACCATCAATAACGGGCTACTGTCAAGACTGCGCGACCATTATTCTGTGTGGACCCGACCGTGCGAACGTCAACCTTACTGAAGACTGCACTGACAACCATGGGCTCTAATCTCTCAGTCACTAATAACGGCACTGGCCCCCAAAATGTCATGGCTGGCAGCGGGCATCAAATCAATCACAACGGTCCCAGCATACAGAACAACCACTACGGGAGCTCCTTTGGGTGTATGATGGCACCAGGAAATGCATTGCTATCAGTCGCTAATCTACAATAGCTCAGCCCTCTCAAGTCCGCGCTGACACTGAAATGATCGTAGTCAGCCACGGCCGACCGCATCGGCGCGAAGATTTCCAGATAGCCATCATCTGCGCATTGAAGCTCGAGCACGACGCCATTACTCTGCTTTTTGACCAGTTCTGGGATGAAGACGATGAGCCATACGGGCGCGCGCCAAGTGATGCAAACACATATATGACGGGGCGAATTGGGAAGTACAACGTCGTGCTGGTATTGCTTCCTAACATGGGCAAAGTTGCTGCAGCTGGGACAGCTGCTGGCATCTGGTCGAGCTATTCAGGCCTGAAGCTTACCTTTCTTGTGGGAATCTGTGGTGGTGTACCAGACGCGGGCGGAGATGAATCGCTGCTGGGCGATGTGGTCATCAGCAAGACCGTGATTCAATACGATCTAGGCAGACAATACCCCAGTGCCTTCGTGACCAGGGATACGGTCGGTGACAGCCTCGGCCGACCGAGCAAAGACATTCGCAGCCTGATCGCTAGTTTTGGGACCGAACTTGGAAAAAAGCGACTGAAACAAAAGGCCAGCCAATATTTGAAAGACCTACAGGGTGCAGCTGTGCGTGAGCAGCGTCCATGTACCTATCAGTATCCCGGCACTGCTGAGGACAAGCTGTTTCCAGCAACCTATCGACACAGCCATCATGCGCCGCAGCCATGCAGCTTTTGTGACAGGGGGATAGATAGTTTTTGTGAGGAGGCTGGTCAGGCGTCATGTGCGGAACTGAACTGTGATGAAGGCCAGTTAGTTCCAAGAAAACGTCTTGAGTTGAAGCGGAATATGAAGCCAGACGATGCACAAAGTCCCGAAATTTTCATTGGGTCCATAGCCTCGGGAGATGCGGTGATGAAGTCTGGTGCACATCGTGACCAGATTGCTAAACAGCATGATGTGATTGCCTTTGAGATGGAAGGAGCTGGTGTTTGGGATGAAGTCCCATGCGTTGTAATCAAGGGGATCTGTGACTATGCAGATAGCCACAAGAACAAGATGTGGCAGCCGTTTGCAGCAGCGACGGCCGCGTCCGTGATGAAGGCAGTTCTGGAACGATATCAGGCGGACGGTTGTCAAAATGGCACTGAATAACACATTTCAGAATAACAGTCAAGAGGTCGTACAGCGTCTCGAATTCATCCCGGGGATGCCTGATAATTCGGAATGCCTCTTTACGCGAACCATCTGGTTCATTGTCGTTTGCAAGAATCTCTTCATCGAGATCCTTTATGAGAACGTCCTTTGAAGATGACCTTGACCTTCCGCGACTTGGACCTCTAAGGTACACCCAATCATTTCCACCTTATGCTATTATGTAAATCACCTACTAACCCCCATTCGGTGAGATGAGCCTTTTCAGTGGAAATGCAAGAAGGGATGATAGAGTGAAACCTTACAACGGTAAGGTTTCTCCGACCTTTGACTGTCCCCCTGTTTGCCACCGCCAGGAAGAGTGTGCTATCAAACGGCATCCTACTGATTATTCTTTCCATGGCATCATCCTTCCGCGCCTATCTTTCTTTATTCATAATTGTGTTCTGCTTGTTTGCAGAGGATATTGGTGGGCTCGATGCTGTCCGTTCTTTGCTGTCAACTAGGGCTTGTATCGGATCTGCATCTAGTCTGTACTGCCAGATTCGACCCCGCGTCATGATACTGATTACCCGTGGATTCCGCTTGGTGATGTTATTCTTAATTAGAGACTCCACGAGGTCAAGATTTGTTTTTCGTCGTGCAGGGAATAATCCGCTTGAATTAGCTATATAATATATCTATGACTCTGATGGATGCATTCCACTTCGGAACAGAATTATGCATTAGGAGTTACCAGAATAGCAACTCTCCTCCAAGTTATTAGAGTACTGCAATCAAGGAAGGCTCAAGAAGTATTCCTTCATTCTTGGATAGTTTGGCGTACCAAGACCAGTCACAGGATCCCATCTATACATATCCAGTTAGCCTACCTCACGTCAAAAAGATTTAGAAGCAATTCAAGTACTTACCCAGGAGTAGCAGAGAAGCCGTTAGTGCCGCAACCGGGATTACTGCCCTCGGTGATATCATTGAGAACACCTGGATTGAGGTACAGGGCGGGGTTAATGAATCCAACTGGCCCTTTGCCTTGGGCAATACGCTCGTCTATGATACGGGTAACGATCGAGGCAAAAATTGGCGCACCTAGAAATAGCAGTCAACAAACGTTCTCATAGTATTGACCTGAACGTGACTTACTCGCACTCGTCCCATCGATGTGGGAACGGTAGCCGTTGACAACGGCGATGATGTTTTGGCCATTCGCCGAGACATCGGGATACCCACGGCCGAGGCGGTTGTAGACGCCACCATTTGCACCAAAGCTGTCATTCCCCAAGTAGTATGCATATGAAGGGTTATACATTTGAAAATAGCTTGTACCGAGGAGTCAGCTTAGCCATGCGGATTGAAAGCAGGATTTTTGCGGACAGTGACTCACGTTTCGACAGCTTCTTGTTGGTAGTCGGCAATGTCGTAGATATTGCTGAATCCCCCCCCAGAAGAAAAGGCGAACGAACTATCATCATAAGGGGGGTCGTATGCAGCAACCTCGGGATCCAGAACAGTATTTCCAGTATCCACTTTGGTAGCTCCGACATTGGTCACGTATGGGCAACTACCAAAAAAGAGGAGTATGTTGTTAATATGATTGTCTTATTCCAACTTCAGAAGGCTCAGTTCACCTATTTGGGAAGGCAGGGCTAAAAACTTTCGAATCCGTTCCCAGACAGCCATTTGCGCTGCCGTGGCCAGGGGGACCAGCGACTCCATAATCCCCAGACGCCACGAAAATGGATACCCCTTGGAGGCCGAGCTTCATAAACCTAAGTAGCTCAATGCGTGGTCAGCCTAGCTACGGGAAAGGAATAGAGGAATAGAGGACACCACAACTTACTCCATACACATTCTCTTCTGATAATTAGCGGGGAGGTCCTGCTCTTGTCGGCCGTAGGAAATCGATATAACGTTAGTCGGTTTGAAGGTGCCACACATGACTTTTCCTCCATACGAAGGGTCAATGCTTGGGTCGTCACCGCATTCGCCGTACGCGCAAAATGTGCAGTATGACTATTGGGCAGTAAGAAAAAATATACCATATTACAAGATGTCAAATACTTACCCCATCAATTGCGTCAAGGAACGAGTTAAAACTTCCGCCGAGCTGGAAAAGAGTGAGGTTCTGAGGATAGACAATTGGATAAGCCACTTCAAAGTCGAGATCAGCCTCAGTGCTAGCTTTGTCCACAGTCGTTGTTCCTTGAGCACCGTTAATGAGGTCAGGAATGGGGTGTGTCCCTTGCGGAATGTTGGATGAATAGTTGGCAAAGAATTTGTCCAGGTCTTCTTGAGCATATTGGTTTGATACTGCGGTAAATATGCCGAGGGAATTATCCGGTTGAGCGGAAGTCGCTTGGGAGAAATTGTATAACGCGCGGATGCAGTCTGGTATAATTGCCGTATCACAAGCGGACAGATTCGATGGTAGCGTCTGTCTTCGTGGGAGCTGCAGCGACATGGACCTCCGCACAATGCTTGTCTTCCAACGCAGAGAAGTTGCGTCTTGTCGTTTTGTCTTGCTGGTAACCGAGGAAGCGGCTGCCAGACCGACACCGGGATTGATGTAGTCGATATGCCCTTGAAGGTCTCGGGGAACATGGTACCTGTCAGGTAACGCAGGAGTCAACATCTTCTGGCGCATGCCTCAGTTCTAAATTAAAAAACAGGGTTGACACATACTGTTCGCAGGCGGTGACGACCTGACCTGTCTCCTTGTTTGAGTACCTGTAGTATGTAGCCTGCAGAAGACTCTCGACATCCTCTGCTTTTGCAGCAAAGGCAAGCCATCCCTTATTCTCAGTGTGAATGATGTCTGAATCGTCAATGCCAGCATCATTCAGCCATCGGCGGACATTGTCAACGGTTTCGGTTGCAGGAGCAAACATCTCGGTAATTTTATCCTCACTCCAGAATTTTCCATAATTCACGGATTCAGGATGAGAACTACACGGGGAAAGTAAACGATTCCGCTGGTCCTTTGGACGGTTGATATGAACCCGTCGTTAATTAGGAAACAGGAAATTGACTAACACGTCCATGAGATAGCCATGACCTTTGTCTAAGTTGCTCTGACTCAGTCCAATTCGGACAACCAGATTCGAGGCCGGGTCTACTCGTCCCAAGTTAATCCATCCCGATGGTGCCGTCTCCCGTTTCTCATGGAGAACGTGGCTTCTGGCAGGTATGTCTACGACAGAGGAAGCGAGAGCAATTCCAAGCGGAAGAAAGAAAAGAAACCTCATCCTGTGGACAATACACTTGAAAACAGTGCGGATAGATTGCAAGAGATATTTGGAACAAAAAAAATAACCCCATCAACAGGCGGCGGAATAGCGATTTTATAGTCTAGACAAGTAGGGGCAGTTACAATCGTTTTTCCACAATTGTATAGTCAGGCTAAATTACGAGCCGCCTCCCCTAAAAGACACATGCCTATCCTCGACGGGGCAAGCATCTGTAGCTTGTTTGTGGCGACCTGAGATAGGTCGTTAGGTTGCTGTCTAGCATCAATATACAGCGAGACCGTGGGCCATTGAGCCGCCTTGCTGGGCTCCTCAGGCTCTGCGGTCAAGTCGAAGAGACTTCCGCTAAGCCTAAGCCAGCTGGTTTGAAAGGGGGAAAAAAGTCGATCGGGAAACGATCTGTCGCCCTAAGTCGTCAAAGACGCTACCATCAAACCTAATCCGGGCTTGGCTTAATCTGTGTGAAATCATGGTCAACCCAGTCCACCATCTGTGTCGACAAACATACGCTCGCTAGTCTCGCGGAGATGGGTAACTAGCTATCTTACTGTTGAGCGTTGATGTAGAGATTTGTTAATGATGTTGTAGTCTCCGTCTACTCTCCTGAATACGAGATTGGCAACCCACTATCGCGGTATCCATAATATTCCATTGAATAAACTATGGATACACGTGGTACAGAATTCTCTTAAAAACAACAGACTCTGTACTCTCTAGCAAAACCCGATATACAACTCTAATAAGAGACTTGCCCTTTTATTGGCCCGACAAATAGGCAGATCCATAATAATCCCGAGATCGTCCGGGAACCCCGGGTTCATTCCAATAGAATGGCACGGTGCGACTCGGACTAATCTTTATGCATCGAGGATGAAAGTGGATATAAAGATGACGATCACCGAGAGCTACATGTAAATATCCAAGACTCTTAGCTCTCTTTTATATAGCAGTTCATGTGCCGCGGTCAGAAGCTTATTCGACGCTAACTACACCTGGTGTGTTCCGTCTTTGTCGCCGATCTGCGAACAATTTTCCGACGCCGTCCTAGGATTGAGAGGCCTGATATGCCTCGAAACGGAGTTATAAAGGCGTTCTTGTTCCAGACAACGTCAAACCACAGAATTTGGGTCAACTTGATGATGAAGAGTGTCAGCATTCGGTAATCTAATTTCACAAATCGAGAAGAACCTAGGAAATTCAATTAGGTGCCGATGCGCAGTTACTCATATATGTCCAAATCGTCAGGAGCATATTGTTGACATCCCCTTCCATGTTCTAAAAACCCATAACTTGTCGCTTAGAGACTGTCAACGCTCCCATATATTTTCTTTTCTTTTATTCTTATTCTTATAGTATATATATTGAAAGGGTATGATAGGATTATTTTACTACTATCCCTAATATAGTGAGTATAGTATATATATCCACTTATATGCCCTTATTAGATAGGCTGGCTTTCCTTGATATAAAGATTTGCTAAGATTCCTTTTTACTAAATTAATATGCATAATCCTGTGCTGTCTTATGTATGGCATACATTACCCGTTCCCACTCAATTTCTCAGTTAGTAATACCATGCAACTCTTACTTTCCATACGGGTCGTAAATTACCCTAATACTGGGCTAAACTTAGTACGTATAGATTAGGCCGAGAAAGAGTTGAAGAGTTGCAACTTTCTAAAGTGTTGGAGTCGCTTAAATATGGTAATATAGGTGTAAGATGTAAAAATGTATGTATAAAGATGAATATCTATTCAGCCTTATTTAGAGTTAGAGTATTATTATAAAATACTGTCTTTGGAAAAGAGCCTCCAACAGGTCACAAGTTTCTTGCGGAACTTGGCTATTGTTGTTCGAAGCAAGAACTCAGGCCCTTACGAACTTACCTTTGATGTAATGTTTCCCAACAAGCAGAGCCGTAACATGGTCAAAAATGCAAATGTTATGACTACGGAGAACATTGCTTCGTTATATAAAGTGCCCGTGAGCGATGTTATAGCGTGTCTATGGTGGGACCTTGCTCTCACATTCAAAGCCACGATCAAAAGATCAATTGTGAACGAGTCATTCCATGATGGCGATGCTCATGGAAGTGCTCAACATATGCCGTTGATGGAATTTCCAATACCAATAGAAAATAATGAAATATGATCTGTTTTTATCTTAGAAGATAGATGGATTGAATCGATATCTTACGCAGTTACCTTAAATACTAATGCTTATTCGCATTTATAGGATGAATTATTAGACCGTGCGGTTGTTGAGGTTGATGAGGTGGTTGTTGAAATGGTTGCTGCTGTTGTTTCTGGTGCAGCTGATATTGGCGGTGAAGTTTTTGTGGATGAGGCGACTTTTCTTGAAGAAGCAGATGATGTCGATGGACT
This sequence comes from Talaromyces verruculosus, assembly GCA_038993655.1. Lineage (NCBI taxonomy): Eukaryota > Fungi > Ascomycota > Eurotiomycetes > Eurotiales > Trichocomaceae > Talaromyces > Talaromyces verruculosus. The sequence continues at coordinate 525,509 of JBBVQN010000015.1, read as the reverse complement.
TGTGGTTGAAGTCGATGAAGTCGATGTTGATACTTCTGCTGCCACCTTTGATGTCGCCTCAGCAGAGTTCGCACTCGCATCTACCGTCATTGCAACAACCTCATAGTTATAATTGCAAATGCCCGAAGTCTCAGCCACCACATCCTTGGTACCAGTGGCAGCAAGAATAGTAGTTGTAGCCCCATCAGAACCGACCTCTACAACCTCGACGCGCTGAGTATCAGCGCTTCCAGCCACGAGGCCCAGAACACTTCCACCGTTAAGACCAGTAACACCAGCAGCCGCATCAATCAAGTCATTGTTACTATACACATTAATCGTATAATCGCTTCCCGAGTCTGGAAGGACAATCGCATAGTTTATCGCATCCTGGGCATTCTCGTGCGCAGTTGGCAATCCAATAGGATCATCCGAGCACGACGCCGTGGTCAACAGCGTCCTGTACCACATAGCACCCACATTCGACGAAGCAGTGATCTCACTAACGGCCGAAGCGCCGTTCTTGTACGCAGTGATGAACGGTGAGATGACCTGTTGCCAGCCCGTATGATCAAAGCCGCCGGCATATTCGTAGATGTTCGTGTCGCCGAGGGACTCGTTCCAGAAGTTACCGATGTAGTGACCTTCACCGGGGTCGTTCCAGGTGATGACTTCGACGAGGTCGGGTTTTAGGGAAAGGATTTGGCCCATGCGGACATAGAGGTTGGATTCGCCTCGGCGGTACCAGTTGTCGCTGGTGTCGAGGTGTTTGAATTGGAATGTTGACAGTGCTTTAATGTCACAAGGATTAGTCCCATCTCTCAAAGGATCAAAAGGAGAACTCACGCATCATGTAAATCTTGCCAGCGGCATGCGCAGCATCAATCATCGTCCTGTCGACAGTATCACTAACATTCGCGAATCCAGCATCCGCATACGGCCATGCAGACTCCCACGAAAACCCACCATCCACAACAGTGAAGGTATCAAAGAAACTATCCGGATAGCCGCTCGCATCATCAAAATCCGGTACAAAAAACACATCAATACCCGCAGCACTCGCAGCATCTTTGAAAGTACTCTGCCATCCCGCATTCGGACTCGAAGAGCCAAAAGTGAGCTGGCCACCATCAAAGGTACTCACGAATGGCCTGCTGTCATATAAATAGTAGTTGTCGTGACTAGCGTACTGTTCGAGAATGGGCAGGAATTGAGATGGGTCCGTGAAGTGGCCCATGTCGAAGCTGAAGAAGAGCTTAAACTCTGTGCCTGAGGCGGCAGTGAAGAGTGAGGCGACAGCCTCGGTGGACCAGTCTTCGAGACTCATGAGGTTGAGCGCGAAGGCGTCGAAGCCGACGTTTATGGCATCTTGGACGTCGGTGTTGGCGTGGTCTTGGGTTATGCCTCCGACCTGCGTTCGTCAGAACACTGGATGTCCTTTGTAGAACAAGACTGACGAAGGACGTACCATGTAATGGGCAAATACAGCGGCTGCTGCAGCATGGCGAGCAAAAGCTGCACCCAGAAGTACAGCACTTGAAGTTCTCATAGTGCAATGACCTAGGCAAGAACGTACAAGCTTGATAGTACCGCACTGGAATATGTAGTACGTAGGTACTTATTTGCCCAGGAGGTCAGCGCATTATAAACAGTGACAAAGAACAGCTAACTAACCAACTATTAAGTATATCAGACGATTAAGTGCTGACATCTACTTTCCGGATGCCCTGCACAAATTAAGTACTAACGGCTCAACGCCGCTGGTTTCAAGCCATTGTTCACTCCCACCACATAGGGCTATATAGTGCCCCATTATATACGTATGATCTGTTTGGAGTAACCTCTTGGAGATTAAGAGGCTCGTATATTTCAAAATAGAGATCTAGAAGACCCACACTAAAACATGAAACAAACCATGAGGGGCGGATGCTATTTAGGGCTGCAACATGCACCTTGGGAAGTTTGGACTAGGTACCTAGGGACTCTTGGCTATGTGCACGTGTAGACTTGTACGAAAATCGGGCGGCTGTATTGTTCAAAAGTGTATGAGTAAGTGACTTGGGAAGACAATCTTAGCTTTGCAGCGGAAGAGCCAAATAGTGAATAGTGTGTTCCGCGAGATTAGATGTCGGGAAATTAGGGCTTACTCTTGGGATAGTCTCCGTATGAGAGCTCGCCGACGTCTCTGTGTAACAAGTTACCTGTCAACTTCGATTGCTCTTATCGATATGATTGTACCCCGCAAGTCTATATGTTTGAACAATGACTCTGTATTTCGGAGATCGTATGCTTTTGATACTAAAAGACCTTCGAGATGTTGCCGAATTTTCGGAGCCTACAAGAAATAATAGATGGCCTGAGTACTTTAGCTCTGCGTTGCTCCCTCGAATGTTGGGTTGATGAACGGATTGCAGCGATGTGTCCACTGTCGAAGGTGAGTCCAAAGAGCGGTATAGAGGCACTGCTTCTTTTCGAGCAAGAATGCGTGTCTAGCCCTGTAAATTTAACAACGAGACAAGAGGGATCCAAGACATATCATATGTAGGCCGAAGATTGCGAGCTGCAGACGTTAGGAGACTGTTCATGCAACATGAGCGAGCCATAGATCGCCACAGGATCATCCAGACAACTCGTAAATTAACTGTGTTGAAATCATGCATTTGCCAATAGGGTTAAATTGCGATGCAGAGCTTGCTGCCCTTGCTGCTGTCCATCTTGCTGGTATGTCGGCTTATCGCGAATTCCTAGGAGCATTGGCCAATTCCTAGGTAGTTCCCAATGGATTGGGCAGGATCCGCGCACCACGGGCTCCTGCAGAGCGGACGAACACCATCGTTAAGGGGGTTCTATCGGTAAAATTTTGATAGATAATGGACGGAATTTCAGTGCCTTGGTTCAAAAGAATATGCAAGACCAAAAGTCCTTGAAGAAGATCGAGACAAATCATTGTGATGAAAGACGACGAGATGTTTAAGCAGAGCCGCTAGTCCCAGACAGGCAAAGCACCAACAAAGGTTCATGCCAGATTCGTCAGGCCGCCACCCGAAGCTCCCCTGCGTCGGCCGCTCCTTCCCTCGCTCCATCTCCAGTGACCGTCTCCACACTCAACAAACTGAACCTCAAGATCATCAACGATCTGATCAATCCTCCTTCTCTCCTTCAATCTAACCGCCGTCTCTCTCTTAATACTCTAATATTCTCGTCTCTCCTTAAAGTCGCGCTATTAATCTCACTGTCCATTTATTCTCCGGCTTACTTCGTGCTCATTGTTTACGTCGGAAACATCCTCCCATCCCCCTCACAACGAAACAAAACAATTCACGACTTCACCCCTCCGACAACAATCGTACTCCAATTCCATATTCGAAATTCTGAAGCGCCGTTCCAGTCATTTGCGAGACTTGATTGAAAATATCTGACCATCGTCCGTCAAGTCAGATCAATGATATAACAAATGCCTCTGCTGATAAGCCTCCCGCTGCTCGACCTGTCCCGGCCATCGACATAGACAAAAAACTCAATGGTCGATGTGATGGCCAGCACCCCGTGGAATTCAAAAAGCAAAATACCTGGCTCCGGCGCAACTCTCAAGATCACACCTGCCAATTCCCCCGTCCTAAGACCTGGCACACGATCGCCCAATAAACCCTCACCGTATCAGTCCGTTTTATCCTTACAGACCGTGATCGGAACAACCACCGCTACACCCAATGGCTTTTCTTCGCATGAACCAAGCAGATCGTTCGCCCTATGCGTCGGCTCTGCCGCAATATTAGCAGATATTGATATAGATGGGACTGTCAATCAACGCTTTTTCCGCGCGCGCCCCACCGCCACCCCTGTGAACCCTGTCGTCTCATTCTACAACCAGCCTGCGAGTCCGACAACACCAGACAACCGCGTCAGGTCTGTTGCAAGTAGGGTAGGAAATAGTGGAGGAATATCCCCTGCCACCGATTGGGCGGACTCGAGTGGCGCTCGTACATGGACATCGCGCGAGAGAATCAAGGCGGTTACAAGTGTCGCAATTAGCCCTAATGGAAGGTTCCTAGCTGTTGGAGAGGTATGACTCTAAATTCCTTTATGACCTCTTGAAGTATCTCTTAACAATTGATTTCAGACCGGCTATAACCCTCGGGTCTTGATCTTCTCCACAGCCCCCGATGCGCCTCGCGATATCCCTCTCACAGCCTTGACGGAGCACACGTTCGGCGTGCGCAGTCTCGCATTCAGCTCCAACTCACAATACTTGGCGACTTTGGGAGATATGAATGATGGGTTTCTCTTTGTTTGGCAAATCAACTTGCGGACTGGAGCCGCGAAATTACATTCAACCAACAAATGCACGTCGTTTATTCGCGATATGTGCTGGATGGGCCAAACACTAATAACGTACTTCTACCCCCTCGATGTGTTCAGAATCATACTAATGTGAGACTAGTGCCGGTGTACGCCATGTCAAAGTTTGGAGGCTCGACTCGCGGCCTGGATCGCCTTCAAAATTACGGCTTAACAGCGATAGTTTCTCGAGTTCCTTTTCCGGCAACCCGAAAGCTTTGTCCGGACGAAACAGTCTTTTGGGGTTATTGGGAGAGCATACTTTCACCTGCATAGCTAGTGTCTCTGATTGTGAAGCTATTATCTGCACAGATGGCGGTGCGGTCTGTCTACTGGACGACAGTGAGGGTAATCAGAAGTTGACGGTCGTTAAATATGTGCCGTTTGGACTTACTTCAGTTACGGTTGCTCCCGAATCTGGTACTGTCTGGCTCGGTGGTCGAGGAAGGAAATCTTTGAAGCTGAGAATGGACGATGTTCGAGAGTGGACGAAACTTCGGTCGCCATCCCCTACTTCTCCCGTCGACATTATCAACCCAAAAGGCAAAGTGCCAACCTTTATATCCATGGCTTATCTTGCAACCCATATCGTAACGGTTGATTCGACGAAAGCAATTCACGTATGTCCGGTTGACTCTTTCGGGCACGGGGTTGACGAGGAAACTCTTCGGAATAGTCTCGTGCCGGCTCATCGAGACCAGGTTCTAGGTGTAGGACCACTAAAAATGCCAAACGTCTACGAAGCCGACTTTTTCACATGGTCGTGCGAAGGTTCGGTTAACTTCTGGGACATGGAGGGTAGGTGCCGAGCTTCAAAGAAGGTTGAGCTGGAACAAATGGCCTGGGGCGAAGACGAGGTCTCCAATGAACTAAAGGTCCTCAGGGTCGCCGAAGATGCAAATACTTTTATCTCGGGGGATCGATATGGTGTGCTTCGGTAAGTCATTCATCTCAGCAGGTAAGATTTTATCAATTTACTGACCTGAACAGAGTTCTGTCTGCGGAGCCGTGGAAGTGCGTCAATGAAGTGCGAGCTCATGGTACAGAGATCACCGACATCGTCGTTAATTCCACTCCCGGCCTATGTCTAATAGCTAGCTCTGGACGTGATCGCATGGTCCAGCTGTTTAAGAAGACCGAGGAGGGCTTCGAACTCATTCAAACGATGGACGATCATGTGGGAGCCGTTGGACAACTACTATTCATGAATGACGGAGAACGTTTGCTGTCTTGTTCTGCCGATCGCACAGTCATCATTCGTGAGAAGGCTAGTCGAGATATTGAGTCATCTACGGTGGTTGCGTATCTCATGTCCAAGGTTATCACCCTGAAAGTCTCACCTCTGTCGATGACCATCGGGGGCGACCCCGACACACTGGTGCTGTCGACGATTGACCGCCACATACAACGTTTTGATGTGGCCTCTGGTCGACATGCCCACTCATTCAAGGCCACTGATTTCGAGAGCAACGACGCTGTCGTCATGAGCTCCTTGACAGTAGCCAGTGAGATACCTGGGCAGAGTCCTCGCATCCTGGTGGGTGTCTCAACTACAGATAAATCTATCAGGGTCTACGATTTCGAGCGAGATGCGTTGTTGACCAAAGAATTTGGCCATTCGGAGGGCGTGAGTGATATAATCCTGCTAGAGCGGAGGAAACATAATACGCATGAAGTTGGCCGTATTCTGGTCAGCACTGGCTTGGATGGAGTGGTTATGATATGGGACCTTTCCATCCAGCAGCAGCAGGCCCAGGAATTATCGCAAGGCAACATTCGGGATGAAGAGGAGACTCCGTCAAAGGAATTGGTTGCGGCAAAGCCTCCGCTTCGTCGAATACTCTCAAGATCAGAACTCGCCGGATTTCGCCAGGATGGCCTCATGGCAACACCCACACCAATCCGAGAACAGTCCCCGCCTCGTATACGCAAGAAGACTTCTCGTTATACGCTTACCCCATCTTTGCCTCGAACCACACGTAACGACTCACCACCACCTCTACCCAACATCCGCCGATCTCCTCTTCCAGTTCTTGACCCTCGACGATCCCCGTCACCCCCCAGCCCCAAAACCAAACTTATTAATGTCGTTAACCGTCGTTCAAGCATAAATAACCTTCGCAACTCCTCCATCGATTTCCGATCATCAACACGGTCAAGAAACGCCACACCCAGTGAATTCGGAAGCCTCAACATGTCTACGGAGCAGGTCTGCCGGACATTACGAGCCTACCGAAAGAAATTACACAGCTCAACAGAGTACCCTCGAGGCGCGAAAGAGCTAGAACGAGAATTAAACCTAACCGTTCACGCTCTGAGCGAACGAGCAGCCCGACACAGCCCCAGCCCCGATACGGAGGTTGACAGCAGCGAGAAAGAGAACAAAGACAACCATACCGGGAATGGTAATGGCGTCGTCGTTCATAAACAGAGCGCCAGAAAACAAATGTCCTCTTCTTCATCTTCCTCTACAAATACGTCATTACCAGCGCCAAGCGCGAAATTGACCAAAGTCGCGAGACGGATGCCATCTACACCATTACTTTCGACCAAGTCGGGCACGAGACAGGTTTCCAGAAGTCGTTCACTGGATGCTGACGGCGAGGGATAATTTACCCATTTTCCGTTTCCCGTTTTCACGCATTCGATGCTTGCTTGTCTTTCTTCATTTTTGCTGCGTATTTGCGATTCGGACTGGGAGCTTTTGGACGGATGTAATGGCTAAATTGATGGGATTGGGCTTACTCTACTTGCTTTTCATCCATGGACACGGATTTATACATTTTCGACTTTCACATTTTATTCTTTTCATTCGCATCCGAGTACATCTCGATGGCGTTCATATTTTCTTTGCTTAGGGGCTGTTTGCATCATTCTTTTCTTTTCCCCAACTTTTCTTTATATTTTCTCCACGAGTTCTTTTTTCCCCTTGTTACCCTCTATTCCATACTATAATAATTAGAAGATACCCAACCCCCTGAAAGAGAGGTTCTAGATGAGCCATTTTCGGGGTCAAATTTGACTTTTCAATTTCCCTTTCTTCTTTGCTTTCGTCTAAGATCATGAGTCTGATATATCCATGTCGTATGTAAGCCATTTCTCGTATTTGGTCTGTAGGGCTAGAGATAAGCGGCCATAGTCATTTCTCACCAATTTCGATAGTTCGATGGCCTTGCGGGCCCAGCGCTGGGCGTCAGTTTGTTGGCCATCCAGGTATAGATCGACGGCGTAGTTGAATGCTTTTGTGCTGATATACTCTATTTCGTCGTCCTGAGAGTTTTTTTCTCCGGTGGATGGAGTGGCTTGGATAGTGGACAGGGCTTGATTGAGGACTGTCTCGCAGATGCGTATGTCGTTTCGGCGGTGGTGTAGGCATAGGTCGAAGATGCATCTTATGAAGCTGAGATGTTTTGTGTCGGTGTGGTGGAGGGAATTTATTAGCTCCTTGTTCAAGTGTTAGCGGGGTGGCTTTTTTTTTTCCCCCTTTTCTTTTTAAGTGTTCAAAAGGGGGTGGGCTTACTTGTAGACTGCGTATGACGTTCTCAATGGGCATCTTCTCGGACATCAAGATCATGTCTACCATTATTGAGCGAGCATGGTCACTGTTCGTCGTAGATGCTGCTCTGGTAAATGGCTCGACCTCTGGCCAACGTTCGAGGAATATAACAGCTTCAAGGTAGAAGCACAGTATCTCGTGATATTTCCCAATGATGGTAGAATCTAGGTATTTCATGACACCCGATGTATTCGCCATTGATCCCATGACGCTCTGAATATCCGCATATCTGTGCGTCACCATGGTGTAGTATGTTGTCTTGAGAGCATTTGAAGTCAACGTAAAGTTTCGATTTACAAGATGGACGCATATTCTCACCTTGAACTCCCAATATTGTTCTGTTCGAGCCATATTGGCGTCGATTAGCATTCCCAGAAGGTTGCATGAGACTCGACGACGATTGACTTCATGTTTGACATCAATCCCGACATCTTTTGGGTACATGTCAATGATCTGGAGTACAGTGATCCATTAGCCACATCCAAGTCATAAATTCCTTCCTGCGGTGTCAAGCTTACTTTAAAACAAACGTCCAGAATCAGTAGTCGATGGCTCGCGGACCAGTCCCTTGATTCCAAGAGTAGCATATAAGTGCAACGAACAAACCAATCATGATCATTAGAATCTGGAGGTTCCTGGCTGATTGCACTGCTCACTACCAACATTGTTATTCATTGACGACATACAGGTAGATAATGCACTCACCCCACGTCAAAAGCTTACACATCTGCGCCCTCAGAGATTCTGCATCATCTGAATCCTCTCGCAGCTCATAGACTATCAGTCTGATCAAAGCTCTAGCCTTAAATTAGCCTAGAAGTCAAACGAATCTGATTTCCGACGTACCGATGTAAGTCAAGATTGATCGGTTTCTTCAACACAATCGGGTAATGCTCGATAAGTGCTTGGACGCTTTGAAGGGCTCCTCGTCTAAGCTGAGAGGATACTGTTACTGCTGCAGCTACGGCAGCCAGCGCATAGCGATGTTCTCCGTTTTCAAGCTCGATAAGTGACGCCAGTAGACTCGCGGCTGTCGGTAGTTAGCACTTAGATATACGTCAGGGGATAGCAAGAACTACCTGTATCAATGTCTGCGTCCCTGAGAGACACCTGATACATGATGTGTATTGTTGTTGGATCCCTTTGTTCTTTAGAGAGCAGCTCCCAAGTTGATTTGACTTCTGCATAATCTCCAATTTGAAAAGAACAGTCCATTGTCTTCCTATTGATGTAGTCAGTTTCAGGTAGTAAACGTAAACTGGTCCTTAGTATTTTACCTCAAAAGGTTTGCTTTATTCGTAGGACTGGCTCGATCAAAGAGCTTGTTTCGGCAAAGACGACACCATGCTTGAGCTTCGAGGTAATCGCTGTTTGAGCAGGCAGATTCGATGTACTTCCACACAATCTATTCATCATCAGCATCATGCACCCAATGACAAGCTTGTTTGAGGTGTTCTACAATCAAAGCCGCATTGCTCGCTGCAGTGCTCAGAGGCTCCACAAGAATCTCATTCAAAGTGGTTGCAAGATCAGCCAGAAATTGCAGTGATTCAGAATGTCTCCATGGCGACAAAGGAACAAGGCGTAATAGAGAGACAAAATTCTGCTGTAGCCAGTTCTCGTCTTGTGCGAACACATTGATTCGTCGGTAAAGCAACCTCAAGGTCGTCATAGCATTTTCAGGACTGATCAGTCAGCATTGTTATAGGTATCGGCTGATGCTGTTTGACTTACTCTTGAGCTCGGAGTTTGAATGTATACTGCAAGCATCTTCTCGGCTTAGTATTTTCCTTTCAAGTTCTCTAAAACCAAATAAGTTACTAGTTCGTACCTCTTGAACTTGTCCTTGGTAGGTTCCATGGTCTCGATATATTTGATCAAGACTTTCATGGTTCAATGTCAGTGATCCGCTTCCTTGGAGCTTTTAAGGAATATGAAATACTGACTTTGGTAGAAGATGTCCTTTTCGAATACTTCTTGTCTAGAAGCTACCTCGAGTTGCAGAAAAAGCCCTAACGGGCCTTCAAGGTCCTACATACCGGATGCGTTAGTACTCCGCTGGTACATCTAGCAGTTTAGCTCACCTGTTCTGTAGTCTCAAGAAGTTTACCTCTTAGGTTGTTGAAGGCTTCTGACATATCCTTCAGGTCCACGGTTGCTTTGTCCATCAGTAACACGTCACCAATCCGTTATTTGAAGGCTACCCACCAAGAACATAGAAAAAACCCGAAACCAATTTCTTATACTCAATTCCTTCATGGTGACACTGCCGTAAGATGCTGAACATCTCTGACAACTTCTGCAACAATGACTCTGCCAGCTCTTTAAGACCATGCTTGATTGCCAACCGAAACGCACATAGACAAATACTAGCATACTGCTCTCGTGAGCCCGGATTCATCTCGGCCACATCCTGAGGTAAATAATGGAAGTGTACGTCGAAAGCCTTTATATCTTCATTCTTGAGTGCCTGCTCACGTTAGTTACCCATGGCATCTCCAAAATATCGAATACGCCTACCATCCAAGCGCATAGAAAGTGATATCGAACCATATAATCCCGACTATCCGGATCAGCCAGCTCATTCAGATTCATAGAGTTAACTTTGAGGGTTGCTCGTCGAAGGAGATCAGTGACTTCAACTATCATGCTCGAACCTGACAGAGAATCAGCGATTCCTCATTAAATTAGATACTCAGAAATTGTCAAACCTAGACAAATCTCGGCACTTCTGATAAGAACCTGGAAGAACTTCCAACCCGAGTCCCCATCTTCCGAGCAGCAGCATTCAAGCATCCGACACACAAGCAGGGGAACTTTCACAATATCAGTAGACACATCATCCCTAATATCATCTCCCCCAACCCTCAAAACCCTCATAAACGCATTCCACAACGCCGTGGCAGAGCTATCCAACAACCTCAGCGACCTCACTGAAAACCTCAAGCTCAATACAGACATATCCAAAGACTCCATTGTAGCGCTCAATGTTTGGGAGACGTCTGCTTCTTGCATCCAGGCTGTGAATAAGGAAGGTGAGGCGTTGTCCTTGTCGAGGTGGGACATTAGATCTGCTGCGAATGCTGGGATGGAAATACATTGTTAGAAATGGTTGAGTAGTTATGAGGTAGCTATGGGTTTGGGGGAGGACGAACCGCATATTGAGGTCGCATGCTCGTCTTGATGGGTTTCGTTGTCGATGTCCATGGCTGAGATGGGACTGTCGTTGGATGGGTTTGAGTGTGGTTTGCTTTGATTCTTGAGAGTTTACAAAGGTTATATAATATGGTGTCTGAAGGTCATGCCTACTGGAAAGGAAGGAACGGTGGAGGGAAAGGACTGGACATGCTCCTTCCTCTTTTGTCCACACACCCCATGACGACTGTACCCTGATCGTGCACGTGGGTATACGATAAAGAAAATCAATATATTTCCAAGAAAAGAAAATCGTGCTTTATAGAACATCCATCTTACTGTACAAGCCAGCACTATATCCAAATGGCATCAAACTATCAGATCCTCCCTAGCGCCTATCCACAAGAAACTTATTGACAACGACTAACTTCAACGGAACGCGAAATTGTCGATTCATATGTACAACACGAACAGTTAATGATGGTGACGCCTCTCAGAAGGAAGGAAGTTTCCAACGATGAGGGCCGGACTGATCCACAAATTAGCATATAGATCCGAGATCAAGTATACAGAGGGGAGACTTACATGGCATTTGGATCGCGACGAATAGTAAACGAAAAGCAGCATGGTATTCCCTTCGTTGAATCATCGTCATCTGGACTCTTCAGCGTACAGCTAGTGAGCATCGCCTTTTGAGAGCCGTCGAAAGCGATGGCACCGAATTTCTCCCAATAACTAACGAGTTGATCCTCTGTGATGATCTGATGTAAAGCAAGTTTTCCCTAAACAAGTGACATTATTAGTGATTTAATAAAAAATAATGGTAAGGGAGGCATGACGAACATCTCTCAAACTCTCAATAGGCACATTAATCAACTCCGCCATCTCCTTATTCCCTCGAAAGATCTCGCCGGTTCGTCGCCAGCAACAAGCCGGAATCGCCATACTAGCAAAGACTCGATCGTACTCCATCAGGCTACGCTCAAACCACATTTCAGACAGAACAAGTTCGATATCGGTCAGACTTTGCATTCGTTCACGGAATTTTGGGCGGAATTTATCGAGTTGTCGTAGAATCTTGTGGCGTAGGGCCGGTTGCATGTGTGATTCCATGTACTGGTTTAATCGTGCATAGCCCTTGACGTAGTTGAATGGTCGCAGCATGCCGGCTTCGTACTTGGCTTTGAGAAGTTTGTTCATTCGTTCTTCTGGAGGGTCCATGCCAGATGGATCCGCGGCGGTCATGTAATAATTCTCGCGAGCCTTGTCTGTAGTGACCGCGGAAGTAGTAGGCCGTTGCATTGCGTTGGCTTGTGAATTTGTCGCTTGCTGTGGTGCCAATTGCGCCAGCTGTTGTTGCTGTTGAGCAAACGATGCGGCATTGGTATTGATATTGGTGCTCATATTGATCAGGGAAGAGTCCGTAAACATTCCTTGGAGCTCTTCATTGCCATACATCCCGTTGTCGTCCAGCAGACTGTTGTTGAGAAAATCGCCAAGTAAGTTGTACTCGTTAGTGACTTCAGGCGCATTGAACATATATGACGGGTGAAATGTGTGCATGTCCTGAAACCCATTGCTTTGTCCATTCATTGCCCAGTCGCCGCCTCCTGAGCCGCCGGTATTGTAGCCAAACACTACAAAGAAATCAAATAAGCTCATGTCCATCAATCTGATTATTAGGTGGGTCGGATGCCAGTCTTACCCTGTTGATTGTTCGCTTGTCCCGCCGATGGTTGAATTGCCGCGGGCTGAACGGCCTGCGAAGGATCGATGGCTGGCGGACGAATACTCAACGATGAGTCTGACAACATCGACTGATTTCCCGTGTCGGCCATATTGTGCGAATTCGCAAAGTCGTTCCCAATGACGGCGCTGTCTTCGTGGTCGCTGCGACTGTTCTTTTTGGCGGGTTCGCGCGGCTCGTCATGGCACAGGTGGCCGATGTTGCGCTTGATGCATCGGGTACATGGTCGTTCCTAGAAGCAAGATACATTAATACCAAGGCTTTAAGAAACGAGAAAGAAGAACATACCGAATCGCAAGTCATATGCTATTCAACCAGAAGAGTTAGAATGCCCTCAAATCAACTTGTCTGCAAACCGAACTCACCGAACGTCTACAATACACACACGCTATACACAATCAATCAGCATCCCCTCTCTCTTCTCGACTCGTTACACGACAACTGCACAGCACATACCATGGTTGACCTTGCGCCTCTTCTTCGGCGACGCATGCGCTTGGCCTGCAGCTACATCAGCCTTGGCGGGATGTTGTTGGTGTTGTTCGGTAGAAGAAGTAGAACCTTTGCCTGCGTTATTCACATTCGCATTCTGCGACGATGACGCGTTCTCTACAGTCTGTTTGACGTCTTCCTCTCCTACTCCTCCTCCATTCAACGCGTTTGGATTGGGGTCGGAGTCGGCGGTCGCGATGGTTTCCGGCATGGTTGGTGAGTGAGAGATCCGTCGGACAATGCGGGGGTGTGGGTGTTATCAGGAAGGAATGCAATTGAGCAGATTAAATGGCTGGCAATCAGTGTGCGTAGTAACGTATCTCTGCTCCTACTGATAAGCAGAATGGCAGAAAAACGATATACAGAGCAATGCGATCGCAAAATCGTTAGTCTTTGTTCGAGTCGAATGAATAAAGAGATGGAAAGTGTGGAGTTGAAATTTGACTTTGAGCCTTAGGGTCTTTGGCCCCAGCGATTTATGGTTCTTTCGGCGCGGTTGCCCGCTACTCCAGATTCTGGCTACAATTTTACACTACCCATTGTTCTGAGTCATTGTTCTTGAGTGCACATGCACTTATGTATATAGACTATTCGGTGGCTATAGTTGTCACTATTCCCTTGCTTCGGGGAACTTGGTTTTCATAGCAAATTTGTCCGTGTAGAATTTGATGGCATTGACGGATTTCAGTAAATTCGATGACATTTGATTCCCCATTATAGATTATCTATAGCTGTTCTCTATTTTATATGAATGGTATATGGTACTAATACAACAACGAAATCACCCAGGAGTCTTCCGATGGTGAGGAAGCAAATGGCCCCAATACCCGAAAATCATACAATAAAAACGAAACCCTCATCTAACCGCCATATCAAGTCATAATCATACAAAGACCGTCGAAAGAAGTTTGCCAAAAACTCCTCGAATCATGTCAGGACGTTCTTGAGCACATGTCAAGAGTACAGCAGCGCTTAGAGCGAATGCCATTTGTTCCCTCATCAGATACTGTGGAAAGCGTTAGTAATATACTCGCTAAAGTCCCAAGGACTAGGAGGAGTGCGCACCTTTCGTTCATATCGTCGGGGCAGGATTGCCGCTGCTGCTCTCGGGGCTACAAACAGCGCAATTTCCTGCCTTCGTGATGCGGTTTCTGCCAATATACTCCAACCACACATAAAACAGCCAGCACCTACGCATAGACCAGAATCCCACATCAAAGGAGTCACAGTTTTGGAGTCGAAGATTTTGGGGCCGAGCCGCGTTCGAGAGAGACATACTCCATAGTAGAACATGCTAATGAACAATGCTAGGAATGTGGACGAACGTGTCGCATCCTTGACCGCTCGATTGAATGCGGTCGCTGGCTGTTTGGCGCGTACTCGGAGAAGCAATTGTAGTGGGAGGTTCGTGAGCATAGCAAATTTGAACGATCGGATAAACCGAGACATGGCATGCAATTCGCAGTTTGGACCACATCCCATATGCACCATCTCACATGGTATTGGCACCGTGACCGCGGGGTCGCCCCATTTGATCGGCCAGCCGTAATCTTTACACATAGCTTCAAGGAGCGGTGCTTGGCCTGTATCCTTGCCATAGACAAATATACCTCTTCTCGCCCGCCGTAATGCCTCAATAAGACGTCCGTCGACTTGGGCTGCCTCTCCGATCCATTTTCCGTATGAGCGCGGCAATCTCTCCGGTGCGTAGAACCACGCCCACATGACTATAGCAGCACTTCCGGCAAAGAGTCCAGCATCTGCTAATCGTGGGGCGATGTCTTCCACTGGCGACCATCTTCCATTGCTTTTTCGTCTTCTCGCCCATTCGGACCAGGCTAGAGAAATCATAACGGCGGCGGCTCGCGTGAACGCAAAGAGTGTGAGATCGAGCGATCTTCCGGCAAGATCCGGGCGATATTCTTTTGTTTCAATGCTATCGGACAGAGGTTCCTCCTTCACTTGCTTGTCGAGATCGTTATTCCTGATTGCCCCCAGTCCCTCACCCTTTTTGTTCAACAAGTTGAGAGCTGCCCATCCTGAAAGACATGTTGCAACAAACCGGACAATTCGAACGAGGGTCTCGGAGGAAGAGCGACGCGAGCGAGCGATGTATCGAAAGAATAGAAAAGGTAACCACGTCGAACCGCCGACTAGAACCGCGCAGAATGTTGAGAATTTGTTTAATCCGAAACCACCTCGTAGGATACGATATAGCTAGAACAAATAAATCAGCATACCAATCAATTCAGAATTCTACTTTTGATAGACACCTTTTCAAGCTTCGCACGGTAGGTAGCATTTTTGCTGATGAGTAAAGGAATGAAACCAAGTAACCTTGGTGTTGTCAAGGCTAGGTACCCCAAGCCATACGCTCTGAGTATTCTGAATACCAATTAGACAGCTTCATGTGTCCAAACATCAATTGTACTCACGGTTGGATTAAGTGAGGGTGCACAGCCCTTTCCCTGGGGACTGCCATCAGGCCGTTTCAGGATGCTCGCACAGCATAATAGAAACGAAGTTGAGAAACCAACAATCCCACACTTGGAACAATTCTGTCCAATTAGTGCTGGAGCGAAAGTCAGGAGGTTCCTGTTAGTGTAGAAGGATGGAAGGGATGGAAGGTGGTTGCTGCCAACTTTTCTGGGAATCACATGTGAAAGTCCATCCACCGTGCAACTCGCGGCTGATCGGCGTGGACCAGTCAATGGCAGGACCGCGAGTCAAGCATCAATGCACTCAACCCCGCGATATATTGCTTATGCCCGAAGTCCTCTTTACAGCCTCCTATATTGTGCATTCATGAAAATTCAAGTAATCAAGACCAACAACAATAAGTGTCAAATTATTACAATGATGGCGCTTGTTTTCGTCCTGCATGGCGCTAGTTACGATTGGAAATGGAGCGGAAAGTGATGCCTCGGCTTTTATGCCCATAATCCACAATCCATTGTTGCTGTTCTCCAGACTGCTGTTTCTGGGTCAGGGGTAGATTAGATTGTCCAGGTCTATGACATGCCTAGATACTCCGTAGTTATGCAAGTGTTTTCTGCGACTGGTATATGGTCCGGTGCAACGGCTGTACAGCAAGGAGTATACGGAGTAAAGAGGTTACACTGACAGCGGCAGAAGCTAGCTCAGACGAAGAATAATAATAGAGAGATCTAGAGTGCCTTCTTAAGAAGTGAGTGTCAAGTACGTCACAGCACGCGACTTGTATTACTAAGAGTCAGAGGCTAAGAGAAGCGGAGGTTAGTGTCGGCGACATCAATTGATAAATCTTTGCATGTGATCCTCCATCTCTTCTCTCTCTCTCTCACACACACACCCTCTCTCGCACTCCGCTCACACTCCACACTCAGCCCACGATTCCGTATTATTATCTCCGGATCTCTGATTGATTACGTTGGTCTTAATCGATACACTTTATCACTTACCGCTGTTTAGTCTTGCGCCCGCCGCAATCTGCTTCCCCGGATCTTCCCCCGCTTACTTTCGTCTGAACTTCCCGTCTCTCATCTTCGAGCCAGACCGTCCAGGATATCACTCATACAACCGCTTGCGTCTCTCCAATTGATCGCTGCTGCAGTCCCCTGCTGCCATCACATTTCTTTTCGCTCGTCCGATGACTTATGGCCGCCGTGAATCGTCGCTCATACGATATCGACTAAAGCAACCTCGGCAGCGAGCGCTCAACGTGCATTTCGCGAAAACATGCTGAGAAACAACAAGACAGAGGCGTCGCATGTATAATAATACCACACACATCAGCAATAAGGACATAGCGGCTCATTCTCGCCATGATGAACGTCGCAGGATCGGCTAACCGTAGGGCGACTCCGCCTCCTCCTGGCCCTTTTGGATGTGAGTGTTTTTGGATTTTTTGACTATTGTTGATGCGATTGATAAGACAAATGTGTTCTAATCATGTTTGCAGACAGCTTTCTCGCGGCCAATGAACCTCCTTACGATGTCGGTCCAGCTCCTCCCCCCGGACCGTCACTTTTAGATGACACCGAGTCGAACATGCTCGAAAGTTTCTTCTCAACATTAAATACCAGCCAGTTTAACGTCAATGATGCGTGGTTTCAGGATCTATCACACGATAAAGGTGGAGGTGCGTTTGGACTGGACTGGACAGAGGGACTACCGCCGAACTTGGAAGGCTCAACCACTTCCTTATCACAACCACCTATTCTCTCGATGAATCCTCAGAAAAATACGAACAGTTTGATGGGAGGAATGGGCCCAGACTCCGATATTCTTGCAGCCGCTCAAATGCTTTATGGAAATGGAGCCAACACGATGAATTTTGCAACCGGCCATCTATTCCCTACTGGTATGCCAGAAATGGCACCTACTCATATGAATCAGCCGCGCATAAAACAAGAGCATACACATCGCCCACTTACAAATCACAACGATACTCGTCAAATGATCCCTCAAGGACAACATACATCAGTTTTCAATCCAGAACAGCCAGCAGTTCCAGTTGATCCACATACAACCATCGAAGTTCAACGGTTACGCTGGGGCTCAGATGCCGGTTTCGTGGACCAAGGTTACAGACGACCTGCCGAAATGGAGAACACAGAAGAAGTCACGAAAAACCTGTTGGAAAATATGAAATGTCTTGAACCACAGACAAGTACTACCAACACACGTGCACCAACGCCAACGAAGTTTGAAACCCCTCATGATCGGGAGTGGAACAATGGCAATGGAGTAATCACGTCTCAGTCTTCTGACACGAATCACGACGAGGGTGATGGCAGTTCACGGCCTAGAAAACGCTCGAAGATCAAAATGCAAGAGGATGAAGATTCAGACGACAACAGCACGCCTCCCAGGCTGAAGAAAATGAAAGGTGCATCCGGAGGCAAAGCTAGACGTGGATCAAGCGAGAATTCCTCGAAGAGAGCAAAGGCCCAGCAAGCCAGCAAAGCAGCAAGAGAAAACCTCACCGAGGAGCAGAAGCGCACGAACCATATTCTGTCAGAGCAAAAACGTCGCAATCTCATCAAACAAGGATTTGACGAGTTATGTGCTTTGGTCCCTGAACTTCGTGGTGGCGGTTTCAGCAAAAGTGCCATGCTGATCCAGGCTGCGGATTATCTGGAGGAGGTCTTGACTGGTAATGATATGCTCCGGCGACAACTTTCGCAGCTCAAGACAGTCAATGGCTTTATGATACCCCGGTGAAGCAACTTCAGTTGTATCCCTTTTTCGACAATCCGATCTGTCTCTTGCTAGACAATCCACGTCAACCGCTCCAATACCAGACCTCGAACTGCTGCGATTCAGAGCTCTTTCTTTTTGTTCTACGATACCCCTCAAAAGTCTCCAGGAGTCTCGGCCGGTCATTACAGCATCCATGATTAGGATGGAAATAATCAAGATGAAGGAGTACATGTAATATCTACACACAACAGAGGGACTGTGGGTATTTGCCATCTGTGTTTTGCAGATAAGGACATAATTTTTGTATGGATGCATTGTGAATATTCGAT
Organism: Talaromyces verruculosus; assembly: GCA_038993655.1. Classification (NCBI taxonomy): domain Eukaryota; kingdom Fungi; phylum Ascomycota; class Eurotiomycetes; order Eurotiales; family Trichocomaceae; genus Talaromyces; species Talaromyces verruculosus. The sequence continues at coordinate 506,749 of JBBVQN010000015.1, read as the reverse complement.
GTTGTGATTATCGCGTACATAATGAATGATGTGTTATGTTGTCTGAAATGTTGAGTATTGTAAATGAATACTGAACCTAAAAGCTGTTGCATCTGTAGGGCGTAGATCTTTAAGGTGAGGTGGGCCCGTGGCACGAGCTAGGCCGCGGGGACAACACCTACATAGTAGACTCCTATGGTATGCGCATGCTAGACTGACTCTAACAACAACAAAAGCTACAACCACATCGACATCTTCTTCAAGCAATATTGCAGGTTGTATCGGGATCAGATCAAGAAACTCTTACCGATCATGCCTTTCTTCCATTGATTGAATTAATTGACTCAATCCTTCTACCAATATCCATCCATCCACGTCCACCACACGCGCAACAAAAACAATGGCGCCAAAACGCAAACGCTCCAACGCCGACGACGGCACCACCACCAACGAAGACACTACCGCCACAGCTCGAGACTCCAAACGCTTCGCCTGGCTCAAACCACAAGTGAAAAACGTCTCAAAACACACCATCAAGTCGAAATGGTCTTCTCTGCCAGAACCCGTGCAAAGCAAAGTCCGGGATCTGTTTAGATCGCTTGAGAGGCCTGTTATTGTCCGGCAGCGCGATGAGAGGAAGAGGATTGAGGCGCAGGTTGCGTTGGGGGGTGTTGTGAAGACGTGTGTATTCTTTCTACTATCTGGCGATGTAGTAGGAATCGTGATGAGGCCTGACTTGGTTTTGTTGATAGATTGGAGCGACGACTTCCGCGCATGCCGTTTCCGCCGCTTACGAAGGATGCTGTTTTTGATCATGAGTCTGTGCTGAATGAGCATGTACGTCTTTACCCTCTAAGCTGATCACTATCGACACCACGGCTAATCTATCTACAGCGCGTACTAGAAACGCAACTATCAACAACCAGAAACACAATCGACCTCCTCAGACTAGAAATCGAGCGCGAAGAAGCCCTCTTAGCCAAGGAAACGAAATACGTCGAAGAAATGGAGAAGAATGCGAAGAAGGCGGAGGTTGAGCGTAGGCGGCAGATGAAGAATGTTCGTCCTAATTGGATATGTATTGGAAAAGGGGGAGTGCTAAATATTTGTGGTATAGGAACACCCCGTCCTACGACATATCGATGAAAACTCTGCCCATGAAGATGAATCGTCATCTTCCGCGCCGTTTGTGGTCATCGATCGGTCAAAGGAGCAGACTGCTCTATGCGAGGTAGCCTCCCTTCCCCTACCATGAAGTTTTATAGTTTTATCTGTAGGCTAATTGGAACGATAGATTGAGCCTGATCGCGAAATTCAGTCCATAGTCATGCAGTTGAATGGACATCTGAATTCGATACAGAACAATATTGCGCCGTTTGTGGAGTTGAGAGAGGCTATTACGGAGGCGCAGGCTGCTTTGGATTTTCTGCCTCTTCCGCCGGATTGAGCGAGAAGCTTCCTTTCAAGATGAATGTATTATCGTCAAATTGACTGAAATGGGAAGCAAGGAAGTCTTATGCGATTGTACTTCGCTCATCGACTTCGTCATGCGACAACCTGGTCACTGATAGGGCAGAAGGCTTTTAGTCAGGTTGGGTGCAAGTCATACGCAGTGAGTTGCCACCACAAGAGCCGCGCCAAGTGCGCCTATGTTCATCCTATTTCGATATCCTACTACAGGACAGTCCGGTACTGAAAAGTGCTTCAGAAGCTAGGATCTACTCTAGCTAACTTCAAGGCATGGACTTGGTCAGAGCACGTATATCACGGAAGAAACAATAAATGATATGCTGCAGATATATGATAGCTAATCTTTCAACCAAGCTGATAGCGGATATCGAAGCATTTAAGCGTAGATTGTATCTATATGCTCATAAACATGAGGCGTAGTCATTGGCTGCCGCAGATCTCCACCAAAAATAAACGGCTTAAGGGCGCAGAGAGCGGAACTCAATTCGCAACGTCTTGGCGATCATGCTTCTTCCGCCGACAATTTCCTACCGCAACAGCTTCAATTAGCAGCATTATTGAGACTAGACTACAAAATCTCCTACAGTCTCTTACTAGCTGCTCAATCGACAGACACAATGGACATGCGCAGCCTACGCTTCCTAGGCAGATATCGCAACACATGCCGCCCACAACAATGCTTTAGTCATCTGACATCGAACGGAACGAGACGATTTTCACAGCGATCGAACTTGCGACAGCAAGAGTCATCACAGGGAAATGCCGATTCGAAGCAGAAGAATATATCTACATTGTGTGTTTGGACCAATTGCGTCAAGTGATAGGATTGTGCTGACGAGGAATAGATACTACACAGCCAGTATTATCGTTGGCACTCTTGCCTTAGCCTATGGCTCTGTGCCTTTATATAAAATGGTAACTCTCCAGTTTCCCCTCGTATCGAGAGATCAATGACTGACTTGTTTTCGTCAGATCTGCCAACAAACAGGCTGGAACGGCCAACCCGTCCAAGTCCACAAAGCCGGCGACGGCGACACAGCCTCACGCCTCCAACCCGTCACCGACTCACGACGCCTGCGCATCACCTTCAACGGCTCCGTCTCCGACGTGCTACCCTGGAAATTCACGCCCCAACAACGCGAAGTCCGCGTGTTACCCGGCGAAACCGCCCTCGCCTTCTATACAGCCACCAACAAGGGACCCAACGACATAATTGGTGTCGCAACGTACAGCGTTACGCCGGGACAGGTAGCACCGTATTTTAGTAAGATTCAGTGTTTCTGCTTTGAGGAACAGAAATTGAATGCGGGCGAGTCGGTGGACATGCCGGTTTTCTTTTTTATTGATCCGGATTTTGCGAAGGATCCGACTATGAAGAATATTGATACGATTACGTTGTCGTATACTTTTTTCAGTGAGTCCCTTTCCTTTTTAAACTGCTCTTTTTCATATGACAAAGGTATACTGATACAAGGTTAAATTGCAGAAGCACGGTATGACGATAATGGGATTTTGAGACCTACTCCATAGAGGCCTCTCAGCCGAAGGCATCAAGAGATACCCATGAACTCGCAGTTATCATGTATTACTACCATCTGATTTTCATATATCAGACTACTCAGCTCATACATTGGAAGGCGTTATTGTACATTGGACGGTTTGGGAAGATTTGAAAAAAGATATGTATAGATAGATTGCTTGTACATATGTCAACGAAATGAAAGTTGACTTGGATATATCATAGAATAAGACTCAAATGAAATAGAGCTCGATATAGCAATCTTCGTTCAGTTCATCAAGATCTTGAAATGTAGTCCAATGAGATGCCATAAATCTGAGGCTCTTGGGAGACGCACGGACCACATATTAAGTGCTACGCGTCAACGCAATCCCGACGCGTTTCTTGACTAACTAGCTACCTTAAAAGAAACGACGACATACAGACATTGCACCTCCAACCAACTCATTTCTACCGTCAAGCTCGAGAAGTACAACATGGCTCTTCTTGTAGACAGATTGCGTCCGCGATCTCTTGATTCACTAACCTATCACCCCGAACTCTCAGCACGACTGAAATCCTTGGTACAATCCAGCCCACCATCAGTCTATCTAAAAAGAACCAAACCACTAATGGAGAAATATGGCATACAGGCACAAAGTGGCGACTTCCCCCATCTCCTCGTCTACGGCCCCTCCGGCGCCGGCAAAAAAACCCGCATAATCGCAACCCTCAAAGAACTCTACGGCCCGGGGGTCGAAAAAATCAAAATCGACGCTCGCGTTTTTCAGACCACCAGTAACCGAAAACTAGAATTCAACATCGTCGCTTCGGTGTATCATCTCGAAATCACACCCTCGGATGTGGGCAACTACGACCGCGTTGTGGTGCAGGAATTGCTAAAAGAGGTCGCGCAAACACAACAAGTTGATCAATCAGCCCGACAGAGGTTCAAAGTCGTCGTTATCAATGAAGCGGACCACTTGACACGCGATGCGCAGGCAGCTCTGCGTCGCACGATGGAGAAATATAGCCCCAATTTAAGGCTTATATTACTTGCGAACAGTACATCGAATATCATTGCACCTATTAGGTCACGAACGTTGCTAGTCCGTGTTGCGGCGCCATCAGAAACAGATATTTGTGCTGTGCTCAAGTCGGCGGCAGCCAAGGAGAATTGGGCACCGTCTGATGCGCTGAATTTGAGAATTGCGAGGGAGAGTGGGCGCAATTTGAGAAGGGCTTTGCTTATGTTTGAGGCTATTTATGCGCAAAAGTCAGTTTCATTCGCTGCTCCCAAGAGGAGTTGGAATGAGAGGAGGTGCTAACATAAGTGGTGGTGACAGTGAGAAAGTATCCGATAAAACTCCAATTCCTCCGCCGGATTGGGAGGCGCTCATCTCCGTGGTTGCGGATGACATACTTGCAGAGCGATCGCCGGCGAGAATATTGCAGGTTCGGGAACGGCTTTATGATTTGTTGACGCATTGCATTCCGCCGACGACGGTGTTGAAGGTACTTTCTCCTTTTATACGGAACTCGTTGGATGTACAGGCTAACATGTCTAGACTTTGACATTCAAACTCGTCTCAAAGGTTGATGATGCCTTGAAGCCGGAGGTTATCAAGTGGTCAGCCTTTTACGAGCATAGAATTAAGTTAGGCAGTGTATGTTTCGTCAGCTTATGTTTTGCATTTTGATTGAGATCTAACGTCTTGCAGAAAGTCATCTTCCATCTTGAGGCTTTTGTGGCCAAGTTTATGCGCATCTATGAAGGGTACGTTATCCTATTATACTCTCGGATGTTTGAGAGTCAACTAATCTTGTGTATAGGTACCTGATGGGCATGGACTTCTAAATGATTAAAAAAGACTACTACGTACTGGGATCTTAGGCGTAATGAGTTAGAGGGCATGGTTATCTGGTCAACAAGCGAATTCGATTTTGTTATGTATAATACGTGTATTCCGTATGATAAAAGAACATCCGCTATCCTGGTTTCTGCGCCTTGATTGTATTAATCAAGAAATACAAGTATCTAAACTAGGTACTTAGTCAGGAGTAGGGTTTGCTTGGATGTCCTTCGAGGTTGGTGTCGGTTACGTCATTGCTCTGAAATACCTTAACTGCTTCGCAGATAGTTAGTACATGAAACTACACCATCTACATACAAATCTCCAATAGTCCCTCGAATCATTCAATCTACCATCCAATTGAAACAGAAACGAATCATGGAGCCGGGTGGTGAAAGCACACAGTCCGTCCAACCGCCCCTTCTATCTCACCTTCTCCTGTGTCTACATCTATAACAAGCTAACCCAACAAACGACGATAAATAGATACGAATCCATCCGCACAGTCACAGTTACTCCTCCAAAGGAAAAAGGGCAACTCGGAGGTACACAAACCCCCTTCCCATCATTTTAGAACACTGGATTGTGGCTGATTGGATTGTTGTCACACAGCAACCCAAAAAAGTACCATAAGCCCCCTCAAAGTCCTCTCCAAGGATGAGCCCGAGGAACAACGCAATAATAATGGCGAACAAGCCGCAAGAGATCCGACATTGACGGGTCCGCAGACCGCGGGGATGACGAGTGGTGTTTCGGGGGAGGTTGATAAAGGTACACTCACTCCTGGCATTGTTAGAAATGGACATGCACATGATGTGATTCGTGAGGTTCTAGATGACAGGAAAAAAAGGCTAATGCATGTATCTATGGTACAAAATTTAGATTTGAAGCCTGATGCAGAGGGCATCGATGAAGAGGCTCGACGGACAAGAACGGCGCAGAGACTCGGGCCCGGAACGGGAATTGGTGCTTAGACCGGATATAATAAAATACATCGTGCGAGAAGAAGAAGAAGGAAATGACAGCAAGGAAAAAGAAAGAGGTTATTGAGTCGGCGATGTGCTAGTAGATGCTGTCTTGGGCGGATTGGCGCTATTCTTCACGTCCAGGGGGACTTCTCGTCGTGCTCGTTTCAGACTCTCCAATGTGACTCCATTACCCAATTTTGTGATTCCGACGACTGGCGGATCGCCTTTCTTGACGAATTCCCACATTCCTGTTCGTATAGTCGTTAGATAGTGTACAATGACTTGCAGAGAGAGACAAACCAGGTAATTTATGCGCCGCCAACCGAAACGCCTCCCTCGCAATCTTCTCATGGATATCCCCCTTAAGCTCAAACACAATCCTACTAACCGGAATCCTTGCCGCCCAATAATCAAATTTACCCTTTCCCTTACCCATACGCATCTCGTTACCGGACGTGTATACACCGATATTCGCACTAACGCGCTTGTACAATGTATAATTCATGCCTCGAAGTCGTTTCCGGATTGTCTCTTCGCCGATCTTGAGCGAGGAAGCTGCGACGCGGCGGTCGTGGTCCTTCATCCGTAGGCCGTAGTCGCCGTGCACGACGGTTGTGCCGCGCATGGAACCGCCTGTGTGCATCTTGGGACGGCCCTTGGGGGATTTAGATTTTTCGGCGAATTTGGGCGTGAGCCAGTCCAGAGCTGGGGATGTGGTGGAGAAGCATCGTGTGATTTGGGATTGTAATAGAGAGGGGAAGTTATCTGTGTTGCGATATTAGTCGAGACGATCTTATTGAATTGAAGATAGTCGTATAAAACTGAGAAAAATTAGACGATAGAGAAAACGAGTTAATTGACTTACATGACCTCAACAGGCCGAACTGTGACTTGGCCAACATCCTGCACAGTAAATAGTCCCTTGGTTAGGGACTTGCGATACTTGCTGCGCTGAGAAGATATCGTCCGTCCGGCGGCCAAGTCTCGAAAGTTGAAGCTCGGATCGAAAAGACCGGCCCAAAAAGGGTAAAAGTGGTTTGGTCACGTGTCTTCGAGGCAACCAAGGCGGCGAGCGCGGGTCTGCGCGACAGGCGCGTCTCCGCGTGCCTTCCCGCTGAACAACTGCAGCTGCTCCAGGCCGTTTTCTTTCAACAACTTCACCAATACTTTACCATCGATATCAACTCTAGGTGGTGAATTGTTGTTGACAGGGTATCGAAAATGCCAGCAGATATCAGGAGCTTTTTCGGTGCCAAAGCTGGCTCTGGAACAGCTGCGCCTGCTGCTGCGAAACCAGCTCCTAAGGAGGTAAGCCAAGCTTTGCGTCATGAGGCAACTTTTCTTCAATGCACAATATACCTTGAAAATGGGATTTATGATCCTTGAGGCGTCTTTTTCTGGCTCCTTTTCAAGCATTCTAACATTTTTTCTATCAATTGTCGAGTATTTGCTGATGTATTGCTTCTAGGATCCTACTGCCGCGCGAAAGAAACGTAAGTTACGAAATATAATCTCTGAATGGATTGATACTAATATCGTCAAGGAAGCAGAAAGGTAGTCGATGACAGTGACGAGGATGATTTCGAGCCCGCGCCATCTCCGAAAAACAAAACAGTGAAGAAACAGTACGTGTTACCTCAATTTGAGAAACGGCATGTACTAATTCGGCAATAGGACAAAAGAGGAAGCCAAAGGTGAACCGACCAGCACATCAGATTACTTTGCCTCGAGCAAAAAAAGATTTCGACCCCCGAAGAACGCCGAAGCAAAAGATACCACACCCGCAACTGCCACGCCTGTCAAGAATGGAAACAGCACACCGAACACCAAACAAAGCAGAGAGACTCCAGCATCGACAGGAAGGAAAGCAGCACCCAGAGCATCGAAAACTGTCTCGAAGGTACTTGACGATGATGAAGGCCTGGGAGGCGATGACATCTTTGCGACAGAGTACGGCAAGTCCGGCCGGCGCGATGATGATTATGTCGACGACAAAGACGCGAGCGATTCTGACGATCTCATTGTGAAGCCAGCCAATTCAAGAAAGAGTAAACTCGACGATGACGATATGGAAATGCTCGATACGCCACCTAAAGCAAAGCCGGGGAGAAAACGCAAGGCAGACGCCGATGAGGAGGATAAAAAACCCAAGAAGAGTGCAGGACCTGCAGTCAAGAAACAAAAATCTGCTGCAAAACTACAGGAGCCTGAAGACAAGGAAATCCAGGATATCTTCGACGCCATACCGACCGTCAGACCGCCAACTCCACCGCCAGCAGTGCCTGGTGCAAAGTTCAATTTTTCGGCTGTTGCTCGATCGCGTACACCTCCTTCTGCTGGATCAGTAGAAATCCCAGTTGGGGCCGAGAATTGCCTTGCTGGTTTATCTTTCGTCTTCACAGGCGTTCTGGACACTCTTGGACGTGAGGAAGGTCAAAGCCTTGTCAAGCGCTACGGCGGCAAAGTCACCGGAGCCCCCAGTTCAAAGACTAGCTACGTCGTTCTTGGAAGCGATGCCGGGCCTAGCAAGCTCAGAAAGATCAAGGAGATGAATATCAAAACAATCGGCGAAGAGGGATTATTTGAGTTAATCAAACGGCTTCCCGCCAACGGAGGTAGTGGCAAGGCTGCTGGGCAGGCGCAAGCAAAGAAGGAGGCTGAAGAGAAGAAGATTCGCGCGATGGCCGAGGAAATAGATCAAGAAGAGAATCAGAAAGCGGCCGAAGTAAAGGCAAAGAGCACCCTTATGAAGACTTCGACTGAGGCGTCGACTGTGACCCCGACTAGCTCACAAAATGAAGCTGACGGTCGTCTTTGGACAACGAAATATACACCAACCTCAATAACAATGATATGCGGTAACAAAGGCCAAGTCGAGAAACTTCAAACATGGCTGCGTAACTGGCGCTTGAATGCGAAACGCAAGTTCAAGGTGGGCGGAAAAGACGGTTCTGGTCTGTATAGGTCAGTCATGATTCACGGACCACCTGGAATCGGGAAGACCACAGCAGCTCATCTAGTTGCCAAACTCGAAGGATACGATGTCGTCGAGACTAATGCTAGTGATACCCGAAGCAAAAAACTGGTGGAGGGAGGACTTCTCGGTGTCTTGGATACGACGTCTCTTCAGGGTTATTTCTCGGGCGAAGGCAAAAACGTTGAAAGTCAAAAGAAGAATCTAGTCTTGATTATGGACGAAGTGGATGGTATGTCTGCCGGAGACCGAGGTGGTGTTGGTGCTCTTGCTGCTGCTGCCAAAAAGACAAATATTCCTTTGATCTTGATTTGCAACGAGCGCAGTCTACCCAAGATGAAGCCATTCGATCATGTCGTCTATGAGCTTCCTTTCAGGCGCCCAACAGCAGACATGATCCGAGGACGGCTTATGACGATCTGTTACCGTGAAGGTCTCAAGATTCCTCCGCAGGTTCTCGACAGTTTGATTGCAGGAACCAATGCAGACATCAGACAGCTTATCAATATGCTGTCAACGGTGAAATTGGATCAGAAGACCCTGGACTTTGACCAAGGAAAAGAGCTATCAAAGGCATGGGAAAAGCATATCATCTTGAAGCCCTGGGACATTGCATCCAAAATTCTCAACGCGCAGACATTCTCTCAGAGCTCAAAATCTACATTGAATGACAAGATTGAGCTGTACTTTAACGATCACGAGTTCAGCTATCTCATGCTCCAGGAGAATTACCTGAAGACGCAACCCACGCTAGCAAGCAACTATTCTGGCAAGGAGCGAAAGCTGAAGCTTCTCGAATTGGCGGATAATGCAGCATCCAGCATCAGTGACGGTGATCTTGTGGATCGAATGATACATGGCAGTCAGCAACAATGGAGTTTGATGCCAACTCATGCCGCCTTTAGCTTTGTTCGACCCGCCAGTTTCGTGTTCGGAAACATGATGGAACGAACAAGTTTTACAAGTTGGTTGGGCAATAATAGTAAATACGGTAAGCAATCTTGGATTGATTGAAGTAAAAAAGTCATTCTAACTTTTGTTAGGCAAACTCAACCGTTTCACCAAAGAAATCCAAGGACATATGAGACTTCGAGCATCAGGTGACCGGGATGAGATAAGACAACAGTATATGCCTGCACTCTGGGATAAAATGGTGCGCCCATTAATGGTTGATGGCAAGGATGCTGTCGAAGGTGTCATCGATTTGATGGATAGCTATTTCATCACTCGCGAGGATTTTGACTCTGTAGTTGAACTCGGCCTTGGTCCAATGAGCGAATCGAAAGTCAATATCCACCCCCAAACAAAGTCAGCATTCACCAGAATTTACAACCAACGGTCTCACCCTCTGCCATTCATGAAAGCCACCAACGTGCTCGCGCCGAAGAAAGGGCCTAAGGTAAAACCCGACATTGAAGATGCAATTGAAGACTCCGATGAAGAGGAGATCGTTGTGGACGCAAAGGAAGAAGATGAAGAAGAGGAACTCGACTTGAAGAAGGACAAGTATGTCAAGGTTCCCAAAGCCAAGAAAGCTGCTGCCAAAGGAACCGCGGCCAAGGGCAAGAAAGCAAAGGCAAAGAATGATGACGAGGATGACGAAGAAGAGCAGCCGAAAAAGGGTCGAAAGGGGAAGGCCAAAGCGAAATAGGCCATATGTCAAGACTGCGACCCTAGCGAGTTCTTGATCTTACTATCTCCGAGACTTTATTCTGTTTGCAGCTACTATGTTGATATCGACTTCAGCATTGAGTGGATAGATTACTGTACCATATTGATATGATGAAAATCTTGTAATCACCAATAATGACTATTCCAAATGCAATATCGAATACAAAGACTAATTACTTGGCCTATGTTAATTCTTAGATACCTTTGTTGTAAATAAGTGGTTTCACTTCGGTGAATATCAACAGGTTGGATGTAACTAGCGGCCATTAGGGGTTTAGACCATATTCCCCGCGGTGGATTAACTGAGCATTAGCCAACATCCCCCCAATCTCCGGCGGCTGAGCCACTAACACTCACTAACTCACCTGCCCTTCAACGCGCTCTCACATTTCTATCTTCTGAACATCGCATGAGCAGACCATTTCGCATTCTCTTCTTTCAGGCTGGACCTGACTTGCATCTTATGAGTACGACAGGTCTTGACCGAGTCGATATCACCTGTGTTTGATACCAGTTTGCAGTCGGCATGCGTTATCCTGGGGATGCTGGTCCACGATAGCCTTGTCCTGTGTACTCGAACGACTACAGAGCTTACCTACGTGATTCGGAGCGTTATTGTAAAATAACCTGCGCGATTATAACAAGCGCTGCACTTAACCATGTCCCTTCTGCAGAGCGAAGAGTGAGTGATTCCTCAAACCCTTGAGACATAGCAACCAACCGTTGCGCCAGCGCGATATCAACTCAAAAACTAACCCTACAACCACCTCTGTTCTAGTTTCACAATCTGGCAGCTGCGAACATCATACCTCTCCACCATCAAAGACGGCATCGGCGACCGTCTCATCAACGTCAACAACTCAATACTAAACACCCCCGGCTTCCGCGCCGCTGGCTGGGTGCCTACATCCGCGAACGCAACTACAACAACCCAAGAAAGTGGCTCTCTCGTTAAACGAACTTATTCACCTCCCATACCTACTACGGCAAATGTCGCATCCGAGTACTATCGGTTCGCGAGACATACGGAGTTGAATGATGGGGATGGACTGAGTATCGACGATGTGGAGGAAGATGAGGGTGGGATGGTGACTGGTGGTGGGGGGGGGAGTACCTATGCCCTCAGAATCAGACATCATGGCAAATCTGCGCGGAAGAATAGACGGCGTGATCGTCAGATTCCTGTCATTCAGAGGGTGGGGGAGGATGAAGATAGCAGTGATTTGAGCGATGAGAGTGATGACGAAGGTGATTTTACAAGGTTGGCTAAAACTTCATTTGGATGTGAAAAAGATGACGCTGATTTTATCGTACAGAGCGGCACAGCAAATCAAATTTTCGAAAATGCCGGTGCGGAATAGGGCAGGATCCCTACCTATGGAAGATGAAGAGGTGCGGCCTGCAGGCTCTGATGCAAATTTGGGCCGAGGATATAGACGAAGCTCAATGGGAGCGGTTGAAGTGGCCCAAGGACGACCGCGGGGTGATACCGTGACGAGCAGTGATATGTCCGAAGGCGATAATCCTGCTCTCTTCAGACGGCGACAGATTCAATTCTCATCTCAGCATCAAGTCATAGAAGAACCGGCAGATGACGGTCAAGCGAATAGCGAAGCACCTTCGGGAGGTGATCAAGATGAGGACTCAGCGGCGGGGTCTGTAGATTCAGACCTATCGTCGGATTTTGGCGTCACCGCAGGATCGGCGTCTCTTCTTGCTGGTCCTTTGAATGATACGTTAGATTCTTCACCAGCGATGATGCACAAATTACCAAACGCGAGCTCTCAGGGCGCGTCGCCCAGGAAGGCCAAGGTGGCCACCCCTGGATTGCAAGAATTACCTCCTCCACGACCCATTAGCACTTTGCAGCCTGTGAGCCTGTTGTCAAAAGAATTGAATGCCAAAAAGGCTATACCAACCAACCCGGTCGAGAGATTTGGACCTCTATGGGCTGCAGATTCCAATACGGCTTTGAATATCAAGATATATGCTCCCTTCTCTGAAGATCCGGAAACGCCGTACAACATGCCCATATTCCGGGATTCTCGCGATCAGGGTCGTACCGGTCCGGTTACAGTCACAGAAGCTATCGGTCTAGCGCTTTGGAGGTATTTGAAAGAAGGCCTGAAGCCTCCCATTGACCGCAACAAATTGAATGTGAATCGATGGACGCTGCGAATGGTCGAAGACGGCGAAGTGGATTTTGATTTCCCAGCTCTGGGCCGTCATCTACCCTTGGCTGACTTTACTTCCAACAATAACCGGGCAGCTGGAATGCGTGGCCGTTCCAGAGGGAAACAATACGATGAGTTTGCTTTAGTAGAAGCTACCGATGCCGAGTTTGAAGAATATTCTCGCCTTTATCCTAAATACAACCCAGAGCCTGTCGTCGAGACCAGTGAAGCGACACCGCAAACCTCTGGCACTGCAACGCCACAAACTAAACCCATGCCTTCGGCGGTGAGGTCCAATCCTATCCTTGGGCAACCGTTTCCCTCTGCATTGAATGGCAATACATTGAAACCGGCGGATATGCCCGCGCCCACGTCTCATGCCACACCTCGTTTAGGTGTACAAAAGACATTGAAGGTCCGGTTCGTCAACATTGAAGGCTCGACGCAAACCACGACCGTAAACACGGCTACGGATAGTTACATTGCCGAGATTCTTGACTCGGTCTGCAAGCGATGGGGTCTAGATAAGGGCAACTATCTACTTAAGATTCCAGGCACCAACACCGTTGCGCCTCTGGATCGTACGGTCGAAGTTCTCGGCAATATGTCTGAATTGGATGTCGTCCGCCGGCGGTTTGGAGCCGGTGCTTCTTTTGCAGGTTCGCCTGGTAGTGCTTCACCTAACACGCCTCTTCAAATCGGTGGTACGAACCCGGCACCTTCAAAGAAAGGTAAAAAGCACCAGATGCTACATCCGCCTGCTCAACCTCAAAAGCAAGACTTGGTTGGTGGTTATTACCGTCGATACTATGTATATCGCAAGCAATCCATGTCCTTTACAGCATCGAATCAGAGAGTGTTGGTTCTCGACAACGATTATCTACACGTTATGCCGGGAGAAACTGCAAAGGGAGTCTTTGACACTACGGGAAAGACGCGATCAATCAATTTCAACGATATCATCGGCACCAAAGTCAGCAGAAGACACCCCAAGAGCTTCCAGGTTGTGGTTCTCCGCGGAACGGCTGCGCATGAGCAGAAGCGATACGACTTTGAGGCTCGCAATGAGGCGGAGGCAGCGGAGATTGTGGGTGAGATCAAGAAGAATATGGAGCTGTACCGGGCGTGGTAGATGTTTCTTGTAGTATTTTCTTTCATGGCTTATTGCATAGAAGCGGCTGTTTGTGTAGGTATGGCTGGCGTTTTGTATTATTGTCTGGGTATATCCAAGCTATATATCGTTACAATGAATGAATTGCGTTGCATGCGATGAGTTTAAAGCAGTCTCAATAAGCTCAAGGTAAATCAGTCATCCGATCATGACACATGTGCGTCCTGGGTACTCGAGATCAGACGATGTATGGAGGAGGATAAAGAAGATGACCGTGACCAAGCCGGAAACGGCAACACCGGAGTCATCAATCAATCATCCATGACCAGCTCTCGGCAACATTGAACTCTTCCTGATTTGAAAGGAATGCGAAATCAGTCGATCGTCCAGAGAACACATATGAGTGAGTATTGACTACTACCTAGGTATGCCAAGTTAAGAGAGAGAGATCAGAAGTAGTGAATCATATAGAAGCAGATCGCCAATGGGTGGGCAGCGCAAGTAAGACACGGACTCCGGACTGACCCCGCCTTCCTGACTTCATCGCTCTGGACGTCAGCTTCTTTACCTCCAGTGTAGTACTTTATACTACCTACACTCCTATAGGACTGCCAGTATAGCACACTGCACTCCGATCCGGCCCAATTCCTTTCCTATTTATCCTTTTATTCCTTTCATGTTACTGTCTACTACTCTATAAGCTATACGCACACCATAGTGAGCCGACACTCAATCCGACGACGCCACAAGCAGATCCCGAGATCCCACCAAAGCTCACTCACCACTCAGTTCACTCGTTGCTTTGGCTAGACCACTCTATATCATATCTATATCTAGATCTATATCGAAAAGAATCACATGTTCAGCCAGCATTACAACCAACACTTATATACTAGCAATCGTCGCACCATATTACGCTCTCCAGTCGATCCGAGCGATCCTCTTCCGTCCGCGACAGAGTACATTACGTAGCCTCGTCCTCTTCTCCACCTGCTCTGCACAACCTTGCTCTTTTGCTCTGGAGGGGTATCCGTCAATCACCAATTGATTCTCCTTTTCTTTTTCCCTCTATCCCTTTTTCTGTTCTCTTCTTTTTTTTTTTTTTTCAGACTCATTCGCAGTCTGGAAAAAAATACCCGACGCAAGCATCTCATGCCGACGTTCGGGTCACTGCTCAAGAAGAAAAAGACGCATTCGACAGGTTCGAAGGAGTTGTCCGCTTCATCAGCTACAGGTGCCGAGACATCAGCATCCGATAAACCCGCCGACGAGACGGAGCAGCAGCATTCGAAGGAGTCGAAGGAATCGAACGATAGCAGTAATAACAGCAACAGCCACAACAGTGCTGGCTCGACCGGTGCCGAGACAAGCAACCACAAAACCAGTTCGAACGACAATCAGATGACATTGACATCGCCAACAAATCAGCAAAATGCGCAACAAGGCGCGAATAATTCCTCGTCACATCATCATCACCATCTGCCCAATATTGGCAGCATAAAAAGTATAATTAACCCGACGCACCATCAACATGGAAACGAGGCACAGCAGGCGCAACGGCAAGGGCAAGCCGAGACCAACACAACCAACAATAACAGCACACAACAACAAGACTATGTGCAAACCTCACAGGGCCAATTGCCCAAGTCGCAATCCCGACAGACCAAAGGCAAATACTCGCTAGAAGATTTCTCGCTGCAGCGAACATTAGGAACCGGAAGTTTTGGCCGGGTGCATCTGGTGCAGTCGAGACATAATCATCGCTTCTATGCGATTAAAGTGTTGAAAAAGGCCCAGGTTGTAAAGATGAAGCAAGTAGAGCATACGAATGATGAGAGGAGGATGCTTCAGAGGGTGAAGCACCCTTTTCTCATTACCTTGTGGGGCACTTTTCAGGATTCGAAGAATCTATATATGGTTATGGACTTTGTTGAGGGTGGGGAGCTGTTTAGTCTGCTCCGGAAGTCGCAGGTACGATTGCTCTGCTTGGTTAGTTGTAGAAGGTGATCGTGCTAACTGATTGCAGAGATTCCCCAATCCTGTGGCTAAATTCTATGCTGCAGAAGTGACATTGGCGTTGGAGTATTTACATGCGCAGCATATCATATACCGAGATCTCAAGCCCGAGAATTTGCTGCTGGACCGGCATGGGCATTTGAAGATTACTGACTTTGGCTTTGCCAAAGAAGTTCCGGATATCACTTGGACGTTGTGTGGAACGCCGGATTACCTTGCGCCGGAGGTTGTATCCTCCAAGGGATATAATAAATCAGTGGACTGGTAAGGACCCTCGAATGAGGGTAGAGATATTACGTGCTGATGATGTTAGGTGGTCATTGGGCATTCTCATCTTCGAGATGCTTTGCGGCTTCACGCCGTTCTGGGACAGCGGATCCCCCGTCAAGATATACGAGAACATCCTCCGAGGAAAAATAAAATACCCTCCCTACATGCACCCTGATGCCGTCGATCTTTTGTCGCAACTCATCACTCCGGACCTGACAAAGCGACTCGGCAACCTTCACGGCGGCCCGGAAGATGTCAAGAACCATCCCTGGTTCGCCGAAGTGACTTGGGACAGGTTGCTGAGAAAGGATATCGATGCTCCGTACGTCCCGCCTGTGAGGGCTGGACAGGGTGATGCAAGTCAATTTGACAAGTATCCCGAGGAGAATGAAGCGTATGGCAGTACCGGAGAAGACCCGTACGTACTCTTTTGTCTCGTTTGAAATGTCTTGCTAACCATACCATAGCTATCACAACCTTTTCACCGAATTTTGATCATTCCAACCTCACCACATTTGCTATATCTCTTCCATCCACAGTTTTCACAGCTGTAGAGTCGAGAGCTCACCATCTAGGTATAAACAACCTCATCTCATATCATTAAACATATCTACAACGGATCTTGGGATTAGGGTCGGATTTGGCTTTTGAGTTTTTATTTTGCTTGGCTTTTTGTGTTATTGCTGGAGAACAATGATTGATGTTATTGACACTGGATGGTCTGGGACCGATACGACAAAATTTTTATGGAGTCTGTGATGTATGTGGCATAGTTATAAGTCTAGGTAGTAGACTGGAGAAATGGTTGCAATGAATGCATGATTCTTTGACTTTCGTGGTATGTAGGAATTGGTACGAGCATATATATTTCATGAGTAGTGTGGTTGATCCCTCACAGCATTGAACTATAAATATACATAGCTGTTTCCGGAGTGAGCATTTCCCACCATCTACCTAGGTACCTGTCTTTTATTATCAACCATACTAGCGATTCCTCAAAATTGACTAGAAATCAATCCCAGGAAGCTCAATTTAATGCGTGCCTTCCTAATGAATATAGACTCATTTTATATGAGGATGGCCGTCTCGTCGACGCATATGAGTCCGTTTCGGGTACGGTTCAGGTAGGATATGAGTTTTCAAGTTTCAAATATTCATACAATACAATGAGAAGTTGAATCCATCTAATAATATACAAAGGCCATAACCCAGACCGTCCCCTAACCAAAAACCCAAAGTCTATCAAACCAGACAATCCCTAACCGCATGGCCGTCCCTTTTTGTGATCTGGTGGATCGTGAAAGACTGATTTTACTCCGATGTCCCCAAAACACCCATAACATCCGCACCAGCACCCATCCTCTTCGACTCCACCTGCACTCTGGCGACGTACGCACGACTAGTCGTGTTCCACAGATTAGCGTATTTCTCCATGCAAGTGGTTAAACAGGTGGATTCGCCGGGCGAAAGTGTTGAGCCGGGAGCGGTGACGCAGCGGTCGAAGCAGTTTTCGTTTATTTTCTACCTCAAAAGTTAGTTTACTTTTAGATGATGGGGCAGAAAATGGAGGCGTACGCTGATGAGAGTGCGGGTGTTGGCGACGGCTGCTTCGGCTCGGACTTGTTCAATAAGAGCATTTTTGAGTTCGGTGGAGGAGCGTTCGGAGGAGGGGGAGGTGGATGAGGGAGAGGAGCCGAAGAAGGACATTGTGTTTGAAGTCGTATGTGGATTGTAGAGTATTTTGAGATAGATGGAGAAGTTCTGTGTCTCTGTCGTGCTTTTTTGATAGCTGGTTGATAGAATTGAGATGAGCTTGCGGCTAGATGCGATAGAGTATACGCAGACTAGCTTCTTCTGGACTAGTGCAATGACAAGCAGGTGAGGTCACCAGCTAAACTGTGGCTGATGCCCCGAATAGTTCGCTGCACGCGCCACAGTTCTACAAGTGGACACCTTTACCTACTACAGCTTCATGCCTTCTGTTCTACTTTCTACAACTAGTTACATCCTGTGTCCCTCCTTTGACCACGACTTACTACTTCTTCTACTTACGACACATCCGGCCAAGCCAAGGTGATGTCTTATACCCATTGAATGTCCCGGCGACATTGTTGTTTATTCACGATCATTCAACCTCGACTTCCAGTGTAACATTCTAGCGACCCTTGACGTTTCGCCCTGACGTTTTCTTCTTCCTTTCAGCAATACTTACCAAACCAACCCGAGAGTTATCATTCGCTCAACCTTCTCGTCATCACTTACTCCGCTACCTGTCAAAACTTGCCTGAAGATATCCCTTCGTTGAACCTCCGACTCCTAGACTGCTCGATCAATCCCCAACATGTGGTTCTCTCAATGGGCTGCCTCCGCCCTGGCATTAGCCTCGTCAGTGACGGCAGCAGATACCAAGTATTGGCAAGACAATACCGATGTGAAAATGCTTCCTGTTAGTAGCCCTTCATAAGTACATCTGTCACGAGACAAGCTTACCCTAATACGATGTATAGTTACGAACTCATAGTTTGGCTCCGGTATGAACTTACTTTCAGAATACGTTTTAAATTGGCATGGCAATCGAGCAACAGACGGGCTAACATGCGCCGGTGGCTATAGCCATATCTAGATTCCGACATGCATAGTCGATGGTGGGATTTTGGCGGCGACACTGTTATTCGTACAGACCAGTATGCTCACCCGCCAATCCATCAAGCTGTGAAGTAATGTCTAATGTTAGCAGATACGTCCGTCTCACATCCGAACGACAATCCCAACAGGGCTGGATATTCTCCCGTGTCCCTCTAACTGCCACCAACTGGGAGGTACATCCCCTTCATCCCTCCTCGCGTGACCACAAGCAATTAACATGGGGATAGATTGAATTCGAGTTCAAGATCCACGGATCAGGTCACTTCCACGGCGACGGATTTGCGCTTTGGCTCACCAAGAATCGTGCCACACCCGGCCCCGTGTTCGGATCTGCAGATCGATTTGAAGGCCTGGGTATTTTCTTCGATACATACAAGAACAACCGTCCCGGTACCTCGTTCCCGTACGTCATGGCCATGATGGGCGATGGACAGACGACCTACGACCAGGACCATGACGGAAAGGCCAATGAGTTGGCTGGATGTTCGGTACGATTCTCCCATACTCTCTGTAATCATGACTTGAGACTGATAATCTGCTTAGGCCCGCGGTCTCCGAGACGCCGCAATCCCCACAAAAGCGCGCCTAACCTACTTCCAAGACCGCTCCCTCACGCTCGACCTCCAATACAAATCTGACGGCTCCTGGACCGAATGCTTCTCCCTCAGCGCACCAGAGACCAACATCGCCATCCCCGCGGTGACATACCTCGGCTTTTCAGGCGAGACTGGTGAAGTCACCGATAAACACGACATCATCTCCGTGACTACGCACAACCTGTACGACTCAAGCACCGCAGCGAGCCGAAACAGGGGCGGAGCGCCTACGAGCCGTGGACGTGGTGGTAGAGGACGAAAGAAGGCTGCTTCTTCTGGTGGATGGTTGTGGTTCTTCTTCAAGATCTTCCTATTTGTGGGTGCTGTTGTGGGCGCCTATGTCGGATTCACGATTTATCGATCTAGTCAGAGACAGTCTCGCTTCTAAGCAAAAAACATGGAGGATGAGAAATCTAAAAAAAAAAAAAAGGAAATTGAAAAAAGTCATCATATGGAAATGAGATTACACAAATCATACCAGTTTTAGCTTTTATCTTGTTTCCATTGTTGTTTGTTCAGCGCCCTAGCTGCATGCATGCCCTGTCCTGTCTTGTCTTGCCTTGTCGTCTTGTTAGGTTGGGTTGTATTTTGATACTGCTATTCAGCGATTTCATTTAGTTTATTGTCAATGACGAGTTTTTTCTGTCACGAGTGGAGTCTGATATATTCAATGCATTTCGAGTTGAATCTCAACTCAGTAGAAAGAGGAATTTCGGAGGTATACTTGCATGCGATGCAATATTCAGGTATCATTGGAAAATCTATGGGGTATCATTATAAACTATAAAACATCGATAGTAAACAAACCAGACGTCCTGGTCTAAGTTAGGTATCGTGCTGTGTATCATACAACTTTACCATATATCACTGACGACCCTTCTCCTCAATCCACAAATCATCCAGAATTTGAAATACCTCCGTAACACTCTGCACCAGAGCCTCCTCGTCACCGAGACCCAACCCTCCATATCGTTGAAGCATCTTATCCGGATGCCAGCGAATACGCTCCGCTTTCAGCGTGTTTGAGAGGCTTTCGAATGGGGAATGTTGCATGAAATCCCTCACCTCCTCGCGCGAAATATCTCGTCGTTTCCCGCTCTCAACAGGCCAGTGGATATGATTCCGTATATAAAACTTCTTTTCATTCTCAGAAGGTGGTATTCTCGCTAACCTATCCAGCTCTTCCCAGCTTTCTAGGTATTTCTCCCAAGCCGCTTTCCACCCTTTCGCACGCCTCCGTTTCTCGCCCCTTCTGAGGCTTTCTTCAAGCGCTTCATCGAACTTCGCACGTTCTCGGTTCTCGGTTTCAGCGCGTTTCTTAGCCTTGGCATTTTCCTGTCGCTGTCGTTCTCTCTCATGCATTATCCCCTCATGAGAACGCTCCCACATTCGCGCTCGTACATACTCCGCATATTCTTCGTCCGTCATGCGCTCCAATTTCCCGTCCGGACCTTTGGGGACCGATGGCACGGCGTAGTTGTGGATTGGTTGGCCGTACACGGATTCCCAGTACATGGCTCCTTCGTCGTCGCCTAGAGCATCGAACAGGGACTCACGGAATGCTGTGTCGGGGGATAAGGAGCGGCGACCACTAGGGGACTGGAGAAGTGGTTCGTCCTCCGTCTTTTGGCGTTTTGGGGAGTGGCGGGAGCTGTGGTGGTGATGACGATGGTGGTGTTGGTGACGGTGTGAGCGATGCTCTTCGCGGTAAGTTGCGTCGCTGCTGTCATGGTTGCTTGAGTGGTGTCTTGCACGGGATTTGGAAGATTTGAAGCGGAACTTGGAAGAGCGGGAACGTTGGTATTCGGAGTCGTTTATTCCCTCTTTTGTGTTGTTATGTGCTTCCTCCCTTGAAGGATTAGAGTCGTTGGATACATGCTCGCCGTTAGATTGAGCTGCTCCGTCCATGTTGATTTCAACGAGCTCTTAACAGCTTGCGGGGTATGTGACGGATGACATCATGCGAATCCTGTTCCTGTCCTCATGCTGGCATATTTCTCGTAATTTCACATAAGTTGCTTATAGAAAGGATGCTCGAGGGACATGCTCAAGAGAAGATTTCGTAGTATATGCGTGACTAGGTAAATAAAAGAAAGAGCTCGATGGTGAAATAAAGTCAGGCAAAATGTCCGCTCCGCATGGTCCGTGCACGTAGATCGTGGCGCATTTATTATTCAGTACTCCGGAAGTCGCTCATTAATTTGACTTCGAACATCTTTCACACAACGATCACATCAACATTCAACGCATGCGGCAATGGGTCTGGTACAATACTCAGACTCAGAGGGCTCCGATGACGAGGAACAGCCTCAAATCGCCCCAACAACCATCAAATCAACAACAGCACCGGAGAACAAAGTCGACCAGAAATTCTCATCAATCGTAGACCGCGGAAACCCACGCAAAATCCGAGTCGCGCTCCCCTCAATCAAACCAGAAAATCAAGCCGAAGGCCCTGAAGATGATGAAGACGGGCCAGCCAGGAAAAAACCCAGAACAACAGGCGGCGGAACATTCTCTGGCTTCAACTCGATACTCCCAGCACCGAAACGCGCAAATCTACCTACTACATCCGGCGGGAGCGCGAGCAAGAATACAAAAGTGTTTAGTTTGAAGACTGGTGCTGGGCCGGGGTTTGATCGACAAGCGGACGCTGAGTGGTGGCAGGAACAGGCCCTTACTCAGGCATCGACAGCAGGCGCGGAGGATGATACGATACCGAAACCTGGAAGTTTGCGCAATGAGACGACAGAAGGAAGTCTGTTGAAAGAGGAGAATTACAAGAAAAAAGGAAATGCGATGATGTTTAAGCCGCTGTCTGTGGCACGCAATGCACCGAAGAAGAAGTCGGCTGCATTCGTGGCTGCACGGGGTGCTGCTGCTACTACTCCCAGTGCCGTACAGAAGACAGATGTTCCTTCTATACAGAAAGATGTTTCTGTGCCAGCTCCCTCTGCTACTCCAGCTGCAGCTCCAGCCAAACCAAAAGTCAGCCTCTTCTCATTCTCAAGCGAGGAAAAGACTTTACCGACCACAGCAACAAGCGCATACGACTACAACCCTGAATTTTCAGATATACCTTCTACCACAGAAGAAGACATCTCAACATTAGAACAACACACCCAACCATCCACCTCATTTCCCGCTCCATCAACACACCAACAATCAACCCTCGACGCCGTCGCCAACGACCTAAACCTCTCCCGCGCCCAGCGGCGACAACTACTAGGCCGAAACCCGGGCACGGCAACACAGGCCAACTCTCGAATACTCACCTTCAACACCGATGCAGAGTACGCATCGAACCAGGAGATGCTCTCAAAGACGACGGAAGAAGAACTTGCCGCTCAACAGCATAACCCGGTTAGAGCAATTGCGCCTGGTAAGCATTCGCTGAGGCAGCTTGTGCAGGCGGCGAGTTCGCAGAAGGATGCGCTTGAGGATAGTTTTGCGGCTGGGAGGAGGAATAAGAAGGAGGCTGGGTCGAGGTATGGATGGTGATTTAAGTCTCTGTCTATGTTAGGCATGATAAGACTAGTTGCATGGATAGCGATTGATCTGAAGATGAGTTTAGAACACAAGCTTGGAATATCAGGATGGATGATATCATTTGAAATTTGGAACTTAGGCAGGAAAAGCCATCAATCAATTGTCTGAACTACGTGGGCTTAATTGTACATATGTAACATTGAAAGTCATTTCTAAGAAAATATATACATTTCTCATCTGCACATAACATAATTAATAACAAAACTCCTAAACATGCAACCCGTCTAACTCCATAAATGCACTTTTATACCGTATATAATCACGAAGATGTATCAACAACCTCCGCAAACCACTGCTTCAACGCCATCGCCAAAATAGCCGGCAACTCACGCACATCCCTCACAACCAAATAATAGGCAAACGGGAACCCTTCCAGATACTTCTTCATCTTAAGTTTCATCTCCCCCGTCCCCATGGCAGAATCATCAGGCTCAAAGCTTGCCTGCGTCAAATCCAGAATCGAGCTTCCGGAGGCCGCGTCCACGATGATGAATACGATCATGATACGCTCTTCTTGCGCTTGGCGTACGAGTCGTCGAATAGTCTCGTGGTCTTCGCAGATACCGTCTGAAATGATGAGTTCCAGTTGCCAGAGGTCTGCGGAGGTACCGCCACCACCAGATCTTCTTGCGCGCGCTTCACGGAAGAGGGCAATTGAATCGGCGACAAGTTTGCGTACGTTTGTGCCGGTTTGTTGGTAACTGAATTGCTGGAAGACCTGAGTACCCGCCTCTGACGAGAAGGGCTTGCCAAACTCATGCGCTACGCGCACATGCTCTTCGTCTCCGAAACCGACGATACACAAATCTCCTGCTTCTAGCATACTCAAACTTCGAGCCACGAGTGCCAGCGTCTCAAAGGCGAGCTGGCCACTTCCACTTTCAAGCATGGATTTACTATCGTCCACGGCTAGCATAATTTGATAGTTGCGTTTGCTGGGGATCGAGCGACGCATCCAAATCTTGTCGCGCTTGTACTGCGAAGCAATGTATGGGATGATTTTCTTGATGTTGAGTCGTTTGCCGGTTCGGAAGTCGCCGCGAAGTTTGGTGGCGAGTGTAGGAGCGAGGATGAGACGGAGTTGTTCGGTGAGCGAGAGGGAGAGATCATTAGTGACGGCTTCATAGTGAGCCCACAGTTTTCGGGCCTCGTCGATTGATGTCTTCGGTGCATTGGCGGAGGAAAGATGGATTGCTGCTAGATGTGTGTCGACCTCATCTAGTTCTTCTTCCGTTGGTTGCTCGCCATCTTGCATCTGATGAGTCTCGCCAACCAACGTTCCTTTGGCAGTTTGAGCGCCTTCTGGAGCCTTAGCCTCTACGTCGAGATCCATTGCTGCGTCGTCTAGCTGGTTTTCGTCAGGCTTATTGTCCTTGTCGCCGTCCATAGCATCAGGCGGGACATCGTCTGTAGCACTAGGCTTCTCAGTTTCGACGCCTTTCTGTTGATCCAGTGCTTCGGCTTGTTCTTCGCTAGCCTGGCCCAATGCCTGAGTATCTGCGGCATCATCTTCGTCCGCCAAATGCTCAAACTCTGCATCTGCCATATCAGTATCCAGGGGTAGGGTTTGTTCCTCCTTGTCCTTTGACGAATTCATTATCTCGCGCTGCCTACGGTGCCATTCTTCGAGCACGTTTCCTAGTTTCTTGAATGCTTCCGACTGTGGATCGTCCTGTGAGTCTTCCCCAGTTCCTCCAGTGCTGCTGTCGGCCTTCTTTCGATCTGCACCCTCCTCTGTAGCTCCATTTGGTTGTTCTTCTGAGCCGGCTTCTTCAGCGCCGCCTTCTTGTTGAGCATTGCCTGACGACCCCTTTTCTTCCTTGGTGTCTGTATCCAAACCAATACCACCAGTGATCTCGTCACTTTGTTCGGGATTATCACCAGTTGCAGTATTTTCATCCTTCTCCAAGTTCTTATTGTCTTTCTGCTCCGGTTCTTCCTCGGTGGTTTCTTCCTCACCAGGAATATTAGCTTCCTGCTGATCTTCTTGCTCTCCCGATTCAGCTTCATTCTGCTCATCCTCTTCCATATTGTCAATATCACCCGGATCTGGGGTTGAGCTGCGCTCAGCATCATCTTCAGCCATGTCCTCACCCTTGTCTTCAGTAGCAGGCTCAAAGTCCGACAACTCATCCATGCCATCATCACTCATATCCTGCTCATCCTCCTCTTGCCCCTCCCCATCAAGCTGCATCTCCTCTGGAAGGTCAAGAGTTTGCTCTTCCTTGGCATGCGGATCGGTGACATCAAGCTCTTCTCTACCACCTGTCTCTTCCTCGTCTTCGGGAGCCTCTTCTCCTTCTTCTTCTCCTTCCTCTCCCTCCATTGGCTCGTCTTCGCCCTTCTCTTCCTGATCCTTGAGATCCTGCTCCTTCTTGTCGTTGGCTGCAGCCTGCTCATTACTTTCCGTTTGTCCTTTACCCTCTTCATTCTCCGTCTCCTTCTGCTGTTCGTCATGTGCACCGTCCCACAACTTTTCATCAACGGCATTCGGATCAAGATCATTGACGCTACCAACTTCTTCATCAATTTCATCGTCCCCTTCTTCTTCATCCGACCCATCTTCCTTGTCTTCGTCTTCTTCGTCTTCCTTCTGCTCCTCATCAAACTCGCCTTCAAGGTCTTCCTGATCCATGTTCACGGCATCTTCAGACTTCTCAACCTCATCCTTTGATTTCTCCTGATTCTTTTCCTGCGCAAGTTCGGACAAATCCTCATCATCCTGAATATCTTTGCTGATATCCTCGGCTCCTTCACCTTCACCTAGACCAGTGCCTGATTCGACCTTGCCGGATCCGCTTTCCTCAGTATTGGAGGCTTCACGAGGACTGCAGAAGCCTTCTGACGCGATCTGTGTGAATGACTTTGAAAGGACATACGACATCTTGCACACTTCCCTGTGAACCCCGAGATAACGGCTAATCATGTCCTCACAGATATTGTAATATTGTTCGGTTATCGGCAGTAGACCTGCAATAATGGCGCTGGCGAGAGGCAGGCTAGATCCAGAGTTCTGCAGACATTGAAGCTTCTCAAGAACGGAGTTCAGAGATGTAGTGATTTCTGCAATGTGTAGATCCCTTAGAGCTTTTGACAGCGACGAATCAGTTCGAGAAAGCCAGTCTTTGTCCTCCATGTCAGATGGCAGGGAGGCCAAAGAACCCTTGAGGCCTTGTAATGCAACCAAAATCTTGTCGACTGCAGAGAGATAATGATCGTTCAGATAGTTGATCATCAAATCATAGTCTGTGGATGACGCATCGTCAGGAACAGGAATCTCTAGCCAAGAGATAACCTGCTCAAGAACAAATGCCAGATCCGGCCGCTCTTCGATCAGCGTAGTGAACTCAGAACTGAGTTGTGCAAAGCTCTGCATGACTTCACGACATGTATCGATTGTGACTTGAGATGTGATACCTTCAGGAAGTTTTGGCAGTTGTTCTATATCACTCTTGAGACGTGCAAGCGCATCCTTCCAGACTCCGAAGGTGCCTGCAACGCTAGCTGAACCCGAGTATAAAGAATGTATTTCCACAATCTCCTTTCCAACTCCAAGAAGAGGAATAAGCCAAGAGACACGTCTGAACGCGGTTTCTCTTTCAGCGAGACCGGACTGCTTGTCTTGCCTGAGATGCGAAGGCCCATGAGTCCAAAGAACCTTCATGCTAGTAGACGTAGATTTGAGATCTACTAGATGCCTGATAGCGGGGGCGAGATATTCTCTTTGTTTTCTGATCAGCACCAAGAAACCCTCGGCAGACCCAATACTTCTTGTTACCTCAGTCGGGTTGAGATCCTCGTTGTATTCGCGTGAGCACTTCCTCACATTGGGAAGGACATCAAGGAATCTGTGGAAGTAAGAGTTTGCACTTCGAGCCACACCAACAGCAGGTCCATTGCCAAGTATGATGTTGGGTGTAGTAGCAAGGACTAGATTGACCGTAGCTTGCTCCTCGATGAACACAGTGCTTACATTGCGTCGTATGCCCATGAAGTGTAGTTGACGAAGTGTTTCGGCATAAAAGCGACGTTTCTGAGTCTTGAGGTGCTGCACATCCTCCATGTTGTCTTCTGTCAAAGTGCCTGGAGTCTCGGATTTGAAAGATTTGACGGTCTCGAGTACATCTGCGACGAAGCTGCTCAGTTGCGAGGGAATGTCCAAATCAGACAATGAGGATGTGTAGACTCGCAGCATGTTCGCAGCAGTAGTTGACGGATCCTTGAATCTAGGAGCTCGGTTTGCCCAGATGAGATCGGACTGTTCGCAGATCGTAAGAGCCTCCGATGAATCCCAGAGAGAGATTGAAAGCGGTTTGGCAGGTTGACTATCCACTGCTTGCCCCTGCAATTCCGGCATGCCTTGCTGAAGTATCGGGTCGGTAGGTTGAGCGAGGAATTCCCTGTACTTTCGAACATACTTGAACAGCTTGTAATGCGACCGTCGAGCACTTTCACGCAAAGCCGTAATGTTCGTATCTTTCCAACTGGCAAGTTGAATCTGCTCTTTGACGTCCTTGTCGAGAGCTTTCCGCTTTTCTTCCAGTGTCTTGTTGACGACGGGTTCATACGGTCTGTAATGATGCAAGAAGTTCTCCAAGGCCGAGACAATGCAGCCTAAGACTGGGTTTTGTTTCGTGAATAGCAGTAATAATGATCTAAACTGCTCAATCAATCTTAGGCGTGCACTGAACTGACCAATTGTGGTGGACTTGAGGAAGGCCTCAAGGGTGTGAAGGGCTTCAGTCGTATATGCCTTGAGGTCTTCACCGTTCTCGGCTTTTTGTAAGGGCAAAGCAATGAATGCCTCATATGCCACAAACCACCAGGTGCTGACGGCTTGCTCACACTTTTCGAACTCTAAATCAAGTAGCTTAGCCCATGTTGACAATTCAAGACGTCTCCAGCTGATTGTCAAAGCCGTAATGTCGTCATACAACGAGGCAGCCGTGTATTCTTTGCTAGCCACCAGCTGCCACTCATGAACAAGACCGTGTAGTTTTTCCAACTTGGTGATATATTTGGCAACAGGCTCCAAGTGTTTGAACTGCAGGATTTCCTGACAACAAACCAAGACATCATGAATGGCCGCATGATCAGGCCATGCTGCTTGTAGCTGGACAAATCGAGTTCGCACGGAAAGCACAAGCGAGACAAGGCGTTTGGCCTCTGCAATGTTTGCATCCAAGTAGAAGTTATAGTGTCTTGGAGAAACATTTTCGTAAGACTTCACTTCGTCTTCCAGGACCAGCAGAATACCAGGAAGGTAAGATTTCGGCGCTGCAGACGACTCTTCGCTGCTCAACGATCCAAGCAGACGTGTGGACTCAACAATGAATTGTCTCAGATTTGCTTCAATATCTCCAGGTGCGAAGATGGCTGCATGCAGTTCGGTCAACTTGAGAGAAATCGAGTTTATGTCCATTCGGGACTTGGCTGATTCTTCCTGCTCATTGCCCTCATAGACAGGGAACAGTTCGCGGAGTTGCATTTCATCAACTTCCTCGCTATCCTCATATGACCCTTTGTAGCGGTACGTTGAAGATTTTTCTGCGGCCTCTTTCTGGTCTTCCACGAGTTGTGTTTTCCAGACATAATGAAGAGATTGGAATATGTCTTTCAGACTTGACAAGCCAGCTTCTGAGGCTAGAGTAGACGAGTTGGCACCGTGGTGGAGAGCAAGTGACGAAAGTTGGTGCATCTGCACTTTAATCTGGTTCTTCGACGAGCCACCCGTAGGAATTTTTGTAGCGTGTGTGTTACCGCCAATGAAGGGTGTAGTCTGAGTGATGATCTTGGATATCTTAGACTGACTTTTGCTCGTTGCACCCAGACAAAGTGATGCGCCCAAATCAAGCATTGCCAGGAACCGAGTGACCAAAACAGTGATATCGTCGTAGACTCTGAAATTGTCGCGAAGACGAGCGCAAATGAGACGAATGTTGTCCTTCAACAGATTCCCGTATTGTTTGAACTCAGCAGCACCAAATGTTTGGGGGTTCCTGCTTAGCACCGAGTTGTGCAAATTCATGAACTCGCCATGCAATTCCATGAGTTGTGATTTGGCCGGGCGACTAACAGGAGAGGCAGGTGGAGTCGATCCCAGTTTCTGTAGCTCTTCCTTGATCAAACGGCGGCGTAGATTGGAAGTTCGGCCGGAGAATTCTTTCTCGAAAGCTGCCAGAGATTCATCTTCGGTGGTTAATTGCAGTACCTGGTCAGCATGGCGTTGTCTTTCAACCACTAGACCTAGCGAAGGGTCATATGGTTTGTCTGGCACAAAGAGACGGAGACAGATCACTGAGAGTTGGACGCACACGTTGCCCAATTCGTACAGAGTGCCCGCTGATGAAGTCTCTTGAATGTTTTCAAGCGTCTGAACGCATGTTGAAAGATCATTGATGAACTGACTGAAGAAATGATTGGGAGGCAGGTCGATTACAGGCTCAAGTCGTGGTACTGAGCCATGAAAAGTACCAGTTTTCTCGATTTGACGCAGCGCAACGACAACATCTTCAAGAATAATCGTATTCAAAAAATCTTGATGAAGAGACAGAATTTCCAATATCACACGCGCAAACACTCTCGCTAGTAGCAGACTCTGAGAAAGTGCTATCTCGCGAGAACTGTACGTTACCGCTTCAATCAATGCATGAAGCTCGCTCTGGAAGAAGTCTAGTCGTCCAAGGAGAACTTCACCGGTACACTGCAC
This sequence comes from Talaromyces verruculosus, assembly GCA_038993655.1. Lineage (NCBI taxonomy): Eukaryota > Fungi > Ascomycota > Eurotiomycetes > Eurotiales > Trichocomaceae > Talaromyces > Talaromyces verruculosus. Next base: position 477,265 of record JBBVQN010000015.1, on the reverse strand, counting down.
GTCTTGTAACAGATCAATTGAGAATAGCGAAGACCAGGGTGACACAGCACCTGCGGACCCTTCAGAACCGTTGTAGAGGGCTAATCTGTGTAGAATAGCAGAAACGGGAGACTTCTCGTTGAAAGGCAGTGTAGAGTACGCCGGTCTCCCGGCAAGGAGCGGCAGTGTCTCATTCAAATGGCCATGTCTCTGAATTTGACTCTCGTTCCAGAGCATTGGCAGATCATGGTACTCGCATATACTCTCAAAGACCTGCAAGAAATGTGGAGGTTGAGATGATGAGTATAGTTGAGTTGCAGAAACCAACTCGGTGACTTGTTGCTTTAGACTCGGCACGAGGAGCTTGCCATCCGCGTTGTCAAGAAGCATCGCATTTTGGGCTTCGATGAGCGATTTCCGGACCAAACCGAGCTGAGAAATGTTCAATCGTGTTTGCAGTGCGATCTTGTTGAATTCGGAAACCACGCTTTCCAGATCTAGAAGTGAGTTCAGTTGCTCAAGGTCACTGCAGGTCACGGGTCTCCAAGCATCCCAGATCCTTCGCATGCTCAATCCGGCTTTTAATGCCCAAGTTGACCTGAAACGACCAAGAAGCTGCGCCAAAGAAGAAAACAATGGAGAGAGCGCAGATTGACTTTTAGCGGCAGAAGACAGGATCTGCTGGCCAATTTGCAGGTAGATTTGGAACACGCCTTCATCAAGCTCTCTGACCTGTGTGACCGCATAAATATCCCAGCAAAATCTGGTGAAACCTTTCAGCGCAGACACGGCGTCACCAACCACCTCAGCGTCGCTTTCAAGACCTTGAATGAATTCGTACGAACTTCGAACAAAGTCAGTCAAGAAAGAGCTCACTGCCTGGGTGTCATCTTTCATCAGGCTTGATATCCTACTTGAAGCAAAAGACCGTTCCAATCTTGTCATTTGAGATGGTTTCAGGTGTTGAGAATTCTGATGCGAATGAGCCAGTCGTTGTTGCAATCGATGCAAGCTTAGTTTGATATCTTGCAGTTGAGAGACGATTACTGACCAATCCGCCAGGTTCGGATGCCAGGTCAGTTTCGACTCGTTGATAAGAGGGTGCACCAGCTCGGCTCCCTGTCCATCGGTTTCAAGACTCAAAGACGAGAGGAGCCTCCATTGGGAATTATCTTCAACCAGCTTGGCATAACGCTCAAGAACTTCCAAGGCGGCATTCGATTGTTCTGCAACAGGAAAAGATACCGCTAATTGTCGGAGTGAATGATAAAAACTAGAAAGGTCTGACATCTCAACGTGGTCTAGACGAATGCCAAAAGACTGATCTGCCACGACTGATTCCGACTCAGCATCAGAGTTCCAAACATAGCGTAGGCGGTACAACGCTGACTCAAGAGTAAACGATGGCGTATGTTTGGAAGATGCAGCGACTGGAAACTCCGACAAGAAACAGACTTCCACAGATCGATTACGCATAGCTCGAGATAACTCTCCATTTCTAGGGTCCATGGTAAGGAACAGCCTGAAACTGGGGTGTGGAACAATTGTCCGAGCAGAACCGTCTTCCGTGCGTTGTTCGTTCAACACCAGGTAACCGTTCGGTTCCATCAGTGAGTTCAATCGATCAAGAACAGAGGCGTTGCAAAGATTAGCATTGTCTAGCACGACCCAGTGACCGAGCTGGATGGCCTCGGTAAGTGCTCCTTCTGTCCACTCGAAACCCACTTTGTGTGCGTCTTTGGAAGTCTGGATCAACGCATTGCATCTTTCCACGAGCTGATTGAAAGCTGGACTATCAAAATGCGGCTGTAGGGCATTGATGACATTGGCGAGTGTTTCTGTGTTAATCTCTGGATTGCTGCAAATATGGTAGGCCTCCAAGAGATGTGTAATCGAACTTGGCGCAGACTCAGAAGTGACAGAACTCATAATTTGGCGGTGTATGAATTTCACCACATCCTTGGCTAATGACTGTGCTTGTCTGCGGTAGTCGATTTGCTCGAAACCTCCGATCAAGTCCATGGTGTCTGTATCAGCACTCAACGCCAACTCCACAAGCTCGGCTCCCTGTATAGATGCGAGTGTGCGGATTGTTGTCGTTTTTCCACAACCTGAAGGTCCCACGAGGATACTTGGCCAGGCTCGCTCTATACAGAAGATAAGGGACTCGAGGATTGGAAGGTGAGCAGGGAGTATCTTGATATCTGAATCTGTGGTATTCTGCTCAAGTTGTCGTCGAGGCATTGTCGCAAGTCCAACCTGGAATTTCTCGGCGGTCAAATTATGATAAAAAGTCTTCTCAGGAGCAGGGATCTTGAAAGACTGCTCGAAAACTGAAGATATAAGGGAGCGGTCTTTTTCAGTGCGAAACCTGTGACTAATAATATTCTCAAGGAAGTATCCACTAGATATGTGAACGTCTCCACGATCAGCAAGCTGGAACCATCGAATGATATCACGAAGATTCAACTCCCAAGGACCCCCGATATTGGCAAATTCTCGATCATGGTCAATAGCCCAGTTCAGCTTTGACATGAACTCAACCATCTTGGCTATCTGATCGGCAGGAATTCGTGGGAACAGTTTCGAGCAGATACTATTCAAATCAGTATCGCTAAAACAATCCGCATAAACAACAGTGAATCGATTGACAAAGGATGCGGGAAGACCTTTCCTGCCACCACCTTGATGGTGAGGATTTTGCGCAGCGAACAGAACAAAATCGGGATGTCTCTTGAAAGTCTGGTCCAGTTCGGCTACATATACCTGCTGACGATGGTCAAGACATGAGTTCAGACCCTCTAGAACCGATTGAGAGGCAAGATTCATCTCATCAAGAAGAACCCAGTCTCCCTTCTGCATTGCTTGCAAGAATGGAGCGTCTCGCCAAGCGAATTGGCCAACATCACCTCCTTCGACAGGCACATCTGAACCAAAGAGGTCAGTGAGATCAGTTTGATCTGACAAGTTGATTCGGGTGAGCGGTTTGCCAAGAGCGCGAGCAAGCGATGCAACCAAGGTGGTCTTTCCAACACCAGGACTTCCCTCGAGCAGGATAGGCTTCGATGTCTGTAGGCCACGCGCAATTCGTACGGAATTGGCAATTGTAGTCGGTGCATCCATAACAAAGTCCGGGTCTGGAGACGAATCCGCAGAAACTCGCAACTTGAATGGACCAACACAAAGATAGCCATCTTGCGTCGAGACTGTGGCCCTCTCATTGTATATTTGCACAGCGTCAATTTCCAGCAACGAAGCCATTTTCTCAAGACACAGTTGTCGACTCTGGGCGATACTATCCATTGAGGTGGACAGCATTGCAGACGGGTTGGCACCCAATGTGTCAATGTAGACCATGGCTGCACCTTGAACGAGGGCAAAATCGGGGTTTGAAGGTGGGCATTTGTTGATGAATTCAACCCAGCCGAGTAGGTCACGGATGGATACAGAAGAAGTCGACGACCCTTGGAAAACTTGCTTAAACCATTTCGCGAATTGAAGCATAGCCTTGGTTTTCTTTTCATCCATGAACTGCAACTTATCCTTCAAGATTGGCAGGATATCTTCTTCCTCTGATAGTTGCGGTACCCAGATCTCCGTCATACGATTCCTAAGCGCAGCAGATAGTTCTCTTTTACCGTAGTCTCCTCCAGGGTTCATGGTTGATAAAAATTGATAGCCATCTTGTGCCACTACCAGGGAGTCAATGGGCCCCTTTTCAGCAAGTAATAGTGATCGATGAGGCTCAAGGACACTATTCAGTCTTTCGAGAACAGAGTCATCAGCAAGAGACACCTCATCTAAGAGGAAATATTGACCAGTTTTCATAGCCGTAATGAGGCTTCCATCGGACCACTCGAAAAGTGCCTGAGATCGGGTGATGTTTGTCTTGATGCGACTGAGTAGCTCGGAAGGCACGGCCGCAAGTATTTCGGGAGTAAGCTGAGCAAAGGCAGCTTTGAGATCCTCCAAGCTCTTCAATGACTTTCCTATTTCAGCATCTGGTAAAGTTGATAGAACGCTTGCAAGATCATCACGCAATTGCCGTTCTATAGCAGATCGATTCCGCAAAGGCCTTTGTGCACCGACAATATCTCCAGTCTCGAGATTGACATGAGCATTGACAATGAAAATTTCCTTGCCGTAGATCTCAGCAACTGCCTGGCAGATCTGAGTTTTACCGCAACCTGTTTCTCCAACCAAGAGGACAGGTTCATTGTTTCGAAGGGCCTCAGAGACAAGGACAAATACCCTCCTCATAGCTTTTGTCCAGACGATATTTTGTGACAAAGAAGTTTTACCCTCCGCTCTCCTTTCGAGTTCAGCCAGCCCGTAAATGGCATCTTCGTCAAGCTTGACCTTCATGACATCTTCTATAACTTTCTTGACAGCTGCGCGTTCAGAAGAGTTTCGTACCCTCTCTGCAAGAAGCATGAAGCCGTTAAGAGCGAGTGTCTCACGGTCATCTGCTTGACGAAGCGCCCATCTGAAAAGATCACGAAGTGTTGCGAAACTATTTTTCTGTTCGAATAGGCGAGTAGACTGTCTCAAAACCGAAAGCTTTTTGTAAACAGACACAATTCTAGAACAGAAAGAAGGGGCTATTTGCGTTCTTTCTTTGAGAATATATTCCAATTCGTCCTCTGGAATATCATCGAAATGTAGTTCAAGGAAACGATTCCTGAAGGCCCTGGACAGAACTTTACGCCCGCCATAGAGACCAGCAGGATTCTGAGTAGCAAAAAGCATAAAGTTCGGGTGCGGTTGAATTACTTCTTGTGTTTCTGGTAGAAAAAGCTCTCGATTGTCATCCAAGAGTCGATTGAGCGCTTCTAAAACATCAGAAGGCGCCAAGTTCAGCTCGTCAAGCACAATCCAGTAACCGTTTCGAAGGGCTTCCACGAGTACACCTTCCTGATATTTCAAAGACCCATCATCTGTTGACACGTAGGAACCAAGGTATTCTTGCAAGTCAGTGTGCTCGTGATTGTTGATACGAACAAACTTGTTGCCGGAGACTTTGGCGAGATACTCGACCATACTTGTTTTACCAGACGAAGTAGGACCTTGAAGAAGAATAGGAAATCGACGGGTAGAACTTGCACGGAGCAAGTTCTTCAGATTCTTCTCAATGAAGGGAGTGATAATATAGTGTGGTTGTTTCTCCGCGGTAAAAGGCCCCTTCTTCATCCAGTAATGCTTGAATTGCACATACTCGCTGCCATCCTCGGGAGCTCTAGGAAGCTGACCAAGCAATGACTTTGCGTTTTTAGCAGAACCAAATATATGCTTCTCAATCAGGGGTACAACCGATTTTTCCGATTCCTGGCTGAGAAGGGTCAAGAAACTCATGCAGAAGCCTTCATAAGCTGCTCGTCGAAGTCCATAGGTGTGCACATGGTCTGTTATGTAAACCAACGTGCGCACTAGAGTACGAATACTGAAATGAGGTTTTTGATTCGCACCATCAGTCAATTTGTTCTCAAGCGTCAGTTTCTTGGTAGCAAGGTAAAGACTGGCAATATCGGATGCAAGGCGAAGATCACTCTGGGTCAGGTTGCCTAGACAGGTTTGTATCAATCCGAGTAAGTCGTCAAAGTCGACGTCCGGAGAGTGAACATAAATCTCCGTAAATCTCGATCGCAATCCAGGAGCCAGATCTCTTTTCCCGGCATCTGTGGCGGGGTTCATCGCACCGAATATCCTAAAATCAGGATGACCGTAAACACGTTCCACGTCTCCAGCTTCGGATAGCAGAACGGACGGCAACCCTTCGTCGCCGTGATGTAACAAACTTGCGATATTTTCCAAGATATCTGGAGTTGCCAGGTTGATCTCATCTAGCAATACCCACTCTCCATTGCGAAGGGCCCGAACAATCTTTCCTTGAACAAAAGCAAAAGCGAATTTCGAGTCACCCCTGCTTGCCTGGGCTTCGAAATCACTTAGTTGAACCTTGAAAGTTTCCCACTTATCCCTCAGCGCAGCATACTTCGGGGAGTCTAGTTTTCGTTTCTTCGCCGGCTGTTCCTCGGGATTTTGTTCCGATTCTTTGGGAACACGGAAGACACTGTCAGCCATGCGAACGGCTTCATGCCAAAGGTTAACCAGACGTTGCCAGTTTCCAGCTGTTAAGCTCTTAGTGACAGAGGACAAAAATTTCTGGTTCTTTTTGGCGGAGAAGGTTTGTTCGAACAGCTGATTGAATTCGTCTAATACAGGAATAGCCATTGAACGCAGGTCAACAGGACGGAACCCTCCGAGAAGATCTGTACTTTCACTCTGCTGGGAAAGATTGACCACTGTCAACTTCTGACAGGTCAAATTTGCTAATTGCTGGATGACAGCTGTTTTACCGATACCTGTTTCTCCAACAAGTAACACTGGTTCCGATACCTGCACAGCTGCCGCAATCTGCTCCATTGTTTTCAGAGCGGCTCTTGTCGGAGCGAAACGAGATGATAACTTGTTGAATCGAGCTTTTGTTGTCTTTGTGACTTTCATTTTCGTGCAGATTTCTCTGCCGACTGAAAATCTATCATCATGATCGGCATAGGGAGGAGTTCGTTCTTGCAGGCAGTAATCTGCTCTTTGAGGGGACAATTGAAGTGCTTCGGCGATGATTGAGCTGAGTCTATGGCCAAAATCTCGATCAGGCAAGTAACGAATGAAGGCATCCACCGTATCAAGAAATATCTCATCCTGGAAACTCTCAGGTGTAGCCTCATTTCCCGTCATCACCCCAAGACGCAAAAGTCGTTTGTGCAGCCGGTTGCATAATTTGATCAAATCTCTTAATCCAGGCGTCCTTCCCTGGGCAGACCTAGCGGCTAAGCTGCTGTGGAAGGCTGAGCACAGGTTGTCATAAATTTCGATTAAGGTGGGAACCCGAGCTGAAAGCAATGGGTATTTCTCAATCAGCACCTGACGAACCTCGCTCAAAGGCAAAGAGTTGATCTGTATTTTATTCCACAGTCTAGCTCCAAGAAGACCGTGGCTTGGAGCAACCTCTTCGCCTTTGCTGTTCAGTGAGGATTTCATGGTAGCAATAATCCTGAATCCATCGGCGCATTTGATCCTTTCTTTGCGACTGGGTATAATCAACTCCCCCTTTTCAATGACAGGTAACATCAGGCCAATAACCTCTGATGGTGCGCGATCCAGATCCTCGATCAAAATCCAACGACCTTCTTTGGCTGCTTTGGTCAGAACACCAGGCTGCCATGAAAATGTGCCGGTCAAAGACGATGTCGCGTACATTCCAAGCAAGCTTTTAGCGTCAGTTTGTTCGTTCAAGTGAAGTGTTACCATGGACGGTCCCTGCCCCATTACTCTGGCTATGTCGTTGACCAAAGATGTCTTTCCTGAATTGGGCAGTCCGACAAGGAGTAGTGGTTTTTGTTCGAGTAGCGCGGTTGATACGCTTCTGAGGTTGTTCGTGACTGTCTCGGTCTTGACCAAACTGCTTTCGGGAACAGGGATATCCCATCGAACTTTGGGAACCAAAACTCCACCAATATCAGCTGCGCGGTGGCTCAAACTGTCCTTGTATACTTCCAGTAGATTCGATTCTACATCCGCCGCGGATGTGGTTTGCTTCGTGCGCAGTTCGGTCTCGAAGAAATGCCATCGGCGCTCCTCCCACAGACCAAGGAGCCGATAATCAATCGTGGTATTCTCCCATGGACCCTCGATAGCTCCAGCACCGATATACGTCGTGACCATCCTCTGTGTTGCCGCGTCTCCGGCTCGCATATAATAACAGAAGCATCGAATCGCCAAATAGCGAACGGAATTGTCTGGGTGTCGGAAGAGGGATTGGAGTTGAATCGGCGAGACAACGTTGGAGAAAGATTCCCCGTCGAAGGATGAAAAACGGAATATACATAATAAAGCGTTTCTTATCGTCGTAGTGTCAAAGTTGAGTATAGAACAGCTGAAGGGTTCTGAGTGTGTTTGTGCATATTTGCGGGCAAAAGATCGAAGATGCGGCGCGAATGGCAGAATTCGAGAAAATGCTGAAAGTATGTTCAAATAGTGATGTTGGGGATCTAAATCCAGCCATCTGGAGGCCAAGTCGACAATTAGAGCCTCATATGTTGCAAAAATGTATTCGATATTCCCCGGCTGGAGTGCCGCCAGGGCAAGCGCATCCAAGTACTGCGACCCAGATGCATTTCGCAATTGCTCTGCTAGTTCGTGTGGGAGCCGATGGAGAGTCGCGGCTTCTGAGAGCTCTAATTTGAAGACATGTCGCTCCTCCATAACGGCCTATCTCAACAAACGTCAAAGCCCTCCAGTAAATGAAGGCTGTGAAGTCGTGTAAATTCTTCCTCCAGAATCAACGAACTTTTTTTTGGAGATCTTTTTCTGCCGTGCTAATTGTGGGGCCACCGCTTTACACAGTGTTCACCGCCTTGGTCGGGGGAGCTCAGGGAAGCCGCAGCTTGCGCCAATCATCGTCGACCGGAGACAGTCCAGGTCAACATCAACACATCGCCAATTCTTCTTATTCTATGCCACACTAGCCTTCTATTCCATCAGCAGATCGATCTGCACGATACGCTGATGCGGTCAATTTAATTTGAGTCATGTCATTGGCAACTCCCAGCTCCAGCGATGTGGGATTAAGCTCTTCTGCGCGGCATGCATATGCAAATGAGTCCGAAGACGACGATCCGATCTCGAACTATGAACGGGATGAAGCCATTTTCGCCGAGGGTCCTTTTGCGCAAAATGATCCAGAGCCGTGTGTCTTTCTCTTTCGAGCCCTAATCTGTTTCTGATGCTAACAAGAGATGAAACAGAATATCCTTCAAGCGCAAACAGAAACAACCGGCTCGCTTCAGTCTATCAAACGTCTTCTCCGGCGGCAGCAGTACATCGCAAATTCCCGCAGCCTCGTTAACCCAAGATGCGAACTTAACCGACTGGTCGAGTTATGCAAACAACTCAACATTCGCGGGCGCCAATGGCGATGTTGGCGCTTTCAAAGAAGATGGACCTCTCGATTGGTATGTCGAAGGACCGGGTCGCAGGTTAGCATACGACGACATGACTGCAATTGATTGGGTTTTTGAGTATACCAAGGAACGTCAAAGGAAACGGCTTTTGTTTTCGAGCGGGCAAGGTGTTTTGGGTCACTTGCGTCAACTATTGGATGGCAGTCATGTCTGGGTTGTCTTGGTCGCCACGGGCATCGCTGTTGGTCTACTTGCAGCCGGTATAGATATTGCAAGCGATTGGTTGAGTGATATAAAGACCGGTTACTGCAAAGGGGAAGAAGGGTTCAGTCAATTCTACCTCAATCGCGGATTTTGTTGTTGGGGACACGAAGGTAATTTCCAGCGGAATGAGTCTGTCAAAGCGCTAGAACTGATAGTCGATAGATTTCTCGGAGTGTTCTGGTTGGATACCATGGAGAAAGGCCTTTAGGGTAGCCTCTGCTGGCGGAGGTTACGTTGTGGAGTATATACTTTTCATAATGTTTGCTGTATGTCGGAATTTGCGCAGACGTCAACATCAAACTAACACGCGTAACAGGTTCTTTTTGCAACGTGCGCCTGTATATTAGTACGAAGTTATGCCCCATATGCCAAACACAGTGGTATTCCCGAGATCAAAACAGTCTTGGGAGGCTTCGTCATGAAGCGTTTCATGGGTGGCTGGACCTTGGCCATCAAGTCCTTGGGATTAGTGAGTCAAATTCCACATAAGACATTTATTTTTAATGTTGTGTACTGATAGTCAAAGTGCCTTGTGGTCGCTTCCGGCATGTGGGTGGGAAAAGAAGGTCCCCTCGTACATGTCGCATGTTGTTGTGCCAACATTCTCATGAAGGCCTTTGATACGTTGAACAATAATGAAGGTAAGAACACCTTCGCGACGAGACTTATATTACAAACTAAGCTCGCACAGCTCGAAAACGAGAGGTCCTGTCTGCTGCTGCTGCTGCAGGTATTTCTGTCGCTTTCGGCGCACCAATTGGTGGTGTACTTTTCAGTCTGGAGGTATGTGTCCTTGTCCGCATATATTTCTAGTCTTCTAACTAATGTAAATACTTCAGCAACTCTCTTATTATTTCCCTGATAAAACAATGTGGCAGAGCTTTGTATGTGCATCTGTTGCTGCCGTCACATTGCAGGCATTGAATCCATTTCATACTGGCAAGATTGTGCTTTACCAAGTAACATACACCAGAGGATGGCATCGGTTTGAAATCATCCCCTTCATGATCCTCGGCATCGTTGGTGGCTTGTATGGAGGACTATTCATCAAACTCAACATGAAGGTCGCTAGATGGCGCAAGTCAAGAGGCTGGGCTTTCCCGCTCCTCGAAGTGGCTGTGGTCGCAGTCATCAGTGCTCTAGTAAACTTTCCGAACAAATTCATGAGAGCGCAGTCATCGGAGCTGGTATATCAGCTGTTTGCCGAGTGTGCAACTACGACGGATGATCAACTCGATTTGTGCAAGACCGGCGCAGCATCGTTCGGTGTTATTGCACTGCTGCTTTTGGCAGCTATAGCTGGTTTCTGTTTAGCATCTGTAAGCTTCGGCTTGGAAATACCGGCAGGTATCATCCTTCCTTCGCTGGCAATTGGCGCTTTGTTTGGTCGTGCACTTGGCATCGCTGTTGAGATGTGGCAGGCTGCATTCCCAACCTTTGTTCTATTTGAAAGTTGCGAGCCAGACGTACCATGCATAACTCCCGCAACATATGCAATTATAGGGGCCGCATCGGCCCTTGGAGGGGCCACCAGAATGACAGTTTCGATTGTTGTGATTATGTTTGAGCTGACCGGGGCCTTGACCTATGTGATTCCAATCATGATTGCAGTCATGCTCTCCAAGTGGTGTGGTGACATCTTTGGCAAGCGCGGCATCTATGAGTCATGGATTCACTTCAACGAGTATCCTTTCCTAGATCATAAAGATGACAGGCCTCCACCAGATGTGCCCGTATCGAGAATGATGACGAACGTCGACGACCTCACTGTAATTCCTGCAGTTGGGCACACTATCGAGTCATTGAGGAGTCTGCTCTCTCAAACACGTTATCGCGGCTTTCCAGTCGTGTTGGATACATCGAATCCGATTTTGCTCGGCTTTATTACTCGGAACGAACTTTCATACGCACTAGAGTCTTCTCTATCGTCTTCGACCCGCAACTTGGGGCCAGAAACACAAACATATTTTGTCCACCAACCTTTTGCTGATCCTGGTGACACGCTCGACCTGCGGTCCTGGATGGACCAAACCCCTATAACACTCAATAGTCACACCAACTTCTCAATCGTCTTAGGCATGTTTCAGCGTCTCGGCCTAAGATATGTCCTCTTTGTCCACAAGGGCAATCTAAGAGGCCTTCTTACCAAAAAGGATGTCTGGTTCATTCTCAACGGTATAGAAAACCGACGCGAAAAAGATTTTGAAGAGGCTCCACTCCGAGATGCCAATAGGTCGGAGACGATGGGACTACTTGGTGACGAGGCATCACAAGGGAATACTGAGGATATCGGCCTCATGGAAGGTCGAAATTCCATGCAATCGTTATGAGATATCATGAAACACCTTTTTTTGTTGGTTATGTTAGCGATTTGTTATTTTGGGATCTAGATACCATATGGCGATAGAAGAAAAAACGCGTGCACATGCGAATCATCTATACATTGCTTTTTCATATTCGACCTCTATATATGCACTTTCAAAAAACTCATCGTCTAGTCCCATTAACCAATTTGGTACCCTGACCGAGCTCACTCGCAACACAGGTTGCCTCTCTCACAGCCCTCGCCACAGTCCCCCTCACACCCGCATCCTCCAACACAAGCAAGCCCCCAATCGTACATCCACCCGGCGACGAAATCTTCTCCTTCACAATAGACGGATGCTCCCCACTCTCAATCATCCCAACCGTCCCCTTGAGAACCTGACAAGCCATAAGCTGCGCTTCGGCACGTGGCAAACCCATCGCAACAGCTCCATCTGCCAAACCCTCAATCATCAACGCCACAAACGCCGGCCCTGAGCCAGCCAAGGCAGTGCATACATCCATCTGAGAAGGTGGGATACGCACGATTTTGCCGATTCGTGTAAAGATCCAGGAGATTAGATCATCCCATTCCTTGGGGAGAGCGGGGCTGGGGATGCTGATTGTCGTCATTGCTTCGCGCACCATGGCTGCAGTATTGGGCATGGCGCGTACGACGGTACATCTTTCTGAGGCGGGTTCGGAGCCTTCCAGATACAAAGTATCCTCGATCTGTTGAGTGGGAACACCAGCAAGGACGCTAATCAATAATTTCCCTTTTAATGCGTCGCGCATACCGGGCACGCCAAGCACATCTTTGAGCATGTAGGGCTTGCAGCCGAGGATTACGACATCAGCTTCTTTGACACCCGTCACATTATCGTTTTGCAAGATTTTGACTGGGAATTTGGGATAGGGCTCCACGGCACTCCGGATACGTGCTGCGGAGCGCTCTGATCTGATACAGGCGATGAATTTGGTGGGTGTTTGGAAGGAGAGTTTTTCTTCTGATTCTGAGGGTTCTGAGATGGAGCTGAGCATGCCTGTTAGGACTGCGAGACACAGGTTTCCTGCTCATAGCATTAGCATCTATCGTCGTTGAGGTTGCAAAATGTATATATATTTTTGTGCGGTATCGGGTTACACACCGCATCCTAACATTGTTAGGGTCTTCTCCCCTGACTTGGTTGCTGTTCCAGACGACATTTCTAAGACCGTTTTCTCTCAAAGCAATTGATTCCGAGAAGAGGTATGAATTTGTTTAAAAACCACTTTTGTGTTGGTGTTGGTCAGATAAACCGGCCCGATGTCATCGTCCTCTCCCCGCCGTCTCGCCGGGCGGTGTCCCAGAAGTCAATTCTATTCTGCCGGACAGATAATGCTCACCGCTTTGAATTCACCCAATCAACACGCTATCGTCACAATCTTTGATTCCAACTACACCTGTTGATCATCAGAAGCAGGAAACACTGCTCCCAGTCGCAAAACATGGCAGATCCATTCGAGGTGCGCATGCGATTTACCATGCAACTGCAGCATCTCAGTGCTGCAGTTGCCTCATCACAAAGAGCGGCACAGTATGCGCTCAAATACCGGGATATGGATGAGGATCTCCATTCGTGTATTCTAGAACAACTCGAACGAGTGAGGCTGCCTCCTTGACACCTTTGACATTGTCTAATGACTTTGGTTTGGTAGAATAATATGAACAACCGCGCAAACATAATGTACTTCATCGAACACTTCTGCGAACTCGCCAGCAAGGAAAACCACCTCAGCTACGTCCGCATGATCCAGCGCGACATGCTCACAATCGTCGACTCCGTCGCGCCCGCGGACGGCTCCGGCGCCGCAAACGTAAAACACGTCCGCCGCGTCCTGCAAGGTCTGCAAGATAAAGACTTTCTGTCTAGCGAAACCGTAGCCGAAATCGACGCTGCCCTCAAAGAGCGAGAGACGAACCCTTCAAATGTGCTCGATTCCGAGGCACCGGGGGACTCGGATCAGACACCTACTACCCGTGGCGCAAAGCCCAATGGAACTACTATCCGAGTCGATAAGAGACAGATTGAGCAGCGGATTGAAGAAGATCGGGAACGGAACAAGAGGCTGCGCGAAAGTATGTGGACGGTTAGTGGCGATAATAAAGGTGAGTTTCAGCAGTGTTGGGATGAGGTTAGTGATATTGGCGAGGATGATTATTTGGGTGCGGAGGAGGAGTTTGGGGAGAGGAGGTTGATGGTTACTGCTTAAAAGATGGGTTGGTGTTGATTTTGGTTTGGTCTGGGATATTGCATGAGTGGGCGTTTTGGGACATTTATCTGGGTTAACTATATTTTGTATACCTGTATGATATATATACGGCATTTACAGGTCTGAAATGGCCGGGTGGGAAGGAGTTTTGGTCATGATTCATATAAGAATGAATACCTATGTCTATCGTCTTCGGTGTCGACTGCGCCTCTTATGTAGGTCTATATGTGCTTACACCACACCAGCCTGCAAAGACCACCATACATGTACCTTTCCTGATTTCAAGAACGGCCCCATGTTTGAGGTTTTCCAGATGCCAGTTATTCTTTTGACCTCCCTGTTTAATCTACCAAAAACAGATGTTCAAGCTTGTGAAGAAATAGGATCGATTCATGGAAAATATGTGTCCCCTCGATTTCCTCTCAAGCTTCAAGTTTCAAAATCTGTGGACAGCTTCTTTCTTTTGATCAATTTTATATGAGTTACATTGACTTCTGTATTCGACACCACTTACAGATCATCGAAGCTCGTCTCCCAAATTCGAATTAGGGCTAATTTTGTGCTGTTATAACGTATGTATTGATATCGTATCAAGATGCTACAAGGGCTGTGGCAGCGAATCAGATGCTCTGAAACCTTGTAAGAATACAATAAATTACAGCAACATTACCATATCAGTAGAAGATTCACGAATCATAAAACCTCAATTATTGAAAGCTAAATGATTAATAATGAATCATGGTCAATATAATTATCGTAGCCCAGGATCGTAGTCATTAATCGCTGAAAATATCAGCTCATGTTCAGCCAAACGTCAGATTAGGTATCAGTCATGCGGAACGGCAGAACATAAAACCCGGATAAGCATTGATAGAGTGGGTACAGTCAGTCCCCGCTGACTGGAGAAGATTTCTTTTGACGGTCCAAACCAGAAAATTAAACATCAAGAACTCCCCATGCCCACGACCCTTCGTTGAAGCTCTGACGCTTACTGCACATACTAGAATCGAATCAGCATCGAATTCTATTCGTCTACCCATGTTCTCACAGGTCTTCACAAGGGCAAAGGGCATTTTCTCCAGAAATAATCTCCCGGCCAGCGACGACAGCTCTGTCACCGCCCAAGCTTCTCACTCCGATTCGACTGATACCAGCGCAGACGATTCATCATCCACAACCACAAAAATGGTCACAGCAACGAGACAGGGAAACGTGTCGTCTCCGCGCACGAATGGCTCAGAGTCTGCGACCAACACAAAACGTAAAACTATGGAAAGCAAGGCAAACGGCCGCTCGAATAAGCGGAGAAGGTTATCGCCCGAACAAGAAGATAGCGTGGTTGAGGTTTTGTCGTCTCAACAAGAGGTCCCAGCGGATAATGTGATCATTCAAATTCCGGCCACACAGGAACAGAAGATCGGCAATGGGGTTGAATCTACAGCAGAATCAGCATCTTCCACCCCAGAGAGATCTGCGGAGAAATCAAGCAACCATATTCGATTCGGAAGCGAGGAGCCTGCACTCCCAATTCGAACGGCGAAAGAGATTGAAATTGAGACTGTTCCATCGACGCAAGTACAAGTTGAGGAGGACTCTGAGAGTGATGACGACGATGCACCCGAAGTTGTCGACAATTCGGCTCAATTGTTAGCGCTGAAAGTCCAAGCACAGAAACAAAAGGAAGCCAAGAGACGGTAAGCTTTTTTTGCATTGATATTGAAGGAAATAAATACTAAGCACATACAGGGACGAAATATTGCAGAAAGAAAAGCGACGACTGCAAGACGAAAAACAGAAAGCTCAAGCACAGGCATCAGCCGCGGCCAAAGCCAAAGCAGAGAAACTTCAAAAACCATCATCATTTGATTCCAAGCTTATATCAGATGATGATCTCGTCTCTGAAAGTACTGCAACTCTTCAGGGATCTGTTGTCAGAGAACCGGGTCGTCGAGTGCTTCCTGCTCTGCTGCCAGATGAGATTCTGAATGCAGAGCCAATTCACAGATTACCATCGCCGCCTCCTGAAGAGCAACAGAAGATCAAAACAAAACAACACAAGTTTTTCAAGGAAGACCGGCCTGCGAAAGATATTCGTCGCGGGGACGTCTCCATTCGGGTTCTGGAGACTAAGAAAGAGATGCTCCCTCCCAAGAGCTCGGCAGTTGGACGACATATAAAGGCCGCCTGGCAGGCTGGACAACGAGGTCGCAATGGTTCTGCCCCTGGAGGACTTAAGCGTGTCGGGGGTGGTTCGAAGAGTTTCGTGCGGCGTTAAAGCCATCCATAGGCCATCTATTCATACCTCATGACACCACTTGATCGACTGTTCGATTCCAAGAGCTACAAACAATTTTCATTCAGGGTTTTGTCCAGGAAGAAGAAATGTACAGTGGGGGTAAGATTCATGTTGCGGCTTGTGAGTCTTTATGGGATGTTTCAATGTTTATCCATGTTAGCATTTTGATTTTGCAAGCGTTTACCGTTATTTATAGCATTGTGACTGTTTTTAATTCACTACTATAGCCTAAATCAATTATGTATGCATCAAGCATATATCCAGTTAATGCGCAGGAGGCCTGTTCAAGAGGGAATAAACAAAACAAGGCCAGCTTAGTTCTCATTGTCGCAGGTGTATGTGTACCAATAATATATATAACGAGTTCCTTCCAGTTCATTTGACTAGTACGTATGTAGTGGCCTGCACATCTTCTCTAGAAGATGAACCGTTTCCTGTTCTTACTCTGTCGACAAGATTTCTTCCCAATCTTGCTTCTCAATCCACTCCTTCACAGACTTCAGCTGTACTGGCACTCCTAAATCACCCGGTTTCACAACACTCTTATCAACCTTCCCTCCATCATACCCAAACTCAATAGAAAAGGCAATCATCTCTTGACGACCTTGCTGAAAGTCGGGAATACCCTGGGAGAAGTCAGGCGTGCTCCCTGTAAAATCGATACCTTTCTGCAAGCTCTGAGCTAGGAGCTTAGAAACATCCTCCATACTGAGCCATTCGTGGACAGCGATGAGTTTCTTGCCCGGTGCCGCAGTGATCAAGGCTGCTACAAGTGGACCGGTGTCTTGTACAACGGAGTACCAGGGGAAAAGTGATGTAGTGAGAGGTTTCATAGTCCAGGATATAAGACTGTCCCTTTCCTTATTCTAACATCTTATTAGGATAGTTTTCTAAATGCAAGAAAAGAATAAGAGAACATACCAATTTCGGCGCAAAGAGAGCCTTAGCCTCCCAAACATAATTCTCAAGATAAAACCCCGCGTAGAAAACGCTCGTCTTCTCCCACAGCTCCGGGTACGTCACCCTTCCATACTCTTCTGCGGCTGCTTTACTATCATAATAGTAAACATGCTCATACTTCCCACCACTCAACTTATTCGCATACGGAAGGCTGGAGTATATGAATCTTTCAAGCGTGCTCACTTTGGCAGCAGCATCGATGATGTTCCTATTCTGTTGGGCTTCATCATCCCGGATATAGAAGCCAGTGCTTATACCAGCTGCGACAGTTTTTTCGCGTAAAGAAGGGTTCAGCATGGATTGTAGGAAATCGGTCACGCTGAAAATGATTGATGCGCCGCTGAAGGCTGCATCGAGGGATTGCGAATCATCGAAATTGGCGGCTACTACATCGACGCCTTGGGAGGCAAGTAATTTGGCTTTGGTGGAGGATTTATCTCGGGTAACTGCTCGAAGTGCGTATGGGGAGGATGATAGGGAGAGGAAGTGTACAATGACGGAGCCTCCTTGGTTGCCTGTGGCACCGAGGACGACGAGAATTGGTTTTGTAGATGACATACTGGGCGTCTGAGGTTGAATAATGGCACTGGCAAAGGATATAATCAGTATGATGGGCTGAAGTGTTGCGTTCTTAAGGAGTATGGCTTGCTGTTTGGGCAACCGTTGTATCCGAGTGTTCGGACGAAATTGACCGACAACCAACATTAACCTCTTCTTGCGACCTATAAGGGTGTTTTGTTTTGCAATTGGGTGCTTTAATATCCAACTTAATGCATCAAAAACGAGCTTTTACTGAAGAGTTGCCCGTATGAAGTACGGTTCCGCCGCTCAATCAACAGCATATAGGTTATGTACATGACACATAATACTGGATTGATTCTTGAAAACTAGGTTTGAAACTATTTTTATATAAAGTTATCACATAAAAGGGATATTTCATCAGAGAAATTTTTGTAAACACTCCATACTTATGTTGATAACCCTAACATAACCCTAACATCGAAGTAGGGTTATGTCTAGCACGTGCTGGCCGTTTCTTAAGGAGGTGGAGACACACTAGACTACCAATAGCTAGCGTGAGATGGCAGCCCAGACTTTCAGGCCCTCAACTGTGCTGGTGGATCCAAGCTCCGACCATTGTTAGACTTTACGACAATCCAAACATCTTCGAATTCTCTCCCTTTCACATAACTAAGACAGCTCAATGGACTTATGTCCGGCTTTGAATTCGCTCCCGATCAACTCGATGATATGATCCCGCAGCAATGGCAACCACCGAGACCTCCCCATTATTACCGCAATACCAGCGCCCTGCTGCCAATCCTGCGACTACGTCACCACGCTCAGATCGTCGGACTGTGACTTTCAACCCCCTCACTACCATCAGTACATACAATGGCACATCGCAATCCGATTCTATCGTGCAGCCGCTGCAGGCGAGCTCGCCGCCTGTTCGTCATACCTCCTTGGGACCTGTTGGACAGCCTATGTTGTCGGCTTTGAATAGTAAACTGCGAAGACGTAATAGTGCAGGCTCGCCTGTAACGGCGGCTGCTGGGACGATAGTCGCGCCGAAGATTGGTCCTCAGAGAACGTCGAAGAATACGCAAAAGCTCAAACTTTTACCGGACCCTGTGACTGGTGATGACGAGGAAGTTATCGATGATGGGTTTCCGCGGGACGTATATACGCAGATTAGTCGGATTAAAGAACCTACGGCGCGAAGGGCTGCAGCGAGGTTGGGCAAAGCAGATCGCGATCGCTTACCTCGAGTGACGGCATATTGTACCGCGAATTCATATCGTTTAGACGGGGTTATGCGGTTCCTCAAATCTAGGGACAAGACTCGCGGCGCCAATCCGAAGCTGTTCGATGAATGTGTATATTCGCCATTCGACTATCAATATGAAAAGAAACAAGCAGAACATCAAACCCAGACGAGGAATGGACATCACCCAGAAGGATCTAGTCAACCGCAACAGCAACAACACCGACTCCCAGGCGAGCGCAGATATTCAGATAGCGCAGTGGAGGTCGAAGAACATGGCAAAAGCATACGAGAAGACCTGATCGACTTCCGCGACGAAGAAACGACTCGCTCACAATCGACTTCCACCATCAATAAAGCAGTAACGCAAGACGAAGAAGGCTTAGACCTCGACACAACCGTACATACACCAGAGGTATTCCTCTTTGACTATGGCACCGTGGTAATATGGGGCATGACACCCGCTGAAGAGACCCGATTCTTAGCGGATGTCGCCAAATTTGCAACCGCCATCCTCAGCACAGAAGACAGACAAGTCGAAAACTTCAATTTTTACTATGCGCGCGACTACCAGGCACGAATATACAACGATTTCATCTCCCTGCGAGACCCGCGCAATCACATGATCAAACTCGCCATATCACACGCATTGTCACAGTCTGTAAAGACATCATTATTCGAAGACCTTGTTTCGGAAACTATCGCTGCTACAGCCCCATTCCCCGCCCAAATCGCTAAAATGGGGAGTGTGAACATGACGCGGAAACAAATCAACATGCAGATCGGCGAGCTATTCATCCTACGAATTAACATCCATTTACAAGGCTCAGTGCTTGATAGTCCAGAGTTGATGTGGGCAGAACCCCAGCTAGAGCCTGTATATCAAGCTGTGCGTACATACCTTGAGATGGATCAGCGGGTGGGTTTGCTCACGGAACGTTTGGATGTTATTGCGGATTTATTGGCAGTGTTGAAGGATCAATTGAGTCATCGGCATGGTGAATATTTGGAATGGATTGGTACGTCTCCTCCTCTTCTCTTACATCTGGAAAAGAGGCTAACATTTTGGTCTAGTCATTGTCCTGATCGCCGCCGAAATCCTGGTTGCCGCTATCAACATCATAGTTGATTTGTACGCTGGCGTGGAGTAATGTATAAAACTACAAAGTAAAGTACATGGATGTAGAAATATTCATTTTGCTGGTCAAAATACTTTCCTGGACTGTTTGGGCTTGTGCATATCATTATTTTGGACTTGTACAGGTATGGTTAGTGTTGAGTGTTGATCTATGAGCCTTAGCAAACGGGAAACGGCCGGCATACCTGGTATAATTACATGCTTAATATCTATATTCCAAACCATACTGCCAACATTTGAACATTAAAGAAATATTACCATTCGTACAACCCAAGACCCTAGCATGAAACAGAAGAATATAGTACAACCATTCCGACACCGCTCTAGAAATCATAACAGACACTTTGATATCACAAACAAAAAAGAAAAAAAAAAAAAACAACGAAACACAAGACCACATAGCCAACATCTAGCTCTCCCTCCTAACAGGCTTCTCATCAACATCCATCGGCACTGCACCCTGACTATCGAATCTAGCATTCACAGCCCTAAACCCGGAAGATCGTCTTTCCTCCCCACCACCAGGACCGGCAGCAGCAAGTAACGATCTCTCCCTATCCGCTGGTTGGGAAGGAGTCCTATCGTTCTCGTCGCCAGTACCTGGATTCCTGCTGTCTCTATCAATATCGATATTGTTGCCGTAAGCCGAGTCATTGCCGCCTCTGGGTTCGGGACTATTGGCTTCGTATTGCATTGCGGCTTCGGCTTCGAGGTCTTCGAATGCCATGTTTGATTTGCGACTGCGTTTTACGCGGAGGGGTCGTTCTTGGGGCTTGAAATTATATTAGCATTTCATCCAGAAAACCCGTAGAAGAAAGGAGGGAGGGAGGGAGGGATTACCGTAGGAGGCTGCTCCTCCGAGCTACCCTCAGTTTCATCATCCATCACTCCCTGCGTACTCTGCGCATGTGCACTGGTCACAATCGCCGCTGCTTTCGCTCTCAACTCCGCACTGATACCACCTTGCTGTCCACCGCTTCCACCAGCCGGGGCTGACGAAGCAGCTTCATCCAACATCCCCGTCACAGTCGCCAACCTCTCAAGCATAATACAAGTCTCAAGACGCATTTTCGCGACGTAGTATTTTGCGCGTTTGTTGCGGGCTCGAATTAAATCGTTTTCGGCTTCGATTTCGTTGAGGCGTTTTTTGAGTTGGATGCATTTTTTCTTGTAGGCGAGTTCGATGCTGGGCGGGTTGGGGGTGTTGTGGTTGTTGGTTGTGGTTGTTGTGGTTGAGGGGGCTGAGGTGTCCATGTTGATAATTTCGTTCTCGTAAGAGATGGTTAGAAGGGTGTAAGGGAGGTTGATGATACTGATCGTAGTGAGGTCGGATGACAAATGTCGCCTCAAGAGAGTCGGTGAAGGTCCTTCAGGACAGAGAATGGCCAAGTCGGGTTGAAAGAATCCCTTCTGTCAAAGAGCGCGGACGCGGATTCACTCGAAGGTACGATTGATCGTGAACTCGGAACTGGGGCAAAGTCCTGATGGTCTTCAGGTGAGTATTAGAGCCAGTTAATTAGTATAGATGGCCGCAGAATAGAAGGCTCAATTGATAAAGAACGTGCTGATTGTTGAGCTTTGAGCCGAGGACGTCGCGAGATTCGAGGTCGGTCGATCAATGAACCGATTCTGCCGTCGCTGGAGACCCTAGGTAGCTGAAGGCGGTGAGATAAATGGAGCTGGAGGATCCATAACCCTAATCAACTTTCTCCTCACTACACACCTCTCCTCACTCAGGTGACAGGGTACTTTTTTCTAGCCAGACCGTAACATGCTTGCGCGCAGCTCCTGTTCTCCAAGCCTCAGCGCTTCTCTTGAATTTTACGCTGATATTGGTTATCTGCGCCTTGAATGTGAGCAGCTATAAAAACGATGCAGTAGCATGACTCCGCCTGCCAGGCTGATTTTACAAATGGCCAGCCTAGCATGCCCAGGTGACTATTATCTTTTATGAATATGTGATTGATGCAAGATGACCGATGTGCATTTGTCATTCAAGCTCACTTCCGATTGTACCTATGCTAGACACATTCGAAGGTTTCAAACCTCAACGTATTCATTCCTCCAGGACCCATCATCATTGTACGAGTAACACAAGCACTCCTCATGGAGTTCCGAAAACACAATACGCGGCTCAGAGAATTTCGGATCAAAGTATACAGATATGGTAAAGGACCCAAGCAGGTGGATCTGAGCATCAATTACATCTCCACTCGTCCAGGTAGATCCGCCGTCCTTGGTGAAGGCGTTGTTGACCATCCCCTAGACATCGGTATAATATACCCATACCGTCCCACTAGCTGGATCCGCAGCAGCAGCCAGAGGGTGTATTGTGCGATTCTCAGTGTTGCCTCGGACGGGACCACGGTACCTGCCCTTTGTGGTGGTGATGCTGCTTCGACGAGTATACTTGATACTGTCGTTTCCTAGGTTGGAGACAAGGTAACTGAGATCCCCGGATTGAAAGTCGTAGTAGAAAATGTACAACTCGTTGTTGAGGACGACGGTTGCATTGGTAGGGTATGTCTGGTTGCTGTTAGTTGTTTGTTTGGACCCAAAAGGCCGTACTATATAGCAAACCAGTACTTGGAAGAGGCGAGGTTGTACCTGAATATAGCTCGACATGTTGAGAGTTTCTTATTTGTGGATTGTCAAGAGAGGGGGAAAAAACGAGTACAAGGCGTCTAATCAAGGATTGGCGGCGGTGGTTTGCTCGTTATGTTGGGTCGGCTGGCTTGGGTTCAATATTGCTCTACTACGATGAAACTGACAGGAAAGATATCAGACAGACTGAATTCTGCGATGGATAGATATTGGTAAGATTATATTCGTTTCTTTGGCGTCCGGTCCTAGCTGTGCGATGGCAGCTGACTCAACCCGATCCATCTAAAGCCTAGAACGATTATCCGAGTAGTGTCAGTGGCTGGCTGATACCCTTGCGAGTGAGGAGTCTTGAGTTGTATGGTGGTTGTTCAGCTGTAATGTGACGTGACTTGCATCTGTGATTGGTGTTCGTTTAGAGAAGGCAATCAGTGGTTTGCTGGTTGACATGGATATAAAGCCCCGGTCACCTAAGGAGATCACATTGATTCAATGCATGAATTCATATGGGGAAGCGAACTTCTGAGGGTCATCGATGTCTGCAAGACGACTTGCCCCAGCAACTCGCGGCTTCCTGATTAGTCCAATCGGCAGGTGAGCGATTTATCTGCTTGAATCTTCTTTACAATAGAAGTATTCCTATGGCTCTTGCCATTATTCCCTTGATACCTACCTACTTGCAGCCTGGACACGAGCACCATGTCTCGCCCCGCAAACCTCGACGTTATCGAATTCATCTATGCTAACACGAGACAATTACGAGTGTATTACCAATCTGATGATGAACAAACCGTAAGAGAATCATGCTATCGTGGAGATTATGGCTGGTTTGTGAGAGGAGAAGGTGTTGTTACTCGACAGGCCAAGCTTAGCTCTCGGATTACTGCAACAAGATGGCTAGGTGATGGACATAACATGAAGGTGATTTCTTTTTCTTCTACAATAAATCAAGATTGGCTATGCCAGAGACTAATCATAGTAGATATGTGTCTTTTATCTCAATGACTCAAATCAAATCTGTTGGGTAAATGTGCCTCGGCTACGTTCAAAACATCTTGCTTACGTGTGAAAAGTCCCATACTGATCAAGAGTTGAGCACTCCATGGACATCAAATATTATTACCGAGGGCTTACTGAAAGTCGAGATTGAGCCCAACTCTGGGCTCGCGGTCTCCCTCCCCGAGAACCAAGGCCAGCCTCTCCGGCTATTCTTTCAGGAGAAAGCCAACGGCAACACAGGACCACTGCGAGAGTTACGATATAACTACGCGCAAAAAGAATGGCAACTGTTGAAAGGTCGCATCGTGGCAGATGCCCTTAAAGGGACCCGTCTATCGGCAGCCTCCGACAACGTGACAAAAGCACTTCGCCTGTATTATCAGGGCTCAGATAGGGCACTATGTGAAGTTGCATGTGACCGATACTATAGATGGGGAGCTCGAAGTACGTCAATTATTCCTGACAATCCACAGGTATTATTCATCTAAGCTAATGTCCACCAACAGCAAGTATCCAAAAAGATCTCATCCCCCAAGCCCCTATAAGCGTCGTCTCGTGGGATACCGGCAAGCCTGTTCCGGAAATACGTGTCTACACAGTCACATCAGCTACCAGTCGCCGCATATTAGAGCTTTCGTACACTTTTTCAAGCTGGAAAACAGCCGTTGTTCCGGCCCCTGGTTATAGGCATCCATCCGGAATGGCAGCCTGCCGTAATACAGGTTGGGATGTAAATAGTCACAGCCCAATCTATTTCTTCCATCAACCTGGAGGTAGAGCAATTGCACTAAACCCTACTGCCCGTGGATGACAGCACTGGTAGCAAGATGTTGTCATCTAAGATTCTGCCCTGGCTAATCTCCCGATAACCATTGATGGACCAGTCGAGACTGGTCCTGAGGCAGAGGATAAAAAGGAAGAGCAAGTGATTGGAAAATTGCGCAAGGACCTGTCTGACTCTAAACTGGAAGCTGACCAGTTACGATCTGCGAACGATGAATTGACAACCAAACTGGAAGCTGCGCAAAACAAGGCTAGCAACGCCGGCACGAGTACTCAAGACATCCTCCTGGAGTTTTTCAAACATACGAATCGTATCCCGGAGATTCTAAAACCAGCAGACATTTTCTACGCGTTGCAATGGCTGTATTCCGAGGGATTTGATGTCAACGGCAGCGACACCACGGGTGCGGGCCGTTCAGGACTGGTCGACGTTATCAAAGTACATGGAAAATCAATCGTGACACTTCTTTTGTCGCGAGATATTGAATTTCAGGCAGCAGATGCTGCCGGTGACACCCCCTTGAATGCAGCATGCCGATATGAAGAGGAAGACATTGTCCGCGCACTACTCGAAAAGGGGTCAAACCCGAACGTTAAGGATAAAAAAGGACAGACGCCGCTACATGAAGCAGCGGGTAGAAGAAAAAAGTCAATAGTATCGCTTCTACTAGACAAGGACGCATCTGTAGACAGCAGAAATGCAGATGGCGATACTCCACTCCATCTCGCATCCCGTTCAGGCTCGCAGGAGATAATCCTTCTCCTACTACAGAAGAACGCTGATATCAACGCCAAAAACTTCAAAGGCGACACACCTCTTTTCTATGCCGATTCTATACCTACGATTCAGCTGCTGATTCAAAGAGGAGCTCGCGTGAATGAACTGAACAAAAAGGGCTTCGGTCGACTTCACTTCGCCGTGATGATAGGGGAAACATCCATCGTTCAATATCTTGTTGACTCACGCCAGGCCGATATTAACCTTCAATCACCGGGGAAGCCGACGCCTTTACATCTGGCAGTTTCTTTCGAACACGAATCGCTTGTTCGGCTGTTTCTAGCAGCTGGGGCTGATCGAAACAGACTGTGGGGTGGACGTACGCCTTTGGAATTTGCGAAACGCGCCGGACTATCGCTATTTATTCAGCTTCTCCAGTAGATATGCTTTTCAAATATTGGGAAAGGTCTCTGGGCAATAGGGTGAGGACATTGAAGGGATTTCCTTAATCTTGTTTTCGACCAACGTTTTGAAGGCTGAACATATACATGGATGTATGCAAGCTTAGGAGTTATTAAGAGCATTATTACTTTATGCAAGCCAACTTTGAGCATTTGAATTCAATAAACAATACCTAGGTATAATCACGCTGTGAGGGTACTAGGTATGGAAATTATATGGATCAATCAGAGCTGTTGTCTCGTTGCTTATACAGAAGACCTCCCACAACCGAAGACTTTGTGTTTCTGTCTTAGCATTATATTGCGTCAATCTAACGTATTTTACCCAATGTTAGTAGTAATCAGTACGTGGCCCCTGACGGGGTGTAGAAATAGAGATAGGGTTAGGGCTAGGGGTATGTGGTCCACCGCACGGATGATTGGCTGGCGGGCGGCGCATCAGTGGCTGACTGAGGGTCCCAATCTAGTTACTCGGTAGTAAAGTCTGAGAGCCAACCACGAATACAAACATTGACATCTGCTGTCAATCTACTCATATACTGACCTTCTATTCATATTATACGCCGTACTCGACCAATGCTACGAGGATTATAAACGACACTTGCAGCACAGAATGTACCATTATTAATTCGATCAAAACAGCGAGCGCATTGCGGACACGAAACAGTCATGGAAGGCCTCTTCACTCTGCTCATCTTGAGCATTGTGATGGCTATAACGTGAGACCTTGCCTGCCCTAGGTCTATACATATTCTTTTACGACTATCTAACACCGGTTGACTTCAATAGATCCTTCCTCATCGGTGCATTGCCGCTCAGTTTCACCCTCTCCCCCTCACAGTCACGATTCATCTCATCCTTGGGCATGGGCATACTCGTCGGCACAGCGCTTGTGATTATTATTCCAGAAGGTGTGGAAACGCTCTACAGTTCCCAGAACTATCGCTCGCCGTCGAGCCTTCAGACCCGCGGACTGGACGTCCGATGGCAGCACAAGAGTTCACCCGTCCATATCCTACCGCCGAGAGGGATCCCCGAGATTGACGCTCTACCGGGTCCTGTTGTCACCGATGATACCTCTGCGTTTGGCGATGCAGCGACCGGAGCAGCGCCACCGAAGACGCCGACGACACCGGGAGAAGTGCACGCTTTGAATCTCGACGGAGGAAGTGAGGTCGACACTCACGACCACGACCACGAAGACGAAAACCGCGCACTGCATGCTTGGATCGGAATATCTCTTATCAGCGGATTTATTCTTATGTATCTCATCGATAAACTACCTGCATTTGCTACGCCGCCGAAACCCAGACGATTACCATACCACATATCATTAGACAATCTCGGAGGCTCCGGTCTACGAAGAAGCTCTTCCCCCAATCGAGATGGCGGACTACTCGACCAGGATAGCAATAACCACGCCAACCATAACCCGCACACCTTCGCAATGACCACTGGTTTGGTCATCCATGCCGCGGCGGACGGCATTGCTCTGGGCGCATCGGGATCCGACTCTAGCCTGAGTTTTATCATCTTTCTCGCACTTCTCGTACACAAGGCGCCAGCTGCGTTTGGGTTGACCTCTGTGCTTCTGAAGCAGGGTCTCTCCAGTCGAGTTGCCGGTCGCCATTTGCTGGTCTTCAGTCTGGCTGCGCCGGTGGGGGCTTTGTTGACTTTTATTATTGTGCATACTCTTGGTTCCGGGTTTGGGAGTGATGAGGCTTCGAATCGGTGGCGGACCGGCGTTCTGTTACTGTTCTCTGCAGGGACATTCTTGTGAGTTGCCTCGATACTCCTCGGTATACTACATACGAAATACTAATATTCTGATCATAGATACGTCGCAATGCACACGATACAAGACATTGCGCCTTCATCGGCTCCGTCTCATTCTCATTCGAATGGCTACGCAGACTCTCGCGAACCCCCGAAACCAAAGGGTTCGGTTCAGGACCTGGCGGTTTCTGTCGTTGGCATGATTCTACCTTTATTTCTCCAGATCGGACATGCGCATTAATCAGGTCGGGGTATGCACGACATTTCTGGAGTAATTTCGATATTGGATAATTGGCTTGTTTTTTATTTCTAATCTTCTTGACTATTTTTTGCTTGTTATAGATTGCTGCTGTACTATTATGTGATTTTATTTGGATACTTTGGACGTGACCATGGATCAAGAGATGACCCGAGTATTATGATATAAATACATAAGACCCAAATCTGGAAATCCGGGGTTCCGGATCGACATCTCTCAAGTATGTTTCATATAATACTCCGTAGTACTCTCCATGATATCGTCTTGTCCTGGCGCAAGTCATGCATGGCTGCAGTTACGTTGTGTCAGATTCGTTATGACATTACCCCCTACATGGTACCTAGGGTATGGCCTTAAAAATGCAGGAGGGAACATCATTCGCTCTGGATAAATCAGGCGCATGAAGAACTGTCGCACGATACATCTACAAGCACACTCTGCGCAGCCGTGGCTTTATTCCTTCATTTCGTTGACTTACATAAGTATGATTCATGATCTGTTGCTTTACCCTACTAAGTAGGACTGGTTGGCATGTCATGGGTATACCTAATTGCCGTCGAGTTGGGAGATGATATGATCAGGGCGAACTAATCAGACAAGAGTTTAGGATAATCTCGAGCAGCCACTGACATCTTCATACTATTACTCGATCACTAGGGCAAAATACGACGGTGATAGGTGGCAGACTGATTAGTAAGGGTGCAATTAATCGTCTCTTCTCCGCCCGCTCTTTCTCTCTCTGCCTCTGCCTCTTTCTCTATTTCGCAACGACAGAATGAACATCCTACAACAAATATTCTGAACCCTTTGGATCTTCTTGGAGACTTGCACTTGCACCATCGCGACCCGCTTTGCCTGCTGCAACACTGGCCATTTGCTTGCTTATCCGGAAATTATCCTCAAAGACTCCACACTTGGCTTGCCTCACCGTTTCGATCCATCGAGCAATCATCCAACGAGCGACCAGATACCACACCACTGCCGTCGATGAGCTCCAGTCCAGCTCCTTGCCGTATTACATACACCTACAGCAAGATTTTCGTTTAACGCAGAATTTATGTCCTTGCAACACCTCATAGTCTACCGCCTCTTATTATAATCCCCTCAACTCCCCGACTCCCCGACTCCCCGACCTCCCCAACTCATGGCTGCGCGGTATACACCGCCGCGCTCTTTAGGCCAGCGTCGAGCGTCGCTACGAGATGCTGCTGCCGGCGACCACGAGACCAATATTCCTCGCAGCGTACCGCAATCACTGACCGACATGCCGTCTCGCATGCCCGCAGGAGGCAAGGACATGATGTCGTCCGACAATAATACTACCAGTCACAACAACCACCACCCAAAACCTCTACCCACCCCAAACAAATCTGCATCTTCTCTTCCCAGCAACCTGCTCCCGTCCGCACCAGCGTCTCCGCCGACGCCAGCACCGAGTCCGACTCCGCATCATACAGTCTCTAATTGGCAGTCTAGTCTGGGCGGTGGTGGTGGCGGCGGCGGCCATGAGGTGGACGATGAAGATGAAGATGATAGTCTGTTGCTCAAGGCTCAAATATATTTCAGCTCGATGGGCAGTGCTCAGAAACAAAAGTTTTTGGTGGATATTTTGAATCTGTGCGATAACCAGCAGCTCAGTTTTGTCTCGAGTTTTATCAGTCCGCGGTTGAGGAAGGATCCGTTTTTATCTTTTCCGAATGAAATATGTTTAAGGGTGAGTACTGAGCAACTGTGGACTTGCATCTTGTTGCATACTCATGTTGGATGGTATAGGTACTCTCGTTTGTCGACGATCCAAAGACCCTTGCACGAGCCTCGCAAGTATCGAAACGATGGCACGAACTTATCAACGACGATATAACCTGGAAGCACCTATGTGACAAACATGCATACGTTTATAGAAGGCCATCCGACGACGATCGCGACTTTGTCGACCCATTCCACGGCGGCCGACGATTGTCCTTTATGAGTTCGATTAGCAACGATTATCAACAACAGCCGTTTCAACCTTGGAGGAGAAGGAAATCGACCTCATCGGCTGCTGATAGCGTAAGCAGTATGTCTACAGACCATCCGCTGGAGTCATCGTGGCCGCCGCCGTCTCCCACGTCGAATCGGAAACGTCGTGTTCAGCCGTCGTCGTATCGCACGCACTTTAAAAAGAAATATATGGTCGAATCGGCGTGGAATAAAGGTGGTCACTGCACACAGAAACATGTCACTCCCGATCAAGGCGTTGTGACGAGTCTGCATTTGACGCACAAATATATTGTAGTTGCATTGGATAATGCAAAAATTCATGTCTATGACACAAACGGAGGAAGCCAAAAGACGTTAGAAGGCCACGTCATGGGTGTATGGGCTATGGTTCCTTGGGACGATCTACTCGTCAGTGGTGGTTGTGATCGTGAAGTGCGAGTCTGGAACATGGCAACAGGGTGAGCATGCTGGTCATCGTCGACTTACTTTTACTAACCGGTGTTAAGAGCATGCACGCATCTATTACGCGGTCATACCTCGACGGTACGATGTTTGAAGATGTCGGATAAGAATACCGCTATTTCTGGTTCGAGGGATACCACTCTAAGAATATGGGACTTGGCCACTGGTAATTGTCGAGGTGTTTTGGTGGGCCATCAAGCTAGTGTGAGGTGTCTAGGCATCCACGGCGATTTGGTGGTTTCCGGTAGCTATGACACAACTGCACGTATTTGGAGTATTTCAGAGGGCCGATGTTTGAGGACGTTGTCCGGCCACTTTAGCCAGATTTATGCCATTGCCTTTGACGGTCGACGAATTGCGACGGGCAGTCTGGATACAAGTGTGCGTATTTGGGACCCGAGTACCGGACAGTGTCATGCAATTCTCCAAGGACATACTTCCTTAGTTGGACAGTTACAGATGAGAGGTGACACTTTGGTTACTGGTGGATCTGATGGATCTGTCCGAGTTTGGTCATTAACGCGCATGGCACCGATCCACCGGTTGGCAGCTCATGATAACAGTGTAACCAGTCTGCAGTTTGACAGCACTCGCATCGTCAGCGGTGGTAGCGATGGGCGGGTTAAGGTTTGGGATTTGAAGACTGGTCAGTTGCTACGAGAACTGTCTACGCCGGCTGAAGCTGTCTGGAGAGTGGCATTCGAAGAAGAGAAAGCGGTGATAATGGCGAGTCGGTCCGGCCGCACCGTTATGGAGGTACGTTAACTACCTTTTGCTCTGAAAATGTGCTGTATTAATGGAGACGTCAGGTCTGGTCGTTTGCACCACCTCCCGAAGAACTATTCGCAGATAGTACAGTAATTGAAAGTACCTCAAGCACTCCCGGCCTACGACCAACCGAAAACGAAGGGATGCACCACCATCACCAACCCGTCACAGCATCAGAACCACCTCCGTCAATATCTCTCGGCGAGTCGGGCGACCAAGCCATGACAGACGCACCACATCATTAAACGACTTACGACTTTCACCCTACACACAACATAGCACTACTGCATTGGAGGTATTTCATTTGAAGAGAAGCTCATTTGTTTCTGTCCGAATACCCACCCACGACATGGACTTTCTTGACTACATTCATCACTCATCACATTAGCGTTCATTGCTTTCTTTATGTCATTGGAACAAAACTGGCCTTGGTCTGGGCCGCAAATAGCATCATTACTCCAAGGATTTCCAATCATTTGGCCGGGTATATGGAATTATCGTGTATTGATTTATAGATACCTGAATCATTTATTTATGTTCATTTGAATTATAATTCAGAAGTCTACTCCGTACGTACATAGTAAGTAGATCGACGTGGGGAGCGATCGTCGATAAGGATCAATAAAAATGGGGCGGCTATCACGGAACTAGCCTGGTTACTTGGTCCAGATGGATAATTGTACTATGGAGGCAGACAGCCACATCTGTTTCATACTGCTACACCAATACGAATCGTCCCATTCACCAAGAAAGTCTTCTAATCGCATCTGTTCATTCACCGTCTACATCTATACCGATTGAACTCGAACCGCGCTCGCTCTATCTGCCGGAACACTATCGCAACGTTGCGCAGGACTATCAACTCGACAGAAAACCGATCATGAATCCCCATCCCCGCACAACTCGGTGACTCAATTCCGACTTTTTATATTTTTTATAAACGTATAATCTATAACATATCAACGAGCACATGTGAATGTTACAATGGTATATAGTGGGAAGCCCAGTACTGGCTGTTACCTGTGTCGACGACGCAAAATCAAGGTTTGCCCCCTCTTCCCGTCTCCCGGTCTTCCTATCTGTCGCGCTACGAAAGCTGAAAGTTGAGGGCTGATGGAATGGGATAGTGCGACGAAGCGCGCCCCGGATGCCGCAATTGCGAAATATATGGCAAAACATGCCCCGGCTATCGACCCCCGATTGTGCTTCAGGATAAATCGTATGCGTCGCGGAAATGGCGCTCGTCGCTGGTAGATGCTCAACAATCGCAATCGCAATCTAAGAACGAAGGGTGTGAGACTTCCAGCGATATTGGGAATGAGGAGAATGGATTGGCGTTAATATCCAAACCGCGCTGGCTGGCCGATGCGAGCATGGACGATCGCGCGCTATGCTATTTCTTCGATCAATATACGACACAACGAACCCCCGACTCTCTGCCCGGCGCTCTCGAGTCGATTCCGTTGCTATACGTACTCTGCCGCGAAAACGAAGTCGCGGGCAGTCCATCCTCCTGTCTCCGCTGGGCCGTGGAAGCCGCCGCTTTGACTTCTTACGCAAACGAGTCACACAATCGCCATCTCGCGCTTAAGGCACGACAACGCTACGGCCTTGCGCTGCACGGACTGAAAGAAGCGCTCTCAATGCCCGTGGAGAAAGTGCAGGATAGCACTCTCGCGACGATACTGTTGCTCGTCATATTTGAGGATATTAACGGTGAGAGAGCGCAGTTGGAGAGTTCGCATACGGCGGGACTAGAGTTGGTGGCGAGATTGCATACGTATAGGAGGTTGGATGGGAAGTATAGTCGGTGTTTGTTTAATTTTGCGTATACGCAGTTGGTGAGTCCTTCTTCCCACCTGATTTTCTAAAGTGAGGGACTAATGGGGGCAGCAAATCCAAATCCTGGGTCTCGGCGCACAACCGAAACTCGACCTACATTTTTTGATTGATCTTTTCGATCACTCTGACCCGTTACAGAGTCTGATGGGCATCGTCACGAAACTGAGCCAATTCGTCCTCGACGTTCCCGCGTTGCTGAGTAGCGGAAACCAAAACTACAATATAGCAGATTTCAGTCTCGAGGATCTAGCGAATAGTTTATCGCGCGCGCAGTCTCTGGATGAAGAATTGAGTCTATGGTGTCGATGTGTGCCCGATCAATGGCTGCCGCGGGTTGTATACTCGACCACAGGTGAAGCGCTGATTACATGTGTTAGTATATCGGCCGCCACGCTCTGGAACTTTTATCGATGTTCGCGGATAATCGTGCAGACGGTCATAGATAATATCTACACGCGCATGGAGGCGTTGAATGAGAGCGGTTTCTCGACGTGGCATACCGCCGACATTATTGACATTACCAACCCTGCAAACACTCCACTTTATAACAATCACACCTCAGCATCAGCATCAGCATCCCCATCTTCCTCGATCCTATCACAAAGCACGCCCTACGAAATCGTGCAAAACATGATCGTCGACATCTGCCGCAGCATGCCCTACAGCCTCGGAGATGTCGACTCCAGCGGCGTCCCATTCCCTCAGACCCCGCACAACAACGAAAACTCAAATACGCGGGTCAAAGCAATTGAAGGATATGAATTGTTATGGCCGTTCTGGCACGTGTTGACGTCGCATTTCTCGACGCCCAAGCAGAGAATGCAGGCGCGCGAGGCGCTGTACCGGTTGGATGCGATGGGGATCAAGTTGGCGTCGAAGATGGCGGGGGTTGTTGATTTGCAGTCGCAGCAGCAGCCAGCGTCGCCTTCGTTTACTTATGTATAATATATAATACCTTTACTCATGAATGCGTGAATGAAATTCAGGGTAAATTCCCTACCAGGTATATGTGACCCTAGTTTCTGCTAGAAAGTGATGAAGCAGTCATGCTGGGTAGGATCACATCACGTGTACTAACACTATATAATATATCTTTCTGTCTTCTACTAGCCTAAAAGCACTATAGGCTATAGATAAATAGAATAATACTATATAATATATCTTTTTATCTCCTAGTCTAAGAGCATTGTGGGCCATAGATAAATAGGAAGAATTCCGCTTTCTATCACCGCCATCATAGCTGGGGTTCTCAGCCTGGCTGGGTCGGTAATATCTACCGGGTACGCTATCGTCTCTAAGCTCAGGAATCGTGGTGAATTCTGGTGGGTATACAGGCCCAAGCCGTCACAGCGGACACACGTGGGTTTACGCTCCACCTAACGGATGGCCCCACCATTCAAGATGCACTACAATCATGCAACAAGATCCTGAAAAAAGCGGAGAAGCTCTTCAAGTCTTTGAAGAAAGCCAACACTATCAAATTTCTCATAAAAGAAGATACCATGAAGGAGCAGACTGACCAGATCATTTCCAGAATCAAGCATTACAAGAGCTTCTTTATCCTATACTTGCAGCTCCAAAGCGGGTCAGTTCAAGCCAGTCGCTTCAGCTTCTATAGCTTCACTAACAATCCAGCAGTACACAGTCCGACGAAATAGGGAAAGGCGTGTTGGATATCAAGGAGCAACTCAGAACCCTCCAGTCCAGACAAGGCAAACTCAAACAATATATGGATGCAAAAAACAGGCAAGAGCTCGGTTTGTGCCCTCTATAGAAGAGAAGATTTTAATAAATTTTGCTAACTCTTCACAGCAAACAAGCGAACCCCAATTTTCCGATGGCTTGGTCCGATGACAGATAGAGAACACAAGGAAATCTGTAGACAAAGAAACCTTAACTCTGCCCAATGGATTCTCAAGAGGGAAGAGCTCCAGGCATGGTTATCATTGGATAAATCCTCAAACTTTTGGCTATATAGAACTCGTGAGTGTGAAGAACCGATCCCATGCATGGTTTCCATTAAGCTCATTAGTGTACCGCAGAGGGAACAGGAAAGACAGTTATCGTGTAAGTTCGATCTCCAAATCCCCAGTACTTCTTAAAAAGTGGCTCCAGGGCCGACCTTTCACGCAGCTCCAAGGTTATTGAAACCATTGAGAACATTTTTTTGGGTGATAATGGTGTCGCTCTTGCATACTATTATTGCCGGTTCTCCAACTCTACCCCACTGATATCAGAAAGGATTCTTGGAGCCATTATCTCTCAGTTGTTGCAAAAGGAGGGCTCCATGGTAATTCTCATGCAGCTAGTCCTCGTCTGCTACGTATGGTTTTATCAGAAGTTCCTCGCTACATTGTCTTGCAATCAAGGCTTGACACTGAGCATGACATGTCAAGCCACACTTTTCGCATCGTCTGTTGGCGCCCTCGCCATTCCCCTGACCTGGAGAGAGGAAAAACCCACAGTGACAGCACCAATTGGCCGATGTATTGAACAACGGCACAAATTGATGTTTTATCGCGGGGGCTAGGAGGCGTTGTTTCAATTCTTCCGCGGTGTCCAAACACGGCACAAGAAAGCCAGGGTCCCGGTAGAGCCGTGTATGGCACCTCAGATGACAGGCCAGCTGGCACTTTTTGCATTGCACACCATAACCAAAATATTTATCACAGCAAGCGCAGAGCATACTATGATAGAACCTCCGGTAAACGAAATGATGGTTGAGTTTGTACCGTGTGTAATCATTCATCATGCGCTCTTCCCTCTCTTGTGCCGTCTCTTCACGATGCTCGGCTGGATTCCCCCTAGTCAGCGAACTGCCATTGTGGTCATACAATGTAAAGACGAAGGAACAAGTGACTGACTGGAAACAAGTTCGCTAAAAACAA
The DNA here is from genome assembly GCA_038993655.1 of Talaromyces verruculosus. Taxonomy (NCBI): domain Eukaryota; kingdom Fungi; phylum Ascomycota; class Eurotiomycetes; order Eurotiales; family Trichocomaceae; genus Talaromyces; species Talaromyces verruculosus. Next base: position 441,803 of record JBBVQN010000015.1, on the reverse strand, counting down.
GTTTGAGGCGTATCTTCCCTTTAGGTGCAAGTCTGAACCACGTATCCACTGTAGTTGAACCACCATCTCGATGGACAACTACGTTGCTGGAATGTAGAATGTCCAATAAACGAAGCCAAACAGCACCAACTGGGCTCTGAGTCTTATCGTTTTCAAAGATCATTAATTCGATCTCGGTTCTGGTATCGATATCTCTGTAATCCAGCGAAGTCTCCGTACCTGTCCACTCCACGTACTGGGGTGTGTAACCGCGTTTGCTTAAAAAACGCGATTCCCAGATATTATATAGTTCCAAAGTGAAGCATGTACCAGTGACCGGTGTCCCCGTGATTGATTGTATATTAATGGACAGGTATCCTTTGATCAATGGATCATTCTTATCTTCTGCAACAACTCTTCCTTCTGTCATGAAGATTGAAGTTAGAATAAACATATTTCTACACTATTAGTATAGAGTAGTGGGAAGGGAGAGTTACAACCTGATAAAAAAGACTCTAGGTTTTCGAATCTTGAGAACATTCCTGATTTTGCATAGCCTTCAAGGACGTATTCATAATGGCGTAGTATTCCTTTGAGAAAATCGATCCTTGGATCAAGGACTGGGAACAAGTCTCTGGCAACGTCTGTTTCTTTCTTGAAGTTGCGTTCTTCCCATTCTAAATTGTCCGCATTTCTCTCCCGATCAAAAGCCAGCAATTCGTGTAATGTCTTGAGGTATTGTTGTTTCACTGATTTATATTCTTCATACACCGATAGTGCTGTCTGAACCTGATGTAACATAAAGCTTATGCCCGATATAGGGTTGGTTCGTGCATTCTCCTGAACCATGAAATCTATCCATGTCAAATGCAAGATCAGAATGTATCTATTTGGGATGATTCAAATGGACAATCAAATTACCCAGCTTGTGAGATTCAGGTATGAGCTTCGCAATGCGCGGTCCTGGACCGACGGATTTCCAGACTTCGTCGTGATCATTCTGGGGTTGCAAAAAGACGATTTCCCAACCTGCTGCTTGTTCCGCGAGGAGTGACTGGAGGATCTTCAGTTTTTCAGTTGGATATTTGATCCTCGCCTTAATTCTAGGAATTGCTCTTGGGTGATAATGCTCTCAGGTTAGCTGCAAGGTCTAGAATTCTTAATTTTGAATTGTGGATTTCTTGGGTAAGGAAAACGATCTCTTCAATCGTGGGCTTTTCGAGAGTGTCCATCTTTCAAATTAGCTTGGTGGATAAAATACACAAAGTCGGCAATAGACTCCAACCCCCCTTTATAAATCATAGACACCAACATTTATCCGTGCCGAAATACTGAGTAATATTCCTAAGGATCATATTGGTCAAAATGGTATTATTAGATCTCATCGGTGAATATTGCGTAACGCCGCCATACACGCCACTAGGACTAACTGGTAGACTAATCAGGAACAAACATGTATGAAAACAAGGGGACTTGGTTTTATATTATACTCCGCAGTAGAGCACAACTCTCTGGTGGAAGCAGAAAAGAAAAACCCTGAACAGTCAATTAGTGTAACCAAATTTTTCTAACACGAAGGCCTATGACAAATTGTAGTGCAGCGATTGATCCTTGTTCTTACTCTGATTACTCTGAGCTTAGTCTACAAATATTCTGGCATTACCAAACATACACCATAGTCTGTGCCAGAGATGTCAAGCCTGGCTAAAGACACAGAACAATGCATTCCATTATATATTCCACCTATAACCAAAATACGTTACTACACCAACTATTCTTGCACTAGCTTATCATCTTAACCTTCATGCTTCAAGGCGAAGCAAAGTATATAAGAAATGGCGTGAAGCAGGTTGTAAAGTTGTCTGCACTATGCTTCATAGATCGTCCAAATCACCATCAATCTATAGAAAGTCACGACATAGTCACCCGGGGGGGTTGTAATAATACCAGACCGCCAGAGCAAAGAACATATAGCTGTTCGCATTATTCTGCGCGCTGATCTTATCCAATGTTGGCTGATTGACTGCGAACTCGATACAGAGGTCCAATGGATCTGCCAGCTTGATGTTTTAGTGAGTGACTTCAATAAGAAAAAGATGAAGTTTTTACTTACACCACTGGTCACCAACATAATCCGTAACGAGATATGTAAGCTCATGAAAGATAGTTGCACCTTTTGGTAATTTTGCATCCAGCATCGTAGGAGCATCTGCGGTAGGATATGACAAATCTACCAGAGATTCTACATAACCTAAGCCCTCAGCATCAAATATTGCGTCACAGATGTTAATTAATGGGCCAAAAATCCTCGTGTCGTCGATACCTTCGAGAGGTATCAATGCTACATTGTTGGTCCTTGCGACAAACGCCATTGTAACTAGTTCGTTTTGTTCTTCGTCCTTTTCGATAGAGCAAAGCGGGTTGGCCGTAGATCCAAATAAATACGCCGATTCTGTCTGTGCCCAGTATGGCGTGAGAACATTTGGACTATAGGCCTTCCCGTACACGTCCTGAACCGAGTAGGGATCGCCGGTAACAGGGTTTGTGCCTGGGAAATCGTGGGCAAACCATGCTTCATTATTCCAGTTCCACTGTTGATAATTGTCAACACTACAGTAACCATAGGGTGCCCTCCCTGTGGCAGCGAAAGACCCAGCAGCACCAACACTAAGTTTACCACTATTCATGAAGGTTGACATGGCATTCAACGTTGCTGCAGGTCACAGTCAGTCAGTTGTATGTAATATGATCATACAGGCAAGCTTACACCGAACAGCTGAAAATACAATGGGAGAGATGTCACCCTTGAAGGCTCCTGGTATACTGTAATCCCATTGAATGCCAAAATAGGAAGTAAAGAATGTAAGAATGTCCTTATTGCCTGTATTTTTCTCGCCTACAGCCTGTAAGGCAGCTGTAAGGAGCGCATTAGCATCATTAAACCACACATCTATCAACTTAAGATTGTCATCAGTGCATTTCCCAGCAGCAACATCCCAGTTGATAATCTCTGCTTGCGATACACTAACACTCGATAACAGCACTATGAGCACAAATCAGCGCACGAACCAAGACAACATATTCGTGAGGAAAGTGCATGCAGCAAGAGCCGTAGAATTACCAGATGAATAGGTAGCGAATCACTATTTCAATGAAGATCTGTTGAGTGCTGAAGGCACCAGGCTATCGCAAGATTGAGGTGGCCAATCCGAAGGCTCGGTTGGTTGGTATCACCGACTTTACTATTAAAGTTGGTTGGACGTAATAAACAGTACAAAAAAGTCTCCTCAATATATAACTTGCCCATGACTCTCACCTATTGACGTTGTAGAATTTTTGGTCAATATGTTTCTGGAACATCTTTAGCAGTGTGAGTCACACTTTATGAACCATTCTTGCCGACCAGCATCATTAGATTACAACTGATAAACTGCTATGTGCATGCTCGGGGATGTTCTACTAAGCGGGGTTGCACTTATTTATTTCTGCTCCTCAAAGTCATTTTGACTGACTAACACACCTCGTCCCCTACCTTTTGTGACGGTTGTACGTGTTGCAAGATGAGCTCGGTGCTTTATGGTGCCGTTCTGGGACCTTGCCGGGGCCTGAGCCCTAAAAGATATCTACAACGGATTGTCCCTGTGTTCTCATGCTCTCCTAATTTGGCACCGACAAGGCCCTACGCGCTTACAAAAAGCTGTAGCGAGCTCGCGCACAGAGTCTTCTCTTTTCTTTCCTTCCTGTATGCGTAGTTTTACGTCGATAGGCTACCCTTAGCAATAGGATTGAGCAAGTGTCGCACTTTTCCCCACCCTTAATGGTACCTGAAACGTTGGATTTGGGCTCAGTCAGAAAAGGACAATCGATCGTGTCCCATTCCCTCAGCGATCTTGGTAAATTTTATATGTAGGCTTATCTGCCTTATACTACGAAATTCTCCGCTCCTGTTCTGGTTTGAGTTCTGTTGAACATTGCGATCACCTGCCTATCACAACGAGCACTACATCAAATGAAAAATTTGGCAGATGATGAGTACCTGATTTATTCACCCACTGTTTCGTGGTTTCTGCTTAATCGATAAATCCTGGGGTAAGATCAGGAGATGTAAACGACTATTCGCCAAGTGCTGACGCATTTCTATAGGTGAATTTGCTGTCATGGATATTGAAGATATAAAGCGGTCAAGTTGGCTGTTTGATCAACTCGACATTAACCTAGAATATAAAGTACTCATCATGGCAACAGCGATGACTCGCCTACTTACCGGATTTCCCTCGACGCTGCGGATTTCTTGTTCCGTTTCAATGTACACCCTCTCGCCGCTTTTACTGAGAAGAATTGAGCACGACCCTAAGTCTAGACTTTTAATGCCCCCTGTTCATTCTATAACTTTAGTGTACAGGTGAGGTTGTAATAATCATAGCACCAAATTTTTGCCGTTGGTTGCATTTCAATTGCGCTCGCGATTGCCATGGGAATTGAAATCGATTACCCATTTACCGCTCCCGAAAAAGGTGTGGGATATGGATACATCCGAGATGTCTTAGCCTTGAAGGGATACATGAATAGACAAGTACATACTGTAATAACCAGAACTATATACTATATATTTCCATGAGGCAGCTCAATTCACATGCAGACTCCGACACTCTAACCCTGGACTGGGCTCTTGCACGTAAATGAGGTTGTCACGTTGCTAGAGTACGCACTGATCAGCACCTCAATCGCGGAGTAAGCCCCGAGGCCAGCTAGAGTAACTGCTCCGAAGAAGTAGATGATATTGAAAATGCACATGTAAAAAGACTTGCTGGTGATGAAACCCGGAAAGAAGAAACCACGAAAGAGACGACGAAGGCCAGTATCATGACGGGTAGTTTCCCCGTTATTGGGGTTGAATCCCTCACCATCCTGGATTGCATGTTTCTTCATCCAATATGCCACTGATAGCAGTGGTGGAAAGGTGTAGGTAAAATGCAAGACAGAAAATGCAGCTAAGAGAGCTGTCAAGCCGGAGAAACTCGGGATGGCGGCGGCAATAATAAACGCAGCCATCCAATAGATCGGAATCAATACAACCCAGATAGCTTTGCCACCCTTAGTAGTCAGGGGAGGGAAGCCAAAAATCTCAACAAAGACATTGTGATATAGGATCTTCACGCCAATATTTCCATACAATGCAGCAGCAATAGCAGCACTAAGCATGGCGAACACGTTACCAGTAACCTGTAGGCCGTAACCACTGACGCCTAGATAACTAGGATTAACGGTATATTGCCCCTGATACTTATACATGAACACACCATAGAACATGTACCAGAAATAGATAAATATTTGTGCTGCAATCATTGCACTGAAAAAGTCTTTTGGGTGTTTCATCTCCGCCATAAACTCAGGAAAGATCATTGATCCTCCGTATGCTAAAACAGCTTGCATTGCACCGCTGACAGAGCCTGAAAAGCTATTAGAGCCAGGAAGGCCACCACTTGTAGTGACTGAAGGCCAATTTCCATTGGCGTCTTGTTGGACGAGAGCACCACCGTCAATTACTGAACCGGCAGCCTGGCGAGACGCGGCATAATTTGGAAGCTGATGGGAGGCAGCACCCATAGTTATAAACATGCAAATCAGGTTGATCCAGACGGCAGCATTAGCAATCCGGCCGATCTTTTGCAATGTACGAAGCTGGCCGAGGATGCAGCCAACAATAGCCCAAACCAAACAACAGACAATAAAGCACAGTCGAAATTTAGCGACTTGAGACAGCGCCTCACCATTAGAAATAATAATGAGGCCAACATTGACAAATAGCTGGATACTTTCAAGGAGATTAAACAAGTAGCGTAGCCACCTGCCACATAGGCGGAAACCAAGATCACCAAAGTGGCGAACAGGGTACTGGTACGAGTCAAGACCGAGGAAAGCATCCCAAAGAAGATAGCCCGAATAGATGGCAAGGCCACCAAAGACTGTAAACAATGCCACACCTGGTCTGAAGGATAGCTAGTTAGCAGTTGCTGATGGATACTATTCGGTCAGCTCTTACCCCCAGCCCAAGGTTCCAAACGCATAGGGGAGCCCGAAGGGGCCCATAATGTCGGTAGTGATCAGATAGAAGACGGCGCCGCGAGTCGCAGTACGAAGCGCGCGTGAGGCATTTGTCCATTCCTGATCGGTGATGCCTGATGTAACCGGGGGGTTACTGGTGTTGGGTCCCGCGAAGTTTTCAATATGAGTACTGAAAGGAAATATAAGATCAAGCAGACCTCGCTCCTTATCGCTGTCAGTTAAGTTTTCCTCCTCAGCGCGGGTTAACTGCGCATAATAGTGGTATTCCTCAAAAGTAACAGATGGGTCATGCACTGGACGATCTTGAGGGCGTGGAGGCATGGAGGTATCGGGAATATTGCGTTCCTTCTCCGGAATGCTAGAGTCACCAGAATCTAACAGGATACTTGCTGGTTGGGCCATTTTGATACTAATGGGAGATGACAACCACAAAGGAAAGAGGATACGGAAAGAGGAGAGTCACATATGCAGAGATTTCTGTGACTCGCGGGAGGGAGACCGTCGTCTTTTATGGTGTGTTGTATATATAGAGGAAAATTGGCCTTATCTAGAAAGCCAACAAGGTTATGGTCTATGTATAATTTCTCTGTTAGGGGAATGGAGGTTACATCGATTTTCACCGACAGTGTATGGTGCTTTCGTTCTCTCAGCTTCTCATTGATATGACCTGTGGTGGGCTCTGGTTCTAGCTGAATTTGGCAGGTACTAAGTAACTTAATTTTGTATACCTTATTGGCTAACTCCCGACAACTGGAAGTGAAAAAACTGATGGTGGCGCATTTCAAATCCCGAATTCACACATAATCCCTCCTAACTCGGGACACACCATCAAAGCATCAACAAAACAATTTTTTATTTTAATGATATCAGCATGGTTTGCTTCAGATCTGAACGCCTCCAGTACCGGGCAATCGAGGACTCTAAGGATGACAGGGACTTTTTTCACAGAAACATCATGAATGATCCAGTGCATCAAGTGTTTGCTCGGTCCAATCTTCGACAACCTGTTCCCGAGAAAGCCGCCCAAGACTTCATCAAAAAGCTTCAAGACACGGTTCTTAGTTTGATGATCTGCCTCCCCCCGATCAAAGATAACCCAGGGCTTCATGCCAATGAGAAAGATTCAGCGCCCATCTCAATCGGATTTATATCGCTCTCTCCCAACATGACATCAGACATTCTGCCTCATCGTAATGCTATGTTAGGAATCTCTCTAGTGGAGGAATTCCGTGGCAAGGGCTATGGCGGCGAGGCTATAAATTTCGTCTTGGACTGGGCGTTCCGGACTGCTGGGTTGCACCGAGTCAATCTTGTTGTCCTCTCGTATAATCAAAACGCTCTTAAGCTTTACAGGAAGTTGGGATTTTTGGAGGAAGGTCGGGAACGGGAGGCGATCTATCACGATCGGGCTTGGCATGATCTGGTGCTACTTGCCATGTTAGAACGTGAGTGGGAATGTTTGAGGGCTATGCAACAGCTAGATTAGAATTTTACGGGGTTTGCTTACGGGGTACTCAGTCAATGTTGGTCATTCTTCAGTTTTGTTTCACGGTTACTAACGTAAGCCCAAGTACGGAGGTGGGAGACGAAAGTAATGGGAATATACCAAATATTAGTCTGTATGCTACTCCGTACAAAGTCTCCATTTCAGTCAGATTTGGGAAAAGAAAACATCAAATTACTTTAAGTTAAGTACAGACTAGTTAAGAGACTAACGCTTAGCTTGTTCCCCTCACTTTTGACTGAACCTACGTTATTCCACCAACCTTAGGCTGTCGATCCGACTCAAGGTTTTATATAATCCCCACTTGAGGATATACTCGTATAACTTAACTAAACTTTAAGCGTTGCATCGAGCCTGAGGACTACATGCAATTTTGATACAATGTTTAAAGTTCGGCTAAATTCCAGTTGACGCCGGTGGTTTGTTAGTATATTATTTCTTATATTATTTATAATTTACGTTTTTTAATCAAAGGTTATCTGTTGAACAGAATGGTACTTTACCAAAAACTAATCCTTTCGGGATTAGTGAACGATCTTCAGACAAGCTGGCTTTCCAGTCAAGCCATCGAATGAAGCGATCAGTACCGTGAAGTGCAACGGAAATGTTTCAAGTGTACCCTTCATGACAGGTCACAAATCACCTCGCCAAAAAGGTCTATATATAAAAACAAAATACCCAACATGCCAGACTTCAAGAGACAACGAGGGCTTTTGAACAGGATGTACTCAGAAAAACAGACAATCAGAAATATACAATTATACCAGTTAACGGGTGTTACCTAGTTTTAGAATACGAAGGCTTTTGACAGTTACCGGTAAGCTTTTTCTTGAAGAGGGTTTATAACAGCTTCATCCTGGGTTAAAGCTTAGTACCAGGGTTTACTAGATTTGACGCCACTTTAATACCAATATTGGGATGCTACTTCCCTGTTATGTAACAATGAATCTAGTTTATATGTAATTTCATATTGTATAACTAAGGATTTTTGATTACTTTTATATGGTGTCACATGTGGAGGATTTTAAAAGCTTGAGAAATCCCTAGCTAATTCTTCCCTTTCTCATGCATAGTTTTCTCGTTGTACGCTACCCAATGGATATTGGCTTGAGCTCTTCACATAGTTAGATGTTACACTTCAGTAAGTTGCAACAACTTTCCAATTCACCAAGTGCCGTCAAATCAGCTAACAGTTTACATTCAAGAGACAGATATATATATTTGGAATATTCTTTGAAAATTCAATTGCATTTCTATTTGGCCAGAAAGATAATCCAAGTTCTCAAGTCCCCAAGGATATCCTTTATGAATTCTGGTCTTTCATGTACGGAGTATGAACAATTATAGGGGCCTGGGCTTTCTTCGGCATCAGATCATGGATAAGGATCTCCAATATACATACCATTTAACCGGCCCTTGAGATCCAATATTTCTCTTATTAGTCACCATTGCTACATCTATAAACAACCAGCAGGATCTTCACGTCAAGGGTCTGACTATTGCTACCTATTCATCCATAATGAGCTCAGCTAGCCCAAGCACTCTGTTTTGTTGTAAAGCGGGCTGAAGAGTGTGTACGTGTTACCATATTGCTCACCCTGCCCTTCTGGTTTATTTGTATCAGGCTCATGCCAGTCGTCCATTGACATTTCCCATGCAAAATTTCCGAGCATCCAGTGGTTGATAGCCTTCCAGTCTTTACTTTGATGAGTATCCCAGCCATCAGCCACCCTTCTCTGCCCATCCAAATCCACTCTTGCTGGTTCATATGTAAGATCTAAATTGCACATGATCAACTGCCGTAGATAGTCAAAGCAATGGTCCGGGCGGCCTGGGTAATTATGAGCCTTAAATAATTTTGTATTATACTATTTTAATACCGGGAAATCACTTGAAGAGTATAAGATCTTTACTAGGCACACTGAATTGTAGTTCAATTAATACTGAGCGTATTATGATAAGTACCTCAAAACTGTATTGCCAAAGTATCAGATAACCTAGATAGGGATATATTCTTACAATATTACATGTTTATAAAGGAAAATAGGGATATGATATAGTCTGACTTTAAGAAGCACTTGTTATAACTTTTTAAGGATCTAGATATACTACATCTTGAAGCCTTACTTATATATTATTAAAGTAATTAAGAAGGATACTAATCAGTATATAAATTTGCTTAATACCTACAGTTAATCAAGGAATAGCTCCTATTTCGCTATACTAAGGAGTAATGCTAAATGCACTTACTAGTACATGTACTACCAAAGATCTGAGATAAATCCTTGCATTCTATGGAAAGACCTGCTATATATAAGAGCATAATTACACTTTTGAGCTATTCTGAAGCAATTATTAGATCCTATATAAATCAGGGCTTGCTTTATTCACAGCAGCAGCAAAGTACGTACTATGGTCCTTATATTAATACTAATACAACAGATAATGGTTCTACCCTAGCATCTACAACACCAAGGCCTACCCCATCAACACCAGCGCCTACATCCACGCCTAATTCGAACCTGTTGTGTATATACTGCAACAAGCAAGGCCATACACATGATCACTGCTTCAAGAAGGCACGAGACACTAAGGCTAACAGTGGCAAGCCTCCACCGATGACCGCCGAGGGCAAAGGACGCCAACAATGGAGACTATTTTGGGGTCTCTAGATATAATTAACGGTCGTACTCGTACGATTCGTACCTCAAAACCCAATCTTTTATTATTTCACATTCTTTAGGCCATAGAGCCATATTCATGGGGTCAACGAGCCCTGGCTTACGAGCTTTTTAGGACCACTGAGTCCTGGTTTATGAACCATTTCATTCTTTCGGACCAACGAGTCCTGGCTGACGAGCCTTATTGTGAGTTATAAGCCACATTTTCTTTACAAATCCTGCGACTCAGCGAGTAGATCTGCCGTGGGTCGTCGACCTCGCGCCTCTAGGGGCTTAAAACGTGCCAAGGGTCACCTAGAGTAGGCGGTGCTAGGTACGGTGGCAGCGGGGCTGCCTCACACGTTGGATGAGCCCTGGGTTACGGCGCCCCGGTTCACCGTGTGGTCCTACGATTCGTACACCAGCTGGTAACTGGGCATCGGATCTATGGGCGTGTCTTCTTCGCTTTGTCGTACGTCCTGTGGTCATCGATTTGCTGCGTATCGTACGCCTTTGTGCCATCGGTATTGCTTCGTCGTACACCATGGAGACCATCGATTCTTTCTTTTGTCGTACGTCCCGTTGGTCATCGATTTGCTGCGGTTGTAAGGCATTGACCATTGATTTTGATTCGTACGTCCTTGTCCATCAATTTGCTTCGTCGTACACCACGGTGACTATCGATTCTTTGCCTTTCCCGTACGTCCTTGACCATCGATTTGCTGCCTTTGTGCTTTGCCATACGTCTTTGACCATCGGATTCTTGCTTTTATACTTCATTTCTTGCTACGGATTGGGGCTTCGCTACGGCCTTGCTTCGATTCGCACCAGTTCTTGTTGTTCCGGTTCACTCTTTGTATGGAGCACTCTTTTCCTTACTACGGTTTCTCCCACTGGGTTTACGTATAAGGTTTTTAATGAGGCTCCAGGTCATGTAATTTTGAACCTATATTTGATGTTTAGAGCGCCGGGCCGTCGCTCTTGAAAGGGGGGGGCAGCTGTAAGGCCGTAAACTGTAGGCCTTACTACGAAGCCTTACTACGTGCCGTACATGCTCGCTATCGCTCGCTGACACGGGAGATAGTTAGTCCGCTCCAGTGCGCACACAGGCCTATATAGCGCCCTCGATCTGTATATAGATTTCTAGTCCTCTAGGCGTTTACGCATACACGAATGGACCCCCGAATTGTACTATATATTGACGATTCGTACATCTAAGCTCTCTTCGCACCTAACCTAGCAACCCCTCTTACAACTAAATAAATAGCTTTACTATTAAAAGCTTAATATAGCAAATTTACAGACATGCTTAAGAAATTTAAGAGGCTGCTTAAAAAGATCTAATAGAATACTACCACAATCTATATAATAATAGAATAAATAGTATTAAGCTTTATTATAGGAATATTAACTAACTCTACTCTTAGCTGGAAAGTCTACTAAGTATAGGTATAATAAGCTATTATATAAAGTATGATCTTATCTTAATCTTGAAGCGCTGGTTTATTTATTCATGTACTCCGTATAATCTATATTAAGCTAGTGTTAGGTGCTATAACAAAAAGCCTTTCCTAAGTAGTACTAGTTTCTGCCTAGTATCATGCAGGTTGGTTTCCTATCGAGGTGGAGTTTGCCTAGCGCATCTGGTTGCGTCATAGTCTCTGCTCAGTCAGATCGCAGCATTCCCTTGACTGAATCCCTTCGGATGCATCGGTTCGCTCTTTCGTCGTCTCAATCGGTCTGAGTGTGCCGAGTGATCGCTGTCTACGCTTTTGCGGTCTGTTCCGAGAGTTCAACCTTACATTATTTACTATTGTAGGGCCCGTGGTAGTACGTAGTAGAGGTAGGTTGGCTCCACCTTATCTATGGACCAGGGTACTGACGTAGCGTTCCTGAGTTGGTTACACTGGTTATAAGTACGTGTTAGCCCTTTTTTAATACTCTTCTTTCTCAATCCTTGTGAATATATATTCTTGTCGTTTATTTTCTGCTTTTCGATTCAGTTTCTAGCGTTAAACCACTGATTGTTTGGCCTTTAGAGAAAATACCCGGACATACTTCATCTACAACTTTAAGCAATTGATCAAAATGGCAACAAAAGAAAAGAGCCTGCCCTTTGGCAAAATTGAGCCTTATTCTGCAAAGTATTTTACCAGTTGTGCTTTGGGTGGTATTATCGGTACGTTCCCTAACTCTCTATCTTTAATGGTCTTGCTGACGATACTTAGCTTGCGGTTCGTATACAACAAATCATCGCAATAGCTTAAACTAACAGACAAAGGCCCAACACACACAGCCGTCACACCCCTCGACCTCGTAAAATGCCGCCGCCAAGTCGACCCCAACATCTACAAATCCAACCCCTCCGCCTGGCGCTCCATCTTCGCCAAAGAAGGTATCCGCGGCGTGTTTTTTGGCTGGTCCCCTACTTTCGTTGGGTACTCCTTCCAAGGAGCCGGTAAATACGGTCTGTATGAAGTATTCAAGTACTGGTACGGCGAACAACTCTTCCCCAACACGAACCGCACACTCGTCTACCTCGGCGCCAGCGCCAGCGCAGAATTCTTCGCGGATATGGCCCTCTGCCCGCTCGAGGCAATCAAAGTACGCATGCAAACCAGCTTACCACCCTACGCATCCACTCTACGCGAAGGATGGAGTAAAGCCGTTGCTCAAGACGGAGTTGCGGGGCTGTATAAAGGGTTGTATCCTCTCTGGGCACGACAGATCCCTTACACCATGACCAAGTTCGCTACGTTTGAGGAAGTGGTCAATATGATTTATAGAGGGTTGGGGGGCCCCAAGGAGAGTTATAGTCGTTTGACGCAGACCGGGGTCAGCTTTGCGGGTGGTTATTTGGCGGGTATTTTGTGTGCGATTGTTAGTCATCCGGCAGATGTGATGGTTAGTAAATTGAATGCTGAACGGAATGGTATGTCCTCTCTCTCCTTTCAGATTAAGTGCATGGGTTGCCAATGATGGATAGCTGGCGAGGGTGCAATGACCGCCGTATCGCGCATATACAACAAGATTGGCTTTAGTGGACTGTGGAACGGTTTGCCCGTCCGTATTGCCATGTTGGGTACTTTGACTGGTTTCCAGTGGTTGATGTGAGTTCATCTTCCCCATCTGTTCGTTGACAAATGCTGACGAATTATCTAGCTACGACTCGTTCAAGGTGTTTTTGGGTCTCCCTACTACCGGTGGTCACTAGATGATGACGATGATATGAACGCGGTTGAGCTTTCAATGGTGTTGATGGCGTCTCTTGGCTTTTTCTTTTGTATATCGATGTTGATATGTTATTATACCGCTTCACGGTGTTTAGAGCGCAAGATGAACTAATCCGCTTCGTGATTGAACATATAGAAAGTGGGTTCATATGATACTGATCTGCATCTTTTGTAGAGAGTCAAGAGGCCTGCAAGTCTCTCTGCTTCCGTTTTTGGGACATCCATGTTCTCAAGGTTCTTTCTTGATATTTATATGCACCAGGGGCGCCCTCACCGCATTTGACTATTTTGATAGAAAATGACAGTAGGTATTGAACTCACTCCAGAACCCCAGTAACCAACTACCTAGGTACTCCCGGATCAAGTTGTTAGTAATCATATCATGTCTATTACGGTATGATCCGATTCATCATAAACCGAGTATTGTGGCATCAGCATCTGATTCCCCCACGCCCAGAATTACGTATAGTTACTGGTCGGAAAAACCTCTAGCCCTAACGTCTATGGTATTGATACGATCTACCCAGACAAGTGAAGATAGCGCCACGCTTCTAAAAGGAAATAATATGAAATAATTCATCCTAACCATATAACGAACTCCTTCACAAACACGCTATTGATTTATAACTTTGTTATTAGGTATACGGAAATCCCTTCCACGGCGAAAATAGTCAATGAAATTCTCAATCAACTAGACTACCTAGGTATCCCTCTAGCACGTACCGGTACTCCCTATATAAAATCGGATAATACAGTCCTATCAACGCAATCCAGATATCCGACATATCAAGCTGCAGCTGGCAAACCCCTCCGTCCCGTAACCTTTACAACAATCTGCCCAAAATCCAGATCCCTAGACTTCTTCGGATAACCCACAATACTAGCATGATGAATCTCAATATCCTTCTCCGTGGTATTGTACAGCTCCATGTCGTATGTTAGCACAATCCGGGCTAGGATCATGTAGAACTCGGCGTAGGCCATACTATTTGCACATTTTTAGTAAACGTTTCGCCTTTCTTGACCCAATTGAATAGGGCCCGGGAAGTGGAAAGAGTGGAAATTTACTTCATACCAAGACACATTCTGCTACCCTTTGAAAAGGTGGTGAGGTACTTATTCTGATTAACGCCCTGCTCGGTTGCGCGGATCCAGCGCTCAGGGTCGAATTTGGTGGGGTTTGGGTAGATGGTTTCGTCGAGGTGCATGAACATGGTGGACATGCTGACTGCATTCTATTTTGCTTGTAGATTAACAACGGGACAGTTTGACATTGAGTGAAGAAGTGAAGCATACGCCTGGTGGGATAGTCCATTCGTTGTACACGAGGGCGTCCTGAGTTGCGAGTCGGGGCATGCGGCTGACAGGGCCAAAGGAGAGACGGAAACCTTCTTGAATAACTCCAGCCTATTACTCGTATTAGTAAGTATGACTACAGACAAAAAGGACCAGGCGTACCAGGTAAGGCAGCTTCTCAAGCTGTGCCAGAGGATAGACATGATCCTTATTCAACGGCAGCGAAGTCTCCAATTCACGACGCATCTGCACCGAACAATCCGGATTATTGAGCAGATAGGACATCGTCATCGCAAGCGAGCGCGACGAAGTGTTGATATCTGCAAGCAAAATACTGATAGCGGCATTGATTTGAGAATCTTAACAGCAAGCGGCACGAAGATAGCCAAGTGATACATCTGAGTAAATCGCATAAAGGCGTTACGAATGACAATCCGGAAATCCGGAGAACCCAAGTAATCGAAATCGTTACCATAAAACCGACGGGTGATGACATCGGCCGTCAGGGCAGAGAAGCATGCATCGAGGTTGAGCGTCTCGCCGGTTTTGAGCCTCTCGTCGATACGACTGCATAATCTGTCCAGACGTTCTTGCACAATGGGCTCGAGCGTGGGCATGTTTCGCTTGGCGAAGTACTTGGTTATGTAACCGCGGTGTGCGCGATGGAGATCATGGTAGCTGCGGTAGCGGTTGGGACACCGAATGCGCCAGTTGAGCCGGCATCCTTACTGACCTTGCGAGTGCTACCACTGTAGACCTCTGAGTAATACGTTACATCCTTGATGTGGAGCTCGTGCGCGTTGACGCGGACAATAGGCCCTTTTCTATCGTTAGACAGATCGTCGTTCATCTTGTTGTTCGTCTTGTGCAACTTAGAAGTACTTACCGTATTTCTCGTGCATCTTCTCCATCTGTCAGAGGTATCGCCCATCCTTGATACCATCGTAATAGGCCTCGTACCAAGGGCCGACGACGGCGATTTTGGGACCGGGGAATTTGGCGAGAGGATGGAACCGGATGTTATATATGGCAGTCAATATCAGGCTCAGTATATAGAGGCCAGATGCGTTCGGAAGTATAACGGACCAAGATGGGATTCCCATCTGGTCTAATAGATTAAGGAACGTCATGCCTTCGCTGGCTGCGGAAGGGTCGTCAGATAGTATACTAAATCGAGAGATGAGATTTTATCGTCATGGTAAAGAGATACCTGGGGAAAAAGGGATATCTATACTTAAAGACCTTGAAGCTCTCACATGTATATTGTAAACCGAGAAACATAGGGAGGGGAAGAGTGATCTATATCAAACACTACAGCTTGCATACTGTAATCAACCAAGACAGGGAGGGGAAAGTTATCTCGATCACGCTGCAGCTTGCATACTGTAAACAAAGTAGACATTGTCTACTCTATAGTATAACAAAGAAGGGTTTATGTATGTCAACGAAGACGCCACCGTGCACACGAGTCAGACATCAGCTGCTGGCACCTTACAATGTGTAACTCAGTAACCCAATGATGCGATCGTCCTCTCGACTATAGAGTTTCACTCTGTGCAATCCAGCTTCTACAGGTCTGACAAGAAAATGGTAGAGAAGGCCTAAATAGATAGTTTCATGCAATTGTGCGTTGTGCGTGGGTATGAATCATGTTAGTCGTACATTGTACGACGCAACTTTAAATCCGGCCTTGTTTTCCAAGGTTGTGAATGGCATTCTCATTTATCAGCTTTGGAGTCGGAATAAGCTAACAAAGTGACATCTGCCGGGCCACTGCTATTATTTATGATGGTGCTGATGCTACTTGGTATTTAGCACGAGTAACAAATTTGAAGTAACTCCGCACATACGTATTACGTATTAGATTATGCTAGATATTCCTGATCTATGTATGGGCATAATCTCAAGATGCACTTCATGACGATTGATATCCAGATTGAAAAATGCATACGCACGTTCCTACTTGTTTGTATCTAGCATTCGGCCTCAAGCCTCAGTTAATATTTCTGACAACACCCTAAAAAAGAGCGACCACGGTTTCAAGTAAATAAAGAACTAAAGCTTGAATCCCTCCACTTGACATCATTCTGCACAAGAAAGAGCCTGCAAATTACACCTTCGATAGAAGCTTCATGATACATAGCTCATTATGCCAAGGAGAAGCTCAAGTTCCAAATATCGCATTGACTGTGGCCGATCGGAGGTAGTCAATCTTGTCTTGCATAGCGAGGTGGCACATGACACCGACAACGTTATATCATTCGAAGCGTTCTTCTTATTATAAGCGAGAAACTAGCTAGTAAAAGCAACCTCAGATGGCCAATTACTCCATAGTGAAGTAATTTATTTAACAGATTACCGAATTTTTCCTGCTTTCTGTGGAAAAAAAAAAGACACCTATTCTCCGATTACCTACTAAGGTGCGTATGGCAATAGTAAAAACCCAGTGTATGTTAACTGTAAGAAAGGTGTAGAATCCCGCAAGACCAACTCAAACCAATATTTAGATACCAAGTGCTATCTGATTGATTTTCATATCAAAAATATATATCTCAATCGAGGCTATGAGAAGACTTCTCTGTGAGAAACATATTAGGGCATAACAAGTCACGTGACTTGTTCGCAATTATCGAGAAGCTCGAGAATCCAGAGGAACGAACCTTTTGGTCGCAGAATGGCCTATAGTTTCTTGTATATTGCCTAGTACATTTAAAGGAAAGGTTGGGTTGCATTGGTGACAGATTTGAGGCTTGGACGCATATCATCTGACAATATGCATTCCTACCGAGGTTCCGTACAGCACCCAAGACCTAGACAACGAGCATGGGGGGTCAGAAACCAATCTGGTTTAGAGTTGACACGTCTCAAAATATGATTTGATGTAGAAATTATGGTCTCCTACCGATTATTGTTCCTTATATGTAGCCGTCATGTGCAGGATATTGTAGGTCGCAAACAAAGAAAGGCCTTTGTTTCGATGCAAATTCAAAGTACTACCGAGAGGCAAGGGGTATATAGGTCAGCTGTCCACCCAGCTGGAGAAAGAATGTCTCTAAAAACATGAAACTCACATAAAATGAAAATCAAATTGCTTTTTGACCAAAAGCTTTAACTAGCTGGGTATATTCAATCAAGGCGCCCATTCACGGGCAGATTTGTTTCTAGAAACTAATTTTTTTGCAGGCAATCTTCCCCAACAAAGGCAAGATGTTGAATTCATCTAGCAAGTTGATCGATAATATCGGCGACGATCTTGAGATTACATGGTCTGAAGTTGCGCTGTACACGGGTGTCAGCATGATACTGAGCGTGGCAGTATGGCTGGTGACGAAAGAACTTGAAATCTATATCATTACATGACAATATCAGCCTTGGAACTTTTCGGCAACTACGTCCATACCACTTGTACTTTTGTTTCCTGACGAAGAAGCCCGCAAACCGATGTTTCAACACGGAAGTCCATCGAAAGTACAAATCTATCTACACGTGGAACATTCGGCGAATCGTCAAAACGGCTCGGCGTCTCTAATGTTTTGATTTGACTTCAGAACTGTACGTCTATATTGAGATTGTCACCGTGAATATTTTTATTTTTTTGTTTGCTATGAACGAGATTCAGCATAACCACACACTGGACACTCGCCTTCGACAAAACGATCTGCCAAAAACGATCCATGCTGTTCGCAATAAAGCTGAGGAGTCGTCTTTTCTGTCAACACGCCATTGTCATTGGGCCTCAAGAAGATGATGTCCTGGGTGACCTTCGTCTGGAGCTGTGTGGTGCTGCGGCCAAATATGCCGAAGCTGAGATTGACCTATCTGTGTATTTTGGCATGAAGCGCATGATACTTGTCGCAGAGCTCTCGAGGCTTGCACTTTTCGACGATTTGCCCTAGCCTCCGTTGTGGTTCCATATTCATCCGTTCCTGAAGTACACCCCAAAACTAGTTACGCAAGCGAATGTTCAGACCGAAAGTTGTGCTATTGATTAACCACAAACATAAAGCGTGTTGATACCACCAGCTCTACAGTACCTCGCGTAGACATCTGCCAAGTACTGATCCTATGGTATTACCAAGATGTGGTACTTTATTGATATGGGGTAGAGTGCTAGTGACGAGAACATTGCGTATCTCAGGCTCTGGGAGGATAAAATGAAGCTTCTCGGCATCCATATCTGAAGGATTCCCCATGTTACCGACTATTTTGGAAGAATAGACTTCAGGGAAGACAGGGGCATCCTGCGGATTAAATGCATTCGCTGAAAATGGACACCATCCTAGTCGCCAAGGCACCTGCTGATAAAGACGCAACAAGCATAATTTTTCAGGTAGATGATATGTGTCAGACTATTCATTATGTACTACAGCACGCAGTAAGCCATTGACAAGCTATCTGCAATCAAGGTAGATCAAAGATTTATTCAAAAGTTCGACTTGTAGAAACAAAGAGATATCGATTTCAACTGGGCTTTGTATTGGGGAAAGGGCTTCTGTTCATTATGGTCAAGTCTTACTTTACTTCGTGTGACCATTAAGTTAGACCCTTCGAAATCTCCTTTCTAACCTTTGGTAAAGACTCTGCGACTTGGCAAATATGAATTAATGTCATATTCGATGTTCTACGTCTGAAATGGCCCCTTTCTGTAGTCTCGATGACCAATTTCAAGTATGTCACAATAGCATGTTAGACCTTATTCAGGAATAGTACCTTAGGTTCCCTTAAGATTTTTCAATACGAAATATTTTGTCATTTCGGATAGGTTCTTTTGCGCAGAAAGTCAGAAGTGAGCGCCTCAACATGACATCAACCTTTTTTTTTTTTTTTTTTTTTTTTTTTTTTTTTTTTTTTTTTTTTTTTTTTTTTTTTTTTTTTTTTTTTTTTTTTTTTTTTTTTTTTTTTTTTTTTTTTTTTTTTTTTTTTTTTTTTTTTTTTTTTTTTTTTTTTTTGTTTTTAAAAAAAAAAGAGTACCATCAAACAGGTGGCACGAGAACTTTATTTTCTTGCTTTTGATACATCTAAAGAATTTCACTAGATTGACCATGGCACTTGGCTTAAAAAAGAAGGGACGATATACCTTTCGTCTCGGGGAGCCAGCGCATTGCTGTATAGCATGTGGAAGGAAATTTACGTGCCTAGTAGTTAACAATAGAGCATTCGATGAGCGCGAAGACTGGAAGAACCTCGACAAGAACCACCGATATGCTCGTTCATATATGGTCAAAGCAGAAGATATTGAAAGCATTTTCCACAAGAGGCCTTGGATATGGGCATGTTTTTACCGAGCAAGTAAGGAAATCGGTTTAATTGGCGAGGGAATCCTGGAATGATACATGCTGACCCCTAGATGAATAGTCGTTCATAGACCACATATCGACTATGTCGATATACCAGGGATTACTCAGACGCCTGCACGGGATCAGAGCTTATATTGGGGCGATCCTCCCCATCTTCCACGAGATCCTCAAATAGCTCGCGTAGGCTATTCCAGAATTGTTCCTGAGGCTTCCTTATGTACTCCTTTCTGGAGCGCTGATGTATTGCACCCCGAGAATAATCAAACAGCCCCGCTCGAACAGATTGGCTATTCTGTCCATGCTCACTGCTGGATACTTGTGGGTTGAATCATTGGGTTGGAATTGATTAAGGCCAATCTAAAATTATTTTTGATTGCAGTCGAGCAGTTCTGGACTGAACATGCCGAGCTCTGGGATAGATATCTCTTGAAAAGAGTTGGGTATGAGCCCGCTTCAGATCCATACCCAGACCCCGATCCAGACGAATACCCAAGTGAAACAGAAAGTGAAGCATTGAGTTCACCCGAATGTGATTGGGAATTTAAAGACCGACACAAGCTACCATTTTGGGAAAACCCAACAATTGTGCCTAGAATTCAAGAGATCATTGAACAGGCCACGCAGAGTCACTCAGAAAGTCGTCCACAACGGACACTGTCATCACTTGTCTCTCATGTTCCGCTTGATATTGCCATACAGATTGTTGAATTTTCAAAATTAGCCAGCATCGGAGATACGCGGAATATGCTGGCTGCATTTGGGTGGAGGCTGCCTGACAGTTACTGGAAAAGCCGTTGCAAGATGGATCTGATTTTTGAATATGCTGATCTTCACAAAAACAATACTCCCGTGGACTGGCAACTTATCGGTCTCGCAACCGAAGGACTAATGGAGGATCCAACCTGGGAGCGCAACACTGGGCTTGGTACTCGTCGTTGGATCTTTCGACAGTTTGAACAAATGAAAATGATTTCCCTTGATCTGCTTGAACAGGAAAAGTTGAATCCTGGCTGTTTGATTGAGCCAGCTCGCAGGAAATATCCTTTAAGGAAAGGGCTTCTCTGAACCAAATGGCTGAAAACAGGATATGTTCATGTTTCCAGAAGATCAAATCCAATTTCTTAACGACATCTGAATGCTAGAGCTTCTTCATTTGTCCATCCGAGTGGCCTCCCAACCTTGATTGTTAACTAAGATTGGACGAGTTAAATGTACTACTATCTTACGGGAGATAGAAGTATATGTAAAAAAAAAGATATCATTGGAGGGATATCGTATACTTTATACGATATACGGTATACAGAACAAGGAGGACTGGATATGTAAGGACATCCATTTACCATCATGTATTTAGTTCTTCATAGTCGTTTAACCTAAGTCACTAGCAATACAAGTCATTCACTAAGAGGGTCAGCAAGGCACTCCAACTTTAAGATATACGTATCGAAGAGGGGGTTCTTCCAACCTACTGAGTGTTACTATTGTCTCTTACTACTACCCTCTGTTACATTTCAACTACCCTTCGGGACATTTGTGTGGTCTAATCCAATCACAACGTCACTCGACACAACTTGGAGATTAGTAGGCCAGATCCAGCCCCGTGACAAAATATATCTCGAAATAAGTTAGTATTAATAATATAACCTTTGGAAGAACCTTTATATAGTTTAACTTATAATTAGTACTATATTGTACCTCAACACAACAAGTGGTAATAAGAGGACCCCAGATATGTTACATCCAAGGCTGATGCCTGCCTTAGGCAGCGATGCCGCCAAGCAAGCAAAGGTGGTAATGTTTTACGAGACTGAAAGAATCCCTAGAGATCTTTGTTCTATAAGTTTCACGTCGTGGGAATCGCTTCATTAAGGGTTTTGTTCATGATCTTTATGCGGATTTCGTAGGCATATTACGGTTGGAGTCATGCCCTTGAAGCAAGCCCTGCGTACGCATAAATACGGGCTAGCTCCCCTGTAGATTAGTTTCTTTCCTTTAGCTCATGTCTTGTTAGTTTTCTATGCCATACATTTTACTATGATATCCTCGCTCCGTTACATTGCTACACTAGGTCTGAAAGGAGTAGTTTAGATAATGTGCCTATGTTATCTGACTTATCTAACTATGTAGAATCTATTGATGATTTATGGATAGAGAGATATGGAGGTTGTGGGGCACAACAATGATGGGTTTTAGGCCGTCCCGAGCTGCTCTTCTTTCTCGAAGCCAGTGTAGGTGAAGCCGGCAAACTCAGCGCCAATGTCGTCGCTACTGCCGTTGAGGGTCTGGTACAGCACGTAAGTCTGGTAGTCAAGCAGGAAGGACGGGCTGTCAGCGAAGGCAAGCGACAGGTTGGCCCTGGTGATGGCGTCGTCGAGCTGGGTATAGTTGGCCTGGGTGACCCACTCCTGGGTGGACGGGATGTCGGAGCCGTTGGTGCTGATAGTCACGTTGGCTAGCTCGGCTTGGGCCTGGGCGATGGCCCTGGCGAGGAAGGTGCGCGAGTTGCCGTTGCTCGTCATGCCGATAGGGGCGCCGTGCTCGGTGGTGTTGGTAACGGGCACGAGCCAAAGGCTGACGTTGAGGCCAGCGGCTGAGTCGTTGGTGAACTTGAAGAACTTCTGGGCGTCGGCGAACTCGCCGGGTCGGTTGGAGATGAACAGGTTGTCGCGGGAAAAGCGCAGGGCGTCGTCGTAGAGGACGCCGCCGACGTTGTAGGAGGTGTGATCAGTGCCGTCGATAAAGAGGCCGACAACCTCCTGGGCGCGCTTCATGGCCCAACCCTTGGTGCCGTACCAGAATAGCGCGACATCGCCAGATGCAATGGTGATGTCAAAGTTGGTGGCAGGGATAGCCGGGCCGGCGCCGCTGAAAAGGTCGGCGTCGAAAATAGTGCCTTCCCAGGGCGTCTTGTTAGTGATGTCGATATTGCCGCGGTAGACTGAGTAAGTACCGTTGGCGGTCTGAGTGATGGTATCAACGGTAACGCCCTCGAGGTAGTCGGCATCGATGAGGTCGGTATAGCCATCGCCGTTGGTGTCCCAGAAGCGGACCTCGAGGCCGGCGACGAGGTTTGTGACCACGGACAGGACGGCGGCGTCGTAGCTGTTGGCCTCAGTCTCAGCCTCGTAGCCGCCCCACCAGCTCGCGGTGGTAGTGTTGTAATACAGCCAGGCCACCTGGTTAACCAGATAGCCGTCGCTCAGGCACTGGTTGACGTTTTGAAAGGCGGCCTCGGTGCCTGGGATTGCCCACAGGTTGATGTAGAATTGACTGGCTGCGATGACAGCCTCAACGCCCTCGAGAGCGCTCCCCTGCTTAAAGTACTGGTCATACTCGGCGGCGGTGACGTTGGCAGCGTCGGTGCCCATGTCGAGCACGACGGCGCGGAGCAGCGTGCCGTTGATCTGGTTACCCGGGTAGGCGGTGCCGCAGGCAGCGAGGCAGGTGGTGGCCAGCATTGCTAGGACCGAGGTGTGGGCGAGTCTCATGTTGGCGGCGGCTTGAAGAGTAAAGCTAGTGGAAGCACGATGGAAACGAAGAGCGGGTAAAAGAGCGTTGGTCAAGATGTGAAAAGAGTGTGCGGTTCCACCTCACAACAGCAGACGTATACTTGATACTTATCCTCCTTCCTCATCGCTGATGACGAATCCCATATGTTTGGAATCCAACCTGGGCGAGGCCGCAGGACCGGCGTGTAGGGATAGCAATAGGTAAGGAGCCTATTGTTGTATAGAGATGTCTAGGAAGATTTCTTTTCCTCCTCTCGCCCCCCTTCTCCCTTCTCCACTCCCCAAACGAAATGGAATACTCGTTCTATCGTACGGATAAATCTTTAAACGCCAGTGATATCACTGTCCAGATATAGAAGACAAAAAGAGCGTGGGACATGCTAGCTAAAGTGGTTGTGTGGGACGTGCCGATCCGGTTATATGCTTCTGAAACACTAATTAATATTAGAGGGCCAAATCTACGTCACCCTGACCCCTATTTAGGCTTTAGTAGAACTCTGGACCATGGACTCAGAGCTTACCAATCTCAGCGGAGAGACACGCTTATGCCTGCACTCTTTTTTGTACAACTAAGAATCCCCCCTTTTTCCCTTAGTTAGACAAGCTGCCAGTTCGTCATATTCTATTCAACTCCCTGCATAGTTAGCTATACTCATATTAGTCACTATCCCCTAGATCATCACTTTTTGTGCTCGGAATGAACCAGGAACGACATGAGTGACGAGCGGTGCGAACTCGCTGGACTGCAGCGGTTGACGAGGGACTACCTCTGATAGATATTTGCGAGGCACCTCTACTGAGGAATTACGCCCCTATTAGCTGCGGTTGAGCTGTCGGGTTTGAGTGGGCGCAAACTCGGCCACTGTCGCGTCAGCAATCGGAGAGTGCTGACACATGACAAACGCCAAATGAATACAACCCAATTGGAATGCCTGCATCCTGCCAAAACTTCACTGGTAATAGCGACTCCTCGGTGAGGGCATCGGTCGACGTGACTGGTCTATGGCCAATGTGCTGTTCGGTTTGGTCCGGCTAATGCGTGTCCAGGGTTTGCATTGCCGTTATTACGTGTGCAATTAACTATTGGATATCATTGGCTGGAGGACACTCTCCATTGGGAAATTAAAATGCAGCACCAGATTGACCGTCGATAATCTGGATAGGACCAGCGTACCTCGTCTCGTCTAAGAAATCATTACACTCAGTTCACCCAGTGTGAGTGTGCCTCGGATCGCGAAGTCATACTGTTCGATGGCAGGATCGAAGCTTCAATTCGGACCTTAAAAAAAGACTCCTACCAGCTGTTCAATGGTAGGAACGAGGTCAAAAGGGTCTAAACCAGCGAATCAGTCAGGGAGTTCAACCCCAGCCGCAAGAGGCAAGAGGCATGGACGTGAAAAATCCTTCTACAGATGTTCTGTGTAGTTGGCAGTCCACGCAGTCAAGACAAGAGCATCAAAATCCGTCAGATTCAGTTATCTTGCCCTCAAACTAATGCGAGAGCCCATCAGGTGGCCGAGTTATGGAACCTTGGAGAACTGCTTGCCATCGCCTGTCCGTTTCGAAGCTGCATCATGAGCTGATTAACACCTTCATCTCATCTCTGTACTGAGCTTCCGTAAGGGATCCGCTTATTATAATTCATATACGCTCTCCATTCCATATAGGATTTCTGCTGGTGACCTCATGCGCCGGCCGGTGTGGTGAATTGTCTCCTGTTGGCAAGGGGTGGATTGATAGTCGATTCAGGAGGACAGTTACATTTATAGCATGCGGTGTCCTTGTTAGTAGCTCTTTCGGATGCAATTTTAAATGTGACAGCCTTCTGGGTTGGGCTTGTCGTAAGGTTCCGTGTTTTACTCCCAGCTTCATGCATTGCCACGGCTGCGAATAGAGTAATGAAAGTTGGATGTAGGTTCGTAGGAGTCATCTGAATGCAAGTTGGCTTTTTGTGATTTCATCTGAACAACTCGACTCCTACGCCTTCAACTGGAGCGCATGTCCATAACAAACATCTTACAAATTAAGAGTACATTGTAAAGACTTGGCAGTTTAGGACTAAGTTGACATAACCCCATCTAAGCATTTTTCCAACAAAGTTATACACCATTCATGTTAACACATTATAGTATGTTCATTACCATTTTAATTGTTATTTCCGGTTAGCTCGCCTAGATGATCTGTAGTTCAGGTTGAATCTCGGGATATGAAGCTCCAGGATATTCAAAGCCTGACGCGTCGGGCAAACGGCGTCAATCCACCAGTCATGTTTCAAGGCGTAACGTATTATCCGTCAGAAAGAAGACTGTTTCCTAACTGTTGCTGTGGAGTCGTGGAGACTGGAGATCCCTGTCATCAGCGTGGGGGTCACTCCGGGGGTGGGTACTATGTCGTTGTAGCGTGTTGAGCTCCCTGTGTCAAAAGGTGTAAACATTCCAGATTCCAGCAGTATGACTCCCCGTTCAGAAGTCCCTGCTGTGGTCGAGTTTCCTCCTCGCCCACCATGAAGTCTCTCGTACTCTTCATCGGCCTCGCGTCATGTGTGACTGCTATCGCCCCGGCGTTCAACTGCAGCATCGACAGCATTGCCGCGTTCCTGCCGAAGAATTCCACGGTTTTTTACGCGGACCATTATGATGCGGGATCCAATTTCTCAGCGCCAATTGGCCTTAACTACGGCCTGACTCCTGCGGGCACCGGCCTCCCTAGGGCCCTCCAGACTACCTTCCTCGTCCCAGTTGACGCCTGCGTCGCGCAAGCCAACATCTCACTGCCTAACAACACGCAACATAGTATCGGTATCTTGTTGCCTGATGACTGGAATGAACGGTTTGCTGTAGCCGGTGATGGTGAATTCGCTGGCTCTATTGGCTGGCAAGCCATATTCAACCTCGTGTGGTATGGTTTTGCCAGCTTTTCATCCGACTTGGGTCATGAAGGCAATAACGGCAGCTTTGCTTACCATGATGAAGTGGCCGCGTCCAACTGGGGATGGCGTGCGATGCATAACCTTGTGGTTAATGGCAAGAACCTTACTCGCGGTTATTATGGGCAAGAGATTGCCTACAGCTATTACCGTGGTTGCTCTGCTGGAGGAAAACAGGGCCTAAAGGAGGTCGAAATGTTCCCCGAAGATTTTGATGGAGTTATCGCTGGTGCACCTGCCTGGTGGACAACACACCTCCAGCTTTGGAATGTTCTGACAGGGGTCTGGAACCTGCCGGAGACTGCTGATTATCATGTTAACAGCACCCAAATGGCTGCTGTTGCTACAGAAGTACTTCGTCAGTGTGATCCGCAGGATGGGCTAGTTGATGGTATCCTCATGAATCCAGATGGTTGTGTCTTTAAAGTGGAGAAGCTGGCCTGCAATGCGACATCTGATCCCTCAACCTGTCTGACAAGCCTACAAATGCAGACAGTTACCAAGTTGTACAACCCGTGGTACGAGGCAAATGACACTTTCATCTTCCCTGGCTACACCCTCGGCACGGAGGTCGGCGCCCCATCCATCGAGCCAGCCTTTGTGACGTATATTCAATTCATGTTGGGCCAAGGCGCAGAATGGACATGGGAGGACTGGAACCCAGATCTAGTTGAGATATCCGACCGGATCAACCCCGGCAACGCTACCGCTGGTGATTTCGATATTTCCCCCTTCTATGAGAATGGCGGTAAACTGTTGCACTATCACGGCTACTCAGATCCTTCAATTGCGACAGGATCATCTATCTACTTCTATGACCACGTTGAGACTACCCTGGCTCCCAAGAATATTACTCTTGATGATTTCTACCGCTTTTTCCTGGTCCCAGGAATGGAGCATTGCACTGGCACACCCTCAGACCAGAACGCTCCCTGGTACATGAATGGCGACTCCCAGGCCAGTTCGCTAGAAGGGTCCACTGTATTTGGCGTACCGGGCTTCAATGACCCTCAGCATGACCTCGTGCTTGCCATCATGGCTTGGGTTGAGAACGGCACCGCCCCGGACTATCTCATCCCGACACTGTATACCAACTCGACTCCATCCCTTGGCGTCGAGAAGCAGCGCCCAATTTGCAAGTATCCTGAGCTGGCCAAGTACAAGGGTGTGGGCGACGTCAATTCTGCCGATAGTTGGGTTTGCGGTGGTCTGTATTAGTTAACTGCTGTGTCAATGGGCCACCAATAGTGCAGAGGTCTAGCCTCTTTTTTTGCTGTACATAGGACAGTTGAGTTTTACACTATACTTCCTTCTATCAACAGTAATCGAAACGAAATGTAATTTTCTAGCAAAGGCCTACGTGTTAACCAATTTGTTGTAGACCAAATAATCAAGATAAACCTCTCGGTTGCCTCCCGCAATATTCCGGTGCTCTGATCATCGCACAACATAGGTAAAAGCTATCGGACCCACGGAATTTCTCTGGAAAAAATAATCTCCTCACATATTAAAAACTCGTGCAGGATATCCTTCCTACTGGGGGACCATGAAGGAATACACCACCTATCAACCCCGGATAAGATAATATCCTTGACTCTGTGCGTATAATTGACATTAACCCCTGGAGAGCGCGGGGAGCGTGGGAAAGTGGCTCAGCAGACCAAGTACAGCATACAGCCACAATTTGTTTATCGTCATTTGATTCGTTTGTCGCATCGCTTATTCACTTGTCGGCTCGACTGCTTCGGTGTTTGGATCAATAACCATTCGGACCACTCTCCATATTCATATGAATAAGTTCTAACCTGATATCAATATAGTGATATGGGGTGCCTTCTGCTCGTTATAGCCAGGTTCTACTGTATACTTCAAATGCACTCTTGAGAAACTGCTGTTGGTTTCACAACGAACGAATACCAAGCATTAGATACATCTATTAGTATGTAAGGCCCGGATACATCTGATACTTCTCAAGCAAATCGCAATGATCCTGATACAACAGCGGCCTGACCTCAGGCTCCGGCCACTGAAATGCAGCAAGCTTTTGGCTCGAGGCCGTAAACTGCGGCCAATAAAACCCATCAAAAAATGTCTCTGTCGAAGTATAATTCCTCGCCTTGAGATACGCAGGATCCACAATGGGACTTCCTGTCCTGGCAAACCAGCCCCAAATATCTTGTATCGCATTTGTGTAATAGACGTCCTCCGGTGCGCGAATGGGCTGGCCAAAAAGGTAGTATGTGCCAAAGACTTCGTACAGATCACTACTATGGCAGCGGTAGTAAGGCGTGTCGGGCTCACCCACAGGGAAGGTACACTTGTCATAAAAATCGTAGTAGCTCAACGCATATCCGCGTTGATGTGCATACTGCCAGTGGCTCTTAAAGGCACGGGAGGCGGCAGCGATCTGGTTGAGCACGGTACCAGAACAAACGAGAGCAGCCTCGGTTGCGATGTGTACACTTGCATTGTACACAGAATCATACGTAACGCTGCCATTGGTCACGGTATCGTTAGTGACAAGCCACATGCCAGAATCGAGGATGAGCTGCGCTTGATCTTGACTAATAGCACCGTCGTTGGTGAGATTGTACAATACGGCTTCTGTAAAGTTTGTCATATTGGGTGCAAGAGTGGTTGTGGCTAATGATTGCCATTCTTCCATCACGTTGCCCGACAAGACGTTCACGGAATTTATATACTGAGGACCGAGAGCCCATTGCGAAGGAGGAAAGTCTATGATATTCACACCATCAACGCTCGGTGCCCACTTAGTTGCGTATTTGGTAACGTTCAGCAATGTAGCAGCCGGTAAAGCTTGAAGACAATCCAAACGTTCTGCGCCCGTCCTATTAGGGCACAAGGCGTCAATATAAGGCAATGCGGCATCAACAATCGAAGCAGCTGTTTCGACGTTGGATTTTGCAGATTGAATTATAGCGTTTTGAAACAGATTCTCACCGAACGTTGTCGCTGCCGATATCAGGTTGACCACTGAACCGCCACCGGCAGATTGTCCAAAGATGGTTATGTTTTCGGGATTTCCGCCAAAACCGGCGATGTTTTGCTTGACCCAACGCAGACCAGTGATCTTGTCCGTAAGCATTTGATTGCCATTAATCACACCGTCGTCAAGGGTAAGAGACCCGAATATATTGAGTCGGTACTGTTAGGGTCAGCTTATCGTTTAATTCATGACGACCTCGGGACGGCCTCGATCTTACATTGATAGTCACCACGACCACATCCGCACGAGAGACAAGTGACGCGCCATCAAAAGTCGAATCTGAGGCGCTACCTTGGGTATCACCACCGCCATAATACCAAACCATCACCGGCTTGCCTGGCGCTTCACTCGACGTATTGAAGGGAAGGAATGGTGTATATATGTTGAGATATAGACAATCCTCACTATTCCCCCAAGGGTCTACATAGGAAACATTAATACTTGGGTCGGGCACTCAATTGACATGAATGGGAGCACTCACTAAGCCCATAAGCATTTCCATCAAAATACCCGTACTGCAAACACGCCGGGCTATACTTGGTAGCATTCACATACGAAGTCGAATTCAACGCTACCGCATTCTTGAAACGGCGATTTCCCGTTGGTGGTTCAGCAAAGGGTATACCTGCAAACCTGAACGTCATGTGATCGCGCAAGCCTTCATATGTTGTCCCATTGTAGGATGCGTTCACTCTCGGGAAGACAGAAAAATCAATATCAACCTTATCCACAAGAGGCGCACTGTTTGTGCAAAGATATGCAAAAGTCGTTTCTGACGACCCGTCCACTACAGAACCTGTAGAAGTCGCCGGGCTAGTTTGGGAGCATGATGACCAGAAAAGCTGCTCGGAGGTGATGGCACCAAGGTATTTCTGATATGAGAAGGCGTTTTGAAATTCGGCAAATGAGTTGCAAGGCAATAATGTCTCATTGTAGGCAGCACAAGCATCTGCAGCTGTGGCTTGGTCAGTTGGCACGTTCACGAACAGTGCGCTTGGCCGAGAGCCATGGGCAGTCCAGTTGCCGTCATTTTCAAAGAAGACAGTAACTCCTGGTGCGCTGGTCGATGCAACACCAATAATCTCCTGACAGATAATGGCCACAGCCACTGCAAAGGAAGCAACTGTCATCATTCCCTTTAGACTTTCGAGGTCTACTCGAAAATTCGATGTTTTGTCTACATGTAATGACGGTGAGAGACTGCTATTACAATATATAGCCAAAAACTACTACAAAAAGAGCGGGGTATCTCATTCCAAGTTTCTTTTCCATTTACTCACAAGGTTTGGATTGACATGTTACCTACCTAAGATGATGTCGTAAGGATAGGATTTCAACAACATTGGCTTTCGGAGAAATCTCCTAATCCAGTCCTAGAAGTATACAATCAGACAAAAGCAGGTATTTTAGTATTTCCGTTACAATACTAAAATGTCATTCCCCAATAGTTGATCATTTCCGATGGCTTAAAAAGATAAACCACAGAAATCATATTCACGTTAGTTGGTTAAGGTTGACGCATATGGCGGGGCGGCTAAAAGTATATCCTCCGGGGACGGATGGACCTTAACTTTAGGCATGCGGAGGGGCGGGGTATGGGGGCGTCGGTTGTGTGGGGGTACATTGAAGAGAGTGTACTGCATTCGTACTTCCTAGACAGTTAACACTAAAAGCCAGCAGAAGGTCTAGAAGAGGATATTGTCACCGTACAGCTTTTAATCATATTGCATATTCCAGATCTATTCCATCCACGCTTCGCTTACATCCAAGACTGGTAAAGTTTGCGGTGTGTAAATACTCCATTATAGTGAAATACTGCCCACTATATATTCCGACAATTGCTTTACTTGTATCTCTAAATTAAGATAACTAAGCATGACTTTATCTACATACTCCCCGATTGTGCTTAAGGAATTCTCAAGAGTGGTCAATTGGCGATGGTCCTGCATCAATGGGGTATGAAAAGATATAATTAGGACTGAGAGCCATCAATCCATTTCCGCCTGGACGGTACTGCGAAGCTGGAAGCAGAAGCTTCTTGTCACTCGTAACCCACATCTGGTCTGTCCACAAGAGAGCGTCATCCTGCACCATAATAGATTCTCGGCCATCAGAAGTAATCTTCCAGATGGCCAGCAGGTTCGTGTCACTCACGTAAATAGTACCGTCAGCATCAATAGTCGTTCCACCTGAACTCGGCGTTAAGGCATAGGGCTCAGCATAATCGCCAATACTAGCGGCGAGCGTGGTATTGGTCAAACTGGCACGAAGGAGCTCAGTCGGTAGACGGTACATGCCACCTTGACAAGGCTGGTAGTACAAATAAAGACCATCCGGTGATACTTCAATTTGATCGAGACCGGCGGTAGAGGTGCTATTGGCACCATCGCTTCCTTCGAGCAAGGTATGATTGAACATGAGCGGGAAAAGTGCCTGTGCTGTATAGGAGTTATTGAGTACACGCACACCTTCTCCTGTCGTGAGGTTGAGGACCAGGAGCGCCCCTTTGATGTCGCTCAAGTATGCGGTCTCGCCGTCGGCATCAAATCGGACATCGTCAGGTCCATTCTCCAGGCCGATGATTTCTTGCAGATAGTAAACTCTATCAACTTTGTCCGTAGTGATGTTCACACCAACAAGCTTCGCAGAATTGTTGACGCCGACTGCTCCGCCATCGACGACCCAGTAGTGCCCATTAGGCCCGAGGCGTGCTCCATCGACATTGACAAAACTAGTTGCTGGGTCGGAGCTTGGATCACCTGAGACATACGAGTTCCAACTTGCATCTGGATAGAGTACAGTCGTGTTGTCTGCAAGCAATTGAACGATCTGCGGTACTCTTGATTCGTTATAGCGTTGAGCAAGAAAGATTCGACCGTCTGGGGTGATTGAGATAGCCTGAGTGGCATTGCCAACAGAGTAGGCAACTTCCAAGCCAGGTGCAAAGGCCGCAGTCACAGAGGCTAGGGCTAAGAAGGCTGCTGACAGTGCAGCCGCCATTGAGTAAAATTGTGGCAAGACAAGCTTCGTTTGGAGATAATCATAGGACATATACGATATGTTGAATCCACTGACTCACTCTACCTATGATCACACCCCTTCTATATATACTCTCAAATTAGATCATCGACACGCGCTATATGTATTGGGTTAAATGTTTTTGCTTATATCCCAACATAGTAACTATCTTCTATCCTCTTGCCATTGGAAGTTTCTTCAATTGGCTATGTCTTGACACTAGCAATCAGCAGTTACGTATAACTAGTCCACCATCTGGCAGCACTCATAACTTCCAAAGTTCTGAGAACTAGCGTGGGGTGGTCGAGAAGAAGTGGGTATGATCTACATAAGATTAGCAACCGCCCACATAGATTATGCTGTAGTAATTGATTAAAATGCCAACATGGTCCCCACACTCCGCACCAATTTACAGTATACGAGTATGCTCCGTGGCCTAGTCTCGTACGGAAGTACACTTATCCGGACAAATATCTTTTGAAATTCGGAGAAATATGAGACCCTAACCTGCTACTGGATAGAAGGATTGTGTAGTTACATAGTAGTATTGGAAGTATTGGCGTGTTGTACTGTCTAATCACTCGATCAGTACATTATCCGTCAATTCAATATGTAGAATATCCACTTTTGCGCGTGAATCCCTTCCTGAAGAGGATGAAGTAACTGCGGATACAGCAGTAGCATTAGGATGATCAAGCAGTCGATTAGTATACGTAGTACGTGTCCCCCTGTTCAGAAAGGTGCTTCGGCCGACGCTTCGGCCGCGAAATCATACTATGTATACATTCATGAAAAAGATGCAGTGTAGATGTCGCGATATAACCAAAGCAAAAGCCATATGACGCGTCCAAGGTGATCAAGTGCCCATAGACGGTGATACCCAGAAATATCACGTGTTTAGGATGGTTGGCTGAGATATGGACAGATGGATAATAAAGTATATATATAGATATACATATAATCACCCGTTTGTAACCTGTTCACGTTTTTTTCTGACATTGGTGCTTGCCCAGCTGTCTAGATATCTGAAAAAGCTCGTCATCAACACCTGCGAAAATGAAGATAAAGCATCTATACTCCCTGACTGCAGTGGCTGGTATAGCATCGGCGTTGAACCGCACGAGCTCTTGCAACATCACTGCAGTCCAGAGCATTGTCAACAACCTCGGCCTCAACGGGACCAATGCAACAGTCGAATTCACCTATCGTCTCGATTCAAACGACACTATAGCAGCATTCAAGTCCGTCGTCGGCGCTGCAAAATTTCAAACTGATATCCCACCAGTTTGTGCCATTCGCATCAATGGTTCGACAAACCAAGGCGCCAATTTCGGCTTCGCAGCATTATTGCCTGATACTTGGAACAATCGGATCATGTGAGTAACTGGTAGCTACCCTAACCATATAATCTGCATGACTGACAGTTCGCAAGCGCTGCAACACCTGACGCTGGTATCGAGTGGCCCGTAATGAGTGCCAGTCTCAAATATGGCGTAGCCGCCATCGGTTCAAACAGTGGCCACGATGTCAGTGACATGAACCCTGAATGGATCACGGGTGAAGATGCGCTCGTTGACTGGGGATACCGCGCATTGCACGAATCGACCGTCCTGGGTAAGGCATTAGTCGAAGCGTGGTATGGCAGCGCGTCGACGTACAACTACCTAGCCGGATGTTCAACAGGAGGTCGTCAAGCATTCAAAAACGTGCAGACATATCCTACAGACTACGACGGCGTGATAGCAGGTGCTCCAGCGTGGTGGACCACGCATCAGCAGTTGTGGAATCTAAAGTATACGACGTACAACGCACCGCAGAACTCGTCACACTCTATTCCGACGTCTATGTTTAGTGTCATTGGCGATGAAGTACTAAGGCAATGTGATCCTCAAGATGGACTGGTAGACTTAGTCATTTCAGATCCTGCAGGGTGCAACTTTGATCCGATGCAGCTTGTCTGTACAAAGAACCAGACGACTGATTGTCTGACACCAGAACAGCTGCCTACGCTTTACAAGATATACAATGACTGGGTCGATGTCAACCAGACCTTTGTTTATAGCCACCTATTCTACGGCAGCGAAGCGAGTTGGGCCGCGCAAATCGGTGATGGTGATCTGGACACAATCGAGTCTGAATATTGGTACATTACCAATCTGCTCGGGCTAACGAACTTTACATACCATGACTTGGACTATGACACTGTTCTTCTTGCGGAACGGTTAGATCCGGGAAATGCCACGGCAGACGACTTTGATATCTCTCAGTTCTACGAGAAAGGAGGGAAAATCATTCATTGGCATGGGCTGTCCGATGGCGCTGTCTCACCTGGTGCTAGTGTCTATCTGCACAACCACATTAAGGCGGCTATGCTGGCCCAGGGCATTGAGATTGATGACTTTTATCGCACTTTCTTTATTCCTGGTCTTGAGTACGTCTCGCAGCTTCTCCCCTGAATTTCTAGCTAATTAGTCCAGACACTGTTTCGGCACCCCAGACAACCAAAACGCCCCTTGGTATCTCGCTGGTCCCTATCAAGCTAGTCTATTCGACTTTGTCCCCGCCAATATCGTCGACAACACGGTTCGCGATTCCATGCTATCATTAATGGCGTGGGTCGAGAACGGTACTACACCCGATTATATGGTTTCGACTGGGTTTACGAACAATTCGGATCCAATCACGGTCAAGCTTAATAGGCGTATCTGTCCATATCCGCAGCAGGCGTGGTATAGTGGTGTGGGAAACGTGACTGAGGAGGATAATTGGGAGTGTAAGGACCTGTATTAGGTGATGGTTCTGTTCAGGACTTTTAAGTGTTATTGTACCACTTGAACTTTGTCCATATCGACTGCTACAGTTGGGTGGATGGATGGATGATTTCATTTACCCTGACCCCTTGCTACACTAGCGATATGCAGGTTACTACCACTATATATATCCTTGTAGCTCTAGTTATAGTCATCAGCACATTTCTTACGGGCGAACTTTATGTCTCGCCTAGGGGCCTGTGGTCGGCCTTTGCCTTAGGTTCCTTTCTGGTAGATCTGTTGGCCTACAGATACAAAACTTTTAAGAAGCTTCCACAAAGTCTAGTATAGCACCTAAAATACTATCTTGCGCAGTATTGCATATACTTCTTTAATCTTTCGCTTCCAGAATGAGCAATATATCTCTAAAAGCTTCACCCATCTCTTTCCGTAGTTTCTGTTGTTCGGTAGCTAGTCTTGGACAGTCAATTAGAATATGAATAATAGTTTCCTTTGCTCTACACTCGCATGTGTCGTGCTCGTGGAACTGGAGGAATTTCCTATATGTGCCCCGGAGGGGGGGTGGGGGGAATGCGAGGAACAATGTTTATTGCATTATACCAGCTTCGTATCAGAAAATTGTAACCCCCAGGGTTGATGATTAGTGATTGACTGACGGCATACAGTTTGCACCAGCCCACAGAGAAAGGTATTCAATATTGTAGTCTCCGGGCATGTGTTTCGCTGCCACGACGATCTTTTAACCTGGTTTCTTGGACAGCAAAAGAGCTGTCGTCAAACCAGCTACTCCAGCTCTGTCAAAGGTTTAGACAATTCCCTCATAGACATTCAGTCTTCCAAATAATCTAAATGTTTACCCTATAACAACGACGTTTTGAGAGACATCTTAGCAATGCTTTCCCCAATCGCTTGGATGCTACGAAGGAAGTGTAGAGTCCAACGAGAAAGTTTCAAGCATTATCAGACGACATAACTATTATTTGCCAAATACAACATCATGCAACGCTGTATCTCTGGCCTTCCCTTTCAAAATTCCTAATTCCGATATATGAAGCATTGACTGATATTCATTCAACATCCCCACCACCGCACACAGCTTCAAATTACCTGTTCGGGAAGGTGAGATCACTGTCCTCACTAATCTGTTCCAATGTTATATGGCCCTTTTTCTTTTTGGATAAAACGTGGCACAATTTCTTGCCTCTTTTGTAAGCATGGCCTTGAGGTAATATTTAAGTTAAGCGCACACTCGAAAGATAGCCCAGAGCATCCAAAGCATCCTCATCCACCAGTCAATCAACGCTTCCTACACGTCTTACGTTCCGATTCCTTCGCCATGGCTACTATGCAACAAGTCTTCGCCTCACATGAGGAGCGGCAAAGGGTTCTCGCATCCAGCACAGGCCCTTATGCCAAAGGTGTCGCCTGGGTCGATGGTGAATTGTACCCTCTCCATGAAGCAGGCATCCCCATTTTGGATCAAGGTTTCATGCACAGTGACCTTACCTACGATGTCCCCTCCATTTGGGACGGACGATTCATCCGTCTTGACGATCATATTGATCGATTGGAAAATACTTGCCACAAGCTGCGTCTAAAACTGCCACTGCCCAAGGAGGAGGTCAAGCGAATTCTGGTGGACATGGTGGCACATAGACGCCTTTGTCAAGGTTATTGTGACCCGTGGTCTGGAGGGTGTCCATGGCACTGATCCAAAGGATACCGGCCAACCCCATATATGTTCATTCAACCCTACGTCTGGGTCATGGACCGGAAGTCCAACCTGTGGGAGGTAGTGCAGTCGTTGCGCGCACCGTTCGTCGCGTCCCGCCTAGATCGATGGACCCAACCGTTAAGAACTTGCAATGGGGTGATCTTACACAGTGATTATTTTGAGGCGCAACATATCCTTTCTTGACTGATGGTGACACCAATCTCACGGAAGGATCTGGCTTCAATGTTGTGCTTGTCAAGAACGGTGTTCTATATACTCCCCAGCGTGGCATTCTCGAGGGCGTCACTCGCAAGAGCGTTACTGATGTCGCACAGATAAACGGTCTGGATATCCGCGTCGAACTTGTACCTGTTCAGCTTGCATACGAGGCCGATGAGATTTTCATGTGCACCACCGCCGGTGGTATCATGCCCATCGCAAGCCTCGATGGCAATCCAGTCACTAATGGCGAGGTGGGCTCGATAACAAAGAAGATCTGAGATGGATACTGGGCAATTCACTATGACGATGCTCCTAGTTGCTAGATTCAGTATAAGGATGGACATAGAAACACCATGGCCAGCCGTCTCTAGGCTCTTGGCATCGTTTTTTTGTTTTCTCTTCTTTTCCTTTATCATTTCCCTTGCGGACATATGAATGACATGAATCATGTGAGATTCGGTATTTCACTGGGTTATAACTTGCTGCTCCCTTTTGCTGTTAAGATTGCATGAGTTACATCACATTTAGAGAATATTACTTATTTGAGGTGCGGCTTCCATAGTATGGAGATAGTTCGTGGGTCTAGCGATCAACCTTGTCCACCTTCTTGCTTGCATCATTGCACCATACATGCCAGACACGACGACAGCCATCAATACAACTTCGCATGGACTCGCTTGTCATTCCGGACCAATGGACCGCAGATTCAGTCTAGCCAGGTCATGAGATTGGTGGAGGGGATTACTTGTTCACCCGCATCAAACCACAGAAAGCAGGCGAATGGCGAAGGAAATTCGGTGATAGCAAGTCAGATGTAGCGAAGGGTAACTTATCTCTTGTTAATCA
This sequence comes from Talaromyces verruculosus, assembly GCA_038993655.1. Taxonomy (NCBI): domain Eukaryota; kingdom Fungi; phylum Ascomycota; class Eurotiomycetes; order Eurotiales; family Trichocomaceae; genus Talaromyces; species Talaromyces verruculosus. Next base: position 403,755 of record JBBVQN010000015.1, on the reverse strand, counting down.
GGAAAAGAAGCCTGGGATAGAAGCAGGTAGGAGTAAGAGCGTCAAAATAGAGACCGGATAGAGAATGCAAACATATCAAACAGATAAAAAGTCCCTCTAGCCCAGTTTAGGCTTAGCGCACGTCAAGCTTCAGCAAACTAACCGAATCCGGCTTTAATCACCTTCTTTCGACGACGCGACGCGCCAAAGCTCCATCCACGACAACTATCGATCAAAAGCATCAATTTGCAGTCTTGCAACTGTATCATCAAATTGTGATATTTGGCCAGGACTTTTAAAAATCTACAAAACACATCATGGCCGATTCAGGCGACTGTAAGTCTGCACCTGCTGTCCCACACTGCCACGTGCATTTAGACGCATCAATTATCCTAAACTAACATCATCTTGCTAGGGACCTGCGATGCCAACGATGCAGTCCAACTCACCTTGATCAAACCAGGCGAGCAAAAGCCAACCACGGCAGAGATTTTCCACCCGCAATTTACATACCCAATCTTCGGTGACGATGAACAGATATTCGGTTACAAAGGTCTCATCATCAGACTACGCTTTGCGACACACGATTTGCGCACCCATGTTCACATTTCGTACGATGAGAAGTTCAAGGCTGTTGGTGATGCGGCTGCGGTGGATTTGAATAAGACTTTGAGAGAATGGGTATCTGAATGTATGTGCGTAATTCGCGAATCGTAAGCTCAAGCTGACACTTTTCTAGCTGCCTTCACGAAATTGTCCGATTACGAGAATTCTGTTCAGAACGATCCGAAAGCGAAAGACTTCAAGCCGCCAGGGAAACTTGTTCATTCGTATAAATCGAAGAACAGAAGTTATGAAATCTGGGCCGGCTCACTTGCGGATAGTGATGTGCGCAGCCTACTAGGACGAGCGCAGGTCTTTATCCCATTCTTCATTGAAGGAGGAACTCCACTAGTTCTCGACGATCCGGAATGGACACTGGAGAGATGGACCGTGTATTTTGTGTAAGCTATCGCAGCTCTTGACGGAGGACACAACAAAACTAACGCAGTAACTCATTCAGCTACGAGAAAATCACACCTTCCACGCCAACAGAGTCTGAGTACTCCTTCGTCGGATACTCAACCGTCTACCGCTGGTGGTTCTTCCCCGAACAACATGGCGACAAAGTCGTCAAAAACGACAGCTTCCCATACCCCGAAGAACTACGATTCTCACAACTCCCATCCCGTTCCCGCATCGCCCAATTCCTCATCCTCCCACCACACCAAGGCTCCGGCCACGGCTCCCAACTCTACAACGTAATCCACAAAGCCTGCATAGCCGACAAGACCGTCGTCGAACTAACCGTCGAAGACCCCAATGAATCCTTCGACGTCCTCCGCGACTCTGCCGATTACCACAATCTCTACCACACATTCCTCGACGAGGATATCAACATCAACCCAAACCCCTATCCTGCAGGGTCTGGCAAACGCAGACCACGCAACATGCCCACATCATCCCTGATCCCGACGCAAAAACTGGCCGAGATACGAACAAAATACAAAATCGCACCCACACAATTCGCACATATCCTAGAAATGTACCTCCTATCCAGAATCTCACCCCGCAAACGCGGAGGCGCAAACATGGCACGCCTCCTCATCAAAAAGCACAACGCCACCGACGAGGATGACAGACGCTACTACTGGTGGCGCATGCTCGTCAAACAACGTCTCTACAAACGCTCTCGCGACATCTTAATTCAACTTGAACTCCAAGACCGCATCCAAAAACTAGACGAAACCGTCACAAACGTAGAAGAAGGCTATGATCAGTTATTGACCGTCTTCGACGCCCGCGAAAAGGGGAGAGCAACGTTTGCGCCGGATGTGGATTCGGATGCTGATAAGGTTATTACGGCGGAGGGGGTTACGACTATGCATGCGTTGAGGGCGAAGAGGAAGTATACTATTGAAGATGATGACGAGGATGAGGAGGAGGATGATGAGGTTGAGTTGATTGAGGCGGGGCAGGCGGCGAAGAGGCCTAAAATTTAGTAAAAGTCGTCCGTACTTTACTCGTGAGGAATTTAATGCACTACGTTGATGATTGATTTATTTTAATGGATTGTTATGAAAAATTAATTCGTGTATGTATCATTAATATCAACATCAACCAGATATTACCCCCTGAACACCTAGGAAAAAATCCCAACACCTCCCCATTGACAAGTCATTACCATCAAAAACAGAAAATAGGAGACTACACGCAGCGTAAACCAACATCCCAAAAAATCTAAGGATGATACGAAGGCGGCGCCGTCCCCGACGAATCCAATGTATCAAGCGTCTCCAACGTAACCAACGAGCCCGTCTCAAGACTAAACATCGTACTCGCTCTCGGCGAACTCGGTGCACCAGATATCACGCCGGGAGTCACCGATCTGCGAATCTCGAGCGTGTGGTTGTGATTTCTAGTAGGATTATTGCCGACGCTGGCGTTGCGGTTGTGACGCATTACTTGCTCGTATGGAGGTGGCACGGAGCGGGATCGTGAGCGAGTTCTGCGTCGTGCTGACGACGATGATGGTCTGGATGTGGTGGTTGTTGTTGTTGTGGTTCCGTCTGTGCCGACTAATTGACCTACATACTCCAGGACACGACGGAGTCCCAGGATCTCGGCTTGCATCATGCGTTGTTGGGGTTCTTCGTCGTTTGGTATATCGGAAGATTGAGAGGAGATTTCTGATGCGGGGTCGTTAAGATTCACATCGCGAGTAGCGAGGCTGTTATTATTCTCGTCGCCTGAATTGTTGGCGCCGCGGACGTGATGGAATTCAGGCAGGGAGTGGCTGGACGTCACGCTCGCAGCTTGGAAATAGGATCGACCTTCCCACCACTGACGCCAGCGGAGTCGGCGTGCGGCATTTCTGTATGCGCGTTGGGCTCGGAGTTCTTCGCGTCTGGAGGCGATGTCTCGTCGGCGACGGCGGAAGGCTGTTGAATGGCGTACGACGCGGAAGAAGAGGCCGATTAGTAAAGCGATGAGTAGGATGATGGCGCATGATCTGATGAAGTGTTTGGTGGGAGAGTATATGGGTAATGGGAGGACGACCTCGGTTATGTCCGAATGATTTGGATTAGTATCGAAATGAGAGTCTGGTTTAGAAGGTGGTGGTGTTGTGACAGGCCTAAGTGGTGCGGTTGTGGTAGAAGGTATAGCAGTGGCGGACGTTGAGGATGAAGATAAGGTCTCAGAGTGAGTAGAAACAGCATGCTTGGAAGGAGTCGGAATAAGGTGTGATGGCAAGACTGATGGTTTGTTATCGTCGGTATTATCATCTGACGGTGTCTCTGCAACAAGACGGCAGATGGGAATGACTCGCCCAGGCCCTATCAAACCAAAGCGATACCTCATCGACCAATAAAACTCCGGCACCTTCTGCCAGGATGACTTCAAATAACAGAAGAAATCCTCGCATTGCTCCCATTTCGCAAGTAATGGCTTGCAATCTTGCTTGAGCATATGAAAGATTTTCTTCTCTTGCAAAGCCACTGATTGATGTAGCTGCTGAAGCTCATATTGAAGTACCTGTAGCCTCTGAATTTCTGCTTCGAGTTGCACTTCAAGCGGGACGGATCCGGGATTCAACCTAGAACCTGCGTCCGGATCGGTGGCATCGATTGCATTGTCCCATTCTCCCCAGCTCGGCACATCGCCGAAACTCACAGGGAAATTAGACAGCCGAAGTACTTTGATTCCGTCATCTTCCCAAGTATCATTACCAAACGAGATGGTAAAGCCGATATCGTCTTCGAGGCCGTGGCTGCGATCTGTGTCGAATATAAGGGTAAACACGTGTGCGTTTTGCCCGTGATGAGCACCTAGAGGCGCCGTGATACATGTACTGTGCCATGTTGCTCGTAGTTCGGTACTGCCATTGTAGGGGCTGGATGGGATCACGCCTGAGCCTGTGGCAGATTGTCCTTCCCAGTGGTGGGAGAGTTCCTGTCCATTGACGGATACGGTAGCATTGTCACAGAGGCCGTTTGTGCCTCCGATGAACAAATTGATTGGCTAGACGAGTTAGTAACCTGAAGTGCGAGAAAAACATAGGTATGAGATTACTCACCCAAGTGTCGCTGTCTAACGAGCAACTAGCACACGATGCCTCGAATTGGACATAGACCCCATCCGAGTCTAGGGCAAGCGATTAGCTAATATCCTCAAATTTGTAAGACGGTTAACATACCTCGCCACAGCAGCACCGGTTCATCCTGCGTGACTGCATTCGTGCTCGTTTGGAGAGTTGGCAAAGAGTAAACAGCGGGCGCGAGGGTTGATAGCAAGAATATTGATGCCTGGGCTATACCACCACGCATATCGTTCGTCTTTCTTTTTATGTAATTATTTCATACGAATGTTGCACGGGGATAGCAGCATGGCTGAGGGTAGATCCACTCGCCCAGTCATCAATGATTTTACATAAGAATACAGTCAGTGATTGATTGATCAGTGATCATAGAAGTAGTTATCGATTGTCAAAGAACAAGAGGGCATGAGTCGCAGCGTGGGAAATTAGGGTAATTGTTGCTTTCTAACCTGATTGGGATTAATGGTTACGGAATACGAGATGTGTATTGTAAATAGTCGTATTTGCCATACTAAATGCATGTAATTTATTACAATACACCGCGTCGGCGAATATGTAAGCCAATGGCTCGGCGGAAGTGGATCAACTGTTTCTCCGTCGGTTACCGCGGGCCGCTTCATCACTTCGACAAGATCCAATAGGGCCCCAAAATCCAAGTCCATTAACATGCATGACAATCAGGGCGCCAATGCCATGGGCAACGTGCCCGCCGGAGGAGGCATGGCCATCTGGAGGATAACTCGCCGTTGGCGATATTTTTGTATTCTGCATCCAACGCGAAATTTATCTTGGTGTTCGTCGTCGGGTTTTTGAATCTCCTCTGTACCTATTATTCACTGCGAGGATATCGGATCTCATCCGAAATTAATCCACTTGACGAATATAAAGTACTTCCAACCCACCGAACCAAGCATTGTGAACTTATCTAGGTAGATGACTTTCGAGACTGACGTATAGACTTCACTCTTGTGCTTATCATACACGGAGGCCCTTGTGCTTATTTCTGACTAACCACGTATGCTCTGAGATGTGGCAACGGCAATCCAAGCAGCACGATTACTCTCACACAGTTCAGCGGAGTTGATCGAGGATGGAGTCGTCCTTGATCGAGAAGTTAGGATCGAAATAGCAGGGCCGTGGCTCACTTATCAGCCACAAATCCCATCAGATGCGATTGTCCGAGTTTTTGGCGACGTGATCATGATGCCAGGGCTTTTTGATTGTCATGCAAGTCAGAGAAGAAGACAATACTATTCTCTATACTAACTGGCTGCTAGGTTCATCTACAAATGGATACATCTGCGATAAACACCTCGACCGAGATCAATCTGAATCACACGGAATTGCTCTCTCTCATGAAGAAGAACGCATTACGACTTTTGGATGCCGGGGTAACGACGGCATGTGATCTTGGCTTAAGGGAATGACATCGATTCAAGTGCGCGACGGCATTAAAAAGGGGGAAGTCACCGGCCCCCGTCTGCAATGCGCAAATGCGCCCTTGACTGTTCCCAAAGGGCATGCACATGCCATGGGTGGTGTTTGTAGCAGCGGCGTTGACGGTGTGCGTGAAAAGGGTCAGGAAAGGGGCTGCCGAAGGCGCTGACCTGATCAAGGTAATGGCTACAGGAGGGGTTAACTCTGTGGGCTTGCAAACGAGATATGAAAACTGGAGGCTGGACTAGCTACTGATGTGGTGGCTTTTGCAGGCAATCCGCTAGAAGACCTGAATGCGTTTTTTGAGCCGAGATTCGTCATGGCTTGTGGGCGTGACCATACACTGACTCCTATTGAGCCGATGGCAGATACTAAAGAAGCAGAAGAAATGAGTTTGAAGATACTTAAGGAGGGCGCTGGTCTTGGAAAGACAGGAGTATAGGAAATAACTTAAGAATAGAATAGGATGTAAACGGTGTCAGGTGAATCTACACTTTTAATGATAGAGAAGAGTTCATTGTGAACTAGGACCATCGATACATGAGGTAGGGTTAGGGTCAATGTTTATGGATAAGTCAACCACTGGAAGCGGATCAACTGTTTATCCGACAACGATGCGGGCAGCTGCCTCAAGAGCTTGACGTCGTTAGAGCTGGAACCACGATATTCTCTAGACACTCTTCGCGCAACATCCTAGAGGTATTTCCCAAACTGTGAAACCTCACAGTCAGGTTCGGATTTACCAGAGCTATCGTCGCCTTCCACAACGCCAGATTTCCCCGTCATCCAAACATCCTGTCCTGATAGTCGTGCGGTGTCAAAATGGTATGTCTATTTTGCGCCGGAGCAACATGGTCACAATGAATTACCTACGATGCAGAAATATATACTGATCAGTTTATAGTTGCCCCTCGGCCTCTTGACGGCCGCTCAAGGCCACCCAATGCTGGTCGAACTCAAAAACGGCGAAACACTCAACGGCCATCTGGTCAATTGCGACAACTGGATGAACCTCACATTAAAAGAAGTCGTTCAGACCACGCCGGAGGGGGACCGCTTCTTCAGACTACCAGAGGTCTACGTGAGGGGTAACAATGTACGTACATGATTGCGCCGTTGGGAAGATTCCAAGTTAATTCATGTCACGAAATAGATAAAGTACCTCCGAGTTCCGGAAGAAATTCTCGATATCGTCAAGGAACAACAACAGAATCAGCCTTCCGGTCGCGGCGGACGTGGTGGACGAGGCGATGGTAAAGATAGAGGTCGTGGCGGACGAGGTGGGCGCGGCCGTGGTCGTGGTCGCGGTGGTTGAAAGGACATGATGTTGGAAGTTATATGACAGCAACATTTACAACGGAGATACCCAACCTCTCTTCTCGAAAGAAGTTTCCGGTGTCCTTGCCAAACTATTGTGACCGAACCTATTCATGCATGGCGTCGGCGTACTTTGGCTGCAGTTGGCGAGGCAGGATTATGTAGATCTGAATGATCTGTGTTCTTGAAAGAGGGAAAAGATATAAAAAGAATAAAACTAATTATCAAACTGTTCAAATATATCCCCGATCAAGCTGTAAATTGACGATTGAGATTGGGATCAAAATGTATCACGTGACCTCAAATGGTGTTTTATTGAGCTTTAAGAGCTCTGGATGCGACAAGTCACCGTCAACATTTCTCAACAAGATATGCGCCTCTCGCCTCCTATAGTTGACGGGCTCTGGTATTGTCTCTGTCCGTCATATCGACCTCTTCAATTGCACCGCTCGATCCGATCTATCAACTCAGCTAGAGAAACTTCCCGGAGATGTCTAAGTTCCGCATCAACGACCGCATCGACGAGAACTCCGCTGGGTGAACGACACAAGAACGAAAGTAGCTATCCTGCGCAAAATGATTTCTCACTTCCAAAGGAATCCTCTTCATGCAATTTCAAAGAATTACAGTCACAATCTATCGGCGACCTAGAAACACAACTCGAGCAGTCTACATCTCGGGGCCGAATCGACATATCCAGAACCGTCGCTATTTCGAAAGAACTACTTCAGAGACACCGCATTACTCCTACGACACGGCATTATAAAGCATATTTACTCACTAATATTGATCGACAACATGGATCCGCCAGAAATGTTAGAAGTTTACTGCAGGAAATGGCGAAGCAGGGAATTACTGCTGACTCGGCGACGCTTCACGCTGCTTTAGAGGTACATCCTACTTTTGCCGTATCAGAATCAGGGATAGTGACTAATAGTATATATAAGGTCCTCGCAGTCCACCCCGACTACCTCCTCCGACAAGAAGTAATCGAAGCCCTACGCGCCCGATGGCTCTCCCTCAGCCCAGCCGGCTGGCACCACGTAATCGCCGGCCTTCTACGCGAAAACCAGCTCGAGCTCGCTCTCGATCGCCTAGACCAAATGGAACGAAAAGGCATTCTACTAGAGCAGTGGCTACACAGCCTCTTAGTCTACAAACTCTGCGACATCGATGAATTCTCCGAAGCGTTGCGGCTGATACGATCGAGGCCTAATAAAGCCAAGTCTATATCGTCGGCGATGTGGTTGTATTTGCTACGAGCGGCGATGAGAAGGTCACATTTTGAGACTGTGGAGTATGTGTGGAAGAATGCGGTGGATTTGGGGTATCAAGAGTTAAGTGTTGCGGATTGTCGGGATGTGCTTGGATTTGCGGCAGAATGCGGCGATAGTATTCTTGCGGAGGCTGTTTTTCGGCATTTATCGACGTTGCAGACGCATTTGACTGCGTACGATTATGGGAAGTTGGTACAAGTGTACGCTGGAAATGCAGATAGTAAAGCTGCGTTTGGGATTATTTGTCAGATGCGCAGGCACAATTTTCCCATAGACTCGGAGTCGACAGAGCCGATACTGAAATCTTTGGAAACTCGATTGAGTGATCCTACGATACTATGGAGTGACATCCGTGGGCTGAAGAAAGAAGGATTCGAAATACCAATAACATTGGCAAACATAGTCCTTGAGCACACCGGGAACCTATTCAAACGAGACGCTCTTTTGGCATCCAGAGCAATCGAAATCGCGGTATCCATCTACACAGACCTTTTCGACGTCTGCGCCAGCGGTGCTAATACCAGCACATTCAACCATCTACTTTCTTTATGCCACCAAACTAGCAGCCCAGATATATGCACCTTCTTCGCCAAGGAGATGGCAGCACTGGACATTCCTCCTGATCAGAAAACGTTGGAAACTCTGATACTCATCTGCTTGGACGCTGGGAATCGATCTTCGGCAGAAAAGTATCTGGCTGATCTCAAAGCAAAGGGCTGGGAGTTGAGTGAGTCAGGGAGAGGACAGATCCACGACAAGCTTGAATCAGGATCTTAGGATTAATTGAAGTATATATAATTGTATGATATTGAACCATTGTACATCATCCTATGATCAAAGACGTAGGCGTGTTTTGTGTAGTAGTAGTAGAATTGAAATACCTGCTGTAGCTAGCTATTACAATAATTGCTACGATCCAGGTTCAATGTTGTGACTAGCCCTATCAATAGATAGGCATCTAACTACAGGATATGGGCCTACTACATCCAAGCTATAAAAGGGAAGAATGGAAGTAAATATATAAATGAAAAAAACCTTAATATAATGAGAATCCAAATCTGATTTCTACACCTATATAGTACAAAAATAATGCCCGAGGCTGTTAATCCTTCTATATAGTATATTCTAGGTATATATACATGTAGGCCTTATATATATAAGATAAGACTTCATAAGCTAGCAAAATAACCAACCAGAGAGTAAGAAAACCATATGCACGTCTTCATCATCTATATGGTTTTATAATGCCGTTGAGAAGGGACTACTGGAATCCCAGGTATCTGAAAGCGGGAGTCTGTAGCAACTGGCCAGTTCCAGTGGCCTGAATGACTTGAGTTTCACCCGGAATGAGGTCGATGCCGTTGTCGCTAAGGACGATGTCGTCCTGTTCTTCAACCACGAAGCACTTGGTAGGCTTCGATGCCGAGACGATGTATTGATCTTCTTTCACCTCCAGTTTAACCCCGCGGTCTTCGAAAGAGAGGTATTTCAGGGGCTGTGGCCAGTCCACGTCGCGAGAGATAACCTCTCCCTTCTGGAGAAGACGGGCGGCGACAACATGTGGCTCCTGATCGACATTGGAAATGACCCCACTGGTGATCTCAGTAGTGCCGTTTGCGGTAATGAGACAGTCTTTGCGGACGACTGGGGTTGCGATATCCTTGCCAGTCTCGATAGAGATGAAGCGCAACTCTACATCGGTACGGGTGTCGACAGTCAAGCTGCTAACCACCCATGCGCTGTAAGTGGAAGTCTTGGGTGTGCGGGCATGGCACACGCTCCAGTCATCGTGTTCGCGCTGAACGCCAATCGCCAGCGGTTGGAGTGCTCTCTTGATGGCGTAGAAACCAGGCTTCTTGCGATAGAAGTAGTCGACAATAGCCCATGAAGAGCATGGCCAGCAATCATCCAGCTGCCACACGAGCGCACCTCCGCAGTGTCTGTCTTGGCCCCATTGGCGACGCCAGCCGCGATAAGCGAATGCCATGGCTTCGGATTGGGCTAACTGAGTAAGGAAAATATGGCCCTAAGATAGATATTAACTTCTATCAAAAGAAACATATTTAAAAATAGGGAACAAACCTCGAGCGTGGGATCAATCCGGAAGTTCTCCACAACATAAGTGGCAATTCGTCTCTCATGACCATCTGCCTTGTTGTGGAAATCAAGAGTGCGAGATTGAGGATACATTTCCGACTCCTTCGTCACGAAGTACTTGATGGTGGGGAGATTGGGAAGGCAAGCAATATCGAATTCACTGTTGAATCGGCCTCCAATGACTGGATATTCCTGGTATTTCTTCTGGGAGCCGTGCCACACTAGGAGAGGTTAGCACAGTTAAACTGTCACTAGTACCAAAGGTAAAGACGTACCATCCCATTGATGGATATCACCACATGTCTGATCGGATGTATGCTTTCCGTTGGAGAACGGGGAGCTGGGCCAGTATGCGATCGAAGGATCTTCCTCGGCGCATATAGTCGGGAGCAAATGTTCATAAATGTACCGGGCTGGGAATGATCCGCTAAGCCAAGATTCGGCGTCTTTGTTATCGTAATCGTAGTCCAGCTTATAGTGTTCCTGGATTTGGTAATCCTCGTTGTTACCAGCGTAGATGGCAATGGATGGATGGTCACGCAAGCGACGGATGTTTTGCCTGGCTTCCTCACGAATGGAATCGAGGAGCTCAGGCCACGTTGGGTAGTTACCACATCTATCAGGGTGGATGGTCAGTGCTCTGTCGGGATTAATGATTGGATGTAGGGCAAATTCCTCACCCAAACATGAAGTCCTGCCACACAAGGATACCGAGCTCGTCGCAAGTTGCGTAAAAGACATCGTCTTCGTAGATTCCACCACCCCAGACACTAGCAAGCCATGTGTTAGTCTAGCATTGTTTGACCGGCCAAGGGCACTAACCGTGTCATGATCTGGTTGCCTTCAATCACTGTCTGAAGCCATCGGCGATATTTGTCCGGCGTGATACTCGGGAGGAAGTTGTCGGCGGGGATCCAGCAGCTACCGCCACAGAATACATCAATGTTGTTAACTTTGAAATAGAAAGACTGTCCGGCCGTGTCGTCGTTTCTGACCAACTCAATCTTGCGGAAACCGGTCTTGCGGCTCTGCTGATCAATGACGGTGCCGTTTTTAACCAGCTCAGTTGCAATGTCATAAAGAGGCTGCTTGCCATAGCCGGAAGGATACCAGAGCTTCGGTTGATCTAGAATAAACATGAGAATTTGGAGTCACTCATTATTGATAAGTGTGCAGGCACTTACCAAGCTCGAATTCGATCTTGGCGAGATTGGACTTGGTGGCCTGTGATCCGCGGAAAACCTCAGTGCCATCCAGTGTCATCACCACGCGAACCTCCTCGACTTCGCCTTCAAAGTCGAGTTGAACGATTCCTTTGGCAGTGGTCAAGTCTTTTCCGAGATCATAAGTGATCTTTGTCTTTGACGTATGCTTCGCAACCTGGAGGTGAACAGGTCTCCAGGGTCCGCAAGTCATCAAGATAGGGCCCCAATCCCAACCCTGCAGCGTCGATTGGTTAGTCTCCAACCATTGGCCAGGGCCAGACTGACTTACCCAGTGGTATTGAGCCTTTCTTACACCCACCCTGCCGGTTTCACCGTTGTGTGCAATGAACCGATATTCAGGATGCTTCTTTTCGATTTCGCGGCCACGAAGCAAGGCGCTGTCGAAGTCGATTGACAGGACGTTGTCGCCGGAGGGCTTGACAACCCCGCTAATATCGACGCGGTGGCTGAGGAACATGTTCTCGCTCTCCAGAATCACCTTGTCGTTCAATTTCACCACAGCGAAGGTGTCCAGCTCTTCGAGTAGGAGATATATCTTGCCTCCCTCCCAGGCAGGAGTGGGAAAGGTGGTGGCATAGGTCCATGCATGCTCGCCCACCCATTCCACGTCGATTTCCCTGCGGTCGATGAAAGGATCTTGGATCCTGGGATGGACAATTGCGTTAGCAACACGGATTGAGGCGTCCACGAGGCACATCAAACTCACCGGCCATTGGCGATCAGGTCCAGCTGGACAACCGATGGCACGGATGCAACGGGCGCCCAGGTGTCATCACCCTCGTCGCTACGCTTGAATTTCCACCCGGACTCGAGTTTGGTGCTCTGAGTGATGGCAGGCATTTTCTGTTCTCTGACTCGGAAACGAATGAATTTCTTGCTGGGCAGAGAAAGAAGAGAGACAGGCCCTTACCCTCAGTGTCCCACTTCTTATACCGGCCCCGGCCAGCAGGTCGGATTGCTGGATTGCTTGCCTAGCTGCCCGAAACCAGCAGTCCGGGCAGAATGCTGACCCGAACCGCGCAAGCACGCTGTTTCGTAACGCCGCGTGAAAATGCAGAATCGATGGCGCCGCATAGCACGCATCATTAGCCAACACTGCCCTAGCGACTACTCCAGACTCCACGCTTTCGGTTGTTTCCACGTGGAGAAATAGTGTGGGTGGTTGTGTTGCAGGACAGTCAGCAGGTTTTCTTGATCGATTGGAATGTCCTGCTGAAGCAGCCGACCATCCGTCAGACATGACTCCATGACTCCTTGGCGATTTGATGGCTTGATGACGCGACAAACTAGTCGTCGGATCTGTGTCGTCTGCTCTGGTTCCCCCCTGACGGTTGGTGTCGTCGAGCATAGATTACGGCTATCCTCGATGTGGAATAAGCACTGTAAAACCCCGCCAGTGAAGAAGTGGAATGGGACGAAGATTACCGTATTACAGCCGTCACGCGCTTGCCCGGTTCCGGCAGCACTAGCCCTGTCCAGTCTCCAAGCCCTAAACGAACCATTCCATCAACAAGGCCCGAGTTGAAACTGCAGCTCGCCGACATAAAATTTGTGGCGTCCAGCCTGGGCCACTCCAGGCCAGAGGAACTTTAGACACAGAGACAGCCAAGCATCGATCGTCCAGGTATAAAGACGCAGTCATCGTCCAGCCCAAGTATACAGGACTCGGCCTGACATTCCAGGAATGTTCCCAGTACCTAACTTTCCCCATTGACCTTCTTCACTCCTGTGGAGGACTCTTACTCAATATGGCCACGAATGAGGACAAGCCAGAGCATTTCATGATCAACGACGCAGACGCAGAAGCCCACGACGGCCCTCATGGAGCCAAACCGACAGCCATTGCGGACACGTTGGGCGCGTCTGGTGCACCCAATCCTCTCGGGAAAGGTCATCTGCGCCTCTATGCTCTGTGTGCTATAGTCTACGTGTGCTCGACGATGAATGGTGAGTGCTCCCGGAACGTCAGAAACGCCTGGTCGGCATCAATAGCTAATCCCCCAGCGACAGGATACGATGGCTCCTTGATGGTAAGTAGAATCACAAATCCCAATCCCCTTAGAAATAATATGACACCTCATAACCAAACAAAACAGGGCTCGATCAACTCCCTACCAGAGTACCTGGACTATTATAATCAAGAGCAATCCAGCGCCTCCACCGGCCTGGTATTCTCCATCTACCAAGTCGCACAGATGGTGGCATCGCTATTTATCTGGATTTGTGACTGGCGGGGACGAAAAATTTGCATCATCGGTGGCTGCCTGGGTGTTTGTGGCTCAGCTATCTTCACCGCGCTCGCCCCGTCCCTGGGCTCGTTTATTGGTGCCCGGTTTCTGTTGAGTTTCTTCTCAACCATCGCTTATGTTGCTGCGCCTTTGCTCCTAATCGAAATCGCCCCACCGCTGCACAGAGGAAAGGTGGCCGGTGTTTACAACACTTTGTGTTATATGGGGTACGTACGTGGGCTCACAGCCATGACAACAACCGAGTGCTAACATTGTGGAACAGATCGATCATCGCTACTTTCGGTCCGTTATTACTGATCATTTCCTCGAGATGTGGTATGCTAACGCACACTCTCAATATAGCGATTTATGGATGCAACCTTAATCTGCATGGCAACCTCAAGTGGCGACTTCCCTTGTGGCTGCAGATGTTGTGCCCCGGCCTCGTCGTCGTTGGAAGCTATTTCATCCCGGAAAGCCCTCGCTGGCTGATAACCAAGGGCCGCGAAGCCGAGGCTCGAGCATTTATTGTCGAGTACCATGCGAACGGAGAGGCCGACCACCCCATCGTCGATATCGAGCTTAACGAAATCCGAGAATCTCTGCGGGAGCGCGGTATCCGTTCTGCGCGCGATTATTTCGATCTCCGCTCTCTTGTCCGGAAACGATCCTCCCGTTATCGATTGATGCTTGCCATCGCCATGGCCTGGTTTGGTCAATTTTCTGGAAACAACATCGCGTCTTATTATTTGCCCCTTTCGGTCAAGAACGTCGGAATCACCAGCACCAATACTGTGCTGCTGATGAATGCCATCTATGCTGTTGCTGGATGGGTTGCCGCAACAACTGGAGGTTTGTCCAGAATCCATCCTGAATCCACTTCGTCCCAGAATATCTGACAGAATCCGCAGCTTTCTTTCACGATGTCTGGGGCCGGCGCAAGATGCTTATGGGTTCTTGCATCGGTATGGCAGTCAGTCTAGCCATTGTGTTAGTCTCTCGAATGAAATCTAGTCCTGCTCAGAAACTAACAACGGCCGTCACAGAGCTGCTACCGCCGCCGATTATGTCCACACCGGCAGCCACCCATCAAGTTACGCTTCGATCGTCTTCATTTACATCTTCGGTGTTGCCTTTGCTTTCTCGTTCACGCCCATGCAGCCTATCTACCCCGCGGAAGTACTATCAAGTAAGCGACCCCCTGATATCTGAGAGAGGAATGCCACGGGGGGCTAAGCAACAATCTAAATAGACAACATGAGAGCCAACGGCATGATGGTCTTCCAGATTACCGCAGGTAAGAATAACATTATTCTCAGACTATGTTCCGTTCATGGCTGATGCCCTTCTTTAGGTTGCTCCAGTTTCGTCAACACCTACGCCGCTCCTGTCGCCTTGAATAACATCAAGTACTGGTTGTGAGTACCACTCCATTCCACAAGCGGCATACAAACATGACTAAAACATCTCTTAGCTATGTGTTTTCCGTCTTCTGGGACCTCTTTGAGGCTGCTGCCATCTATTTCTTCTTTGTTGAGGCCAAAGGTAAAGCTATACATAGCCTTGGACCCTGGCATTACCAGTAAGTCGTATGCTAATTAGACCTTCCCAGATCGCACACTCGGGGAACTCGATGAAGTCTTCGAGGCAAAGAATCCGCGAAAGGCGAGTACCCGTAAGACCGAGTAAGAGGTGGGTAGAGAGTAGTGATAGCCGGTGGAATTTTACTACAAGGGTCATGTTGATTGTGAAAGCTGTCTCCGGTTATAACAAGGCTCAGAAATTTGCCATATTCCTAGCGATTCTCACGCAGCCCTCTCTTCTACTCGACTCGAACTTGTGTTGCAACTTCTGTTGTACAGCTATTTTATTAGTATTTATGTGAAAAACTTTTTAAAGAGCCTACCTACGTAAATGTAAATGTGCTCTCCCTTCCGCCTCGTATCCAATGAAGAAAGATGAAACAACCCGAGTATGGGATGTACTGTAGGCAGGATTATATTCAAGAATAGGTACCTCCACTGCAACATGTAGAGAGGAATAGGATAATACTTGGGGCAAAGTCACCTAGTCACAGCGGGGTAAACCGCCTAGCACTGGGACCACCCGGACCCCAGTAAACTGCCTAGCACATCCTTTCTTGCGTGGCATCTTTCCTCCTAACCTACAGTATACACATGGAGCGATCGCAGTCCTCCCCAATTATGCGTGACTCTAGACACTTGCTACTTATCCACTCCTTGCCTGCTGCGTTCTGTATGTCGCCATGCCACAGGAAAACAGTCCAGAACCCCCGCAGAATATCGAGCGAAGTCGCCGCTCCCAAACGCAATCGTGTGCTGAATGTCGTCGTCGCCGCATTCGCTGTGACGATAGCACCGCTCCCTGTCGGCAGTGTGTATGGTACGAGGTGCCTCACCTGTGCCATTATCCTCTCCGCAGGACACGGTGGACACCATCTGTGAGGTGAGCTGGTTTCCTCTCTGAGGAGACAATAAACCAAAAAAGAATGCATCGCCGTCCTTAACTGTCACATTGACACATGATTAGCGCATTCAGAGAACTGTCGGATTCATGTAGATCGTTACAGACTGTGGTTTCCACCTTATTCCCATCCACTCCAATCAACGAGCTGGACGGCCTGTCGCTTGATCAGCTTGTGGATCTGCTGCAGAAGGCACCGACAAGTGAAACAGCAGACAACGGCCCTGAAGCCCAGCAAGTGACTTGTTTTGCCTCGAACCGCCTCCAGGGCGCGACTTTACGTGGGATGAGGTATCCGATGAAGAAATGCCGAAGCGACGAGTAGCCGACGATGTCAATGGGCTCTCCCTCTTCATCGACGACTCCAAATCCTCCTATCTAGGGTTGACTTCGGTCCCTGCTATTCTACGGGTCATGAGCAACATTTCTCCGCAGATTCGAAGTTCCATTTCTAAAAGGTCTCGGCAGTCAGAAGAAATATCTCACCCATCAAAACCCGTTATCCCTGCAAAACCATCGAATCCGAAAACGAATTCCGATGAGCTGCGTTTAATTGATGCCTATTTCTTCTATGTACATGGCATCACCCCCATGATCGATGAGGTTGATTTTCGCAGACGCTATGCCGAAGGAGTGGCCGACCACAACAAAGGCCCCTGGATTGCATTGGTTAACATGGTCCTTGCCATGGGCTATATTACTTCGTCCATGTCAGATCAAGATGGCCATAGTGTATACTATGAGCGAGCAGCTGAGCATTTGAATTTCCGCTGCTTGGGCTCAGGACATATAGACACAGTGCAGGCCCTCACCATCCTGGGAGGCTACTACCTCCATTACCTAAATAGACCAAATATGGCGAGTGCTATACTCGGTGCTACCATCAGAATGGCTGTAGCAATCGGCCTCCATCGCGTGCCATTTCAGCCGCGTCAAAATGGACATCATACACCAGATGATATCAACATGATGAACACGCGAGCGAGGACTTGGCTGTCCTTATTCTGCTTGGATACTTGGGGGGCAGCCACTCTTGGTCGGCCAAGCTTTTGGCGTGGAAATTTAGAGTCAGTCACTATTGCATCGCTGCCGGCAAGAAGACTTTCGGTATGTACTATTCCCAAAACCACGTACCAGCAAGCAAAAGCGCTGACTATATATATTTCATTCTAGGACACAGGACGACAAGACCTTGCAAGCATCTCCCTCAATACTAGCATATCGTTTTGTAGAATTGCTACCCGAATCCAAGATCGCCTTGTCCAGCTTCCACTCATCACTCCTACCGAGATCGAGAAGTTGGATTCGGAGCTGATGAGTTGGCATGCACCCCTTCCTGCCGTGCTTATAGGGGTAAATGAATGCCCTCCTCAACTCCGGGTCGCTCGGGGGATGCTCCGATGGCGATTTCTCACATTGCGTCTTACTCTCTACCGCCCTTACGCCCTAATCCAGAGCCTGCAAGTCTATTCTCAGCAGGAGACCGATAAAACTGAAATTTCACTAGTAACGACCTGTCGCGCAATTGCCCAGGAAGTTATAGAGACGATCAAGCTTGACTGGTTTCCAAATCAAATCTGCGCCTGGAATAGTGTCTGGTATCTCTTCCAGGCGTGCCTTGTAGTTTTATTAAGCGTCATCTCCGAGCCTGACAGCGATGCACGACCCGAGTGGGACAGGACGATTCAGGAAACGGTCGATATGCTGCATGAAATGACAGCGTGGAGTCCCGGAGCGGCACGTAGTCGAGAGGTTATCTGCTTCCTGTATGAAGCACAGGGCACAAAGGCCACCAGTCCGGCGGGTGAAAATTCAGACCTCTTTGACTTTGAAAGCTCCTTTTGGAACTTTTTCGACGTGGATCAGCTCAGTGCAGATACCGGGTGGGACCAGTCATTATTTCCTGGAATGGATGCCTTTGGGACTGCCGCTTGGTCCTTGATGTAAGCTCTGGCTCATATTCTTAGGTGGAACCAAGTCTCGCCGTAACAAATGCTGGGTCTACGACGAGTCATATTAGAAGTGATCAAAAGCCATCGACTACCGTTATCTCAGTGCCTCGGACGACTTGGCTGCGGAGAATACCGTACGCTGCGCCCCGAGCTAGGTTCAGCGCCGTATGGCCCAGCGCCTTACACAGGGTGTTATAATTGTAATGGTTGTACAAATCTTTTTCCTTTTGCCTAGTTGAACTAGACACTGGATTATTTTCTGTAACGGAGTGTAAGCCTGAGGTGTCGACGGGGCTGTTGTGGAAGGGGCTTGGCTCCCCCAATGACATCATCCGGCTCTACGGCTTCGATCTTTCCTACACAGCCTGAGCGTGCTGGCCAACAAAATGGACGGCAGTTGAGCAATGCTCCATTTTATGACCTCCTTCTATTGCATTGAACATAGAAGGGCCAATTATTTCTGTTTAAGAAGTCATTCTGCGCAGTGATATGACTGTGTCTATGCGACTGGCACATCTATTCTCCGACAACCACATTTCGCTCAGGGAGTAACCCGAGCATCATGGTATGTTCCTTTAATCAATGGGCCTTGAATTGAGGAATTGATGAGTCTAACATGTTTGCGATGGTGTATAGGCATCCTTACTCCGCCAAATCGTCGCTGGACCGCGCCTACAGCACCCCGAAGCCGGCTTAGATCTGTGTTATGTGACTGATTTCCGTACGTCAACCCCCTCCCCAACACCGCCCTATCTTTATGAATCCTGTTTGTAACATCAACGTCAACAGTAATCGCAACATCCGGCCCCTCATCCAAATACCCCAAACGCGCCTACCGCAACCCCACCGACGCCCTGGTCCGTTTTTTGGACAGCAAACACGACACCGACTGGGCAATCTGGGAGTTTCGAGCAGAAGGGACCGGCTACCCTGATTCAGAGGTTTATGGCAGGATTCATCATTTCCCGTGGCCGGATCATCATCCGCCGCCGTTTGGGTTGATACCTGCTATTATGGCGAGTATGCGGAATTGGTTGAACGATGAAGAAACCCCAGACGAGGGAGGGAAGAACAAAAAGAGGAAAAAGAGGGTGGCGGTTGTGCATTGTAAAGCTGGTAAAGGAAGAAGTGGCACGGTGGCGTGTAGTTATCTGATCAGTCAAGAAGGATGGAAGATGGAGGATGCGCTTCAACGGTTTACGGAGCGGAGGATGAGGGTTGGGTTTGGCGATGGAGTTAGTATACCCAGTCAAGTGCGATGGGTGGGATATGTCAATAGATGGGCGAACGATATGGACAAGGTCTATGTCGAAAGGCCAGTGGAGATCCTGGAAGTACATGTTTGGGGTTTGAGGGATGGCGTCAAGATTGCTCTTGAAGGGTATGTGGATGAGGGCAAGAAGATTAAATGCTTTCATCTTTTCAGGCGGAAAGAGCGTATCGTCGTTGATGACGGCAAGACTGCCTTGCCTCTATCGCATGACGACCTGATTGCCAAAGAGCGATTAGGAAAGAGAGAAAGAGCCACCAAATCATCACCATCACCCTCACCGTCCTCATCCGCAAACTCCTCAACCATCATTCAACAACCACCCATGACTTTTACGTCGTCCTCAACATCAACATCCAAAAATATCGGCGAAACCAACAAGAAAATCTCAGCCGCCATCCTCCGTCCCGACAAACCCGTCATCCTGCCCACATCCGACGTCAACATAGACTTTGAGCGCCGCATCAAAGCCACCTATACGGGCTGGGCGGTCGTCACTTCAATAGCACACGTCTGGTTCAACGCCTACTTCGAGGGGGGCGATAAACACGACTCCGGCATCTTCGAGTGTGACTGGGAAGCTCTCGACGGGATAAAGGGGAGTACCAGTAAAGGCACCAAAGCGTTGGAGAGGGTGAAAATCGTCTGGCGCTATGCATCAAAGGAGCAACTCGCTGCAGAAGGGAAAGAGGAACCGCCGGAAATCGCGAGATTGCCTGAACAGAAAGTCGTGACGATGCCGAAACCGGGCGAGCCGGTGCAGGAATCGCATGCGGCGGATTGGCATGGTGAGAATGTGGTGAGAGAGGATGAGTCGGATATGGAGTTTGAGGGGCATAGGAGTGTTGTTAATCCGACCAGTTCGCCTGTTAGACATCAGCGTGAAGGCAAACACAAGCCTTCCTCTTCTGTTGAAGCAGAAGCAGCAGACGACGAAGAAGAGGAAGCGTTGAACGGCACAACACACCCCTTCATAGCGCAAGCATCAGCCTCAACAGCCGCAGCCGTAACGTCAGCCGTGAAACGAGTGCGAAGAGAATTGGGGCTGCGGAAACAGACTGCTGCTAGTGCTGAGGTGAGCTTGGCGAGTAGCAGTGCTGAGGATTTGTCGTCGCCTCCACAACAGAAAGGAAAGGAGCAAGAGGGGCAAGGGCCGGATGACAATGGGAATGGTGACAATGAGAGTGATATGGAAGGCGTCAAATCTTACCTGGATAGGGAGGGGAATGGCAACACGAACACGAGCGTGGCCAAGGATGTGTAATTATTTCCAATTGTCAATATATTGTGCATGTAGTTATAGATGCGTAAATGAATACATCTATCAATGCTTAAAATGACTGTCTTGGTATATCTAATCTAACAACCAATCTCATACAACTATATATATACAACCCTTCAAACATTGAAATGCGTCTATATAACCAAAAGAACAAAAAATCAAAGAAAGTAACCTGCCAATGCAAGCGGATGTTGCGACAGTAGGCAACACCCATCAAAATATAGTAGTTAAGGGGGTATATAAAACATATTAATATATAGGCGCAAACCCCTCATGCCGCCTTTTCAAATCATCAACCCTTCTATCAACCTCTTCCTCCTTCGCAGACTTCTCCCGCTTTAAACGATCCCGTCTCCGTCGCTCGTAGACTCCACGCACGACGCGTTTCACCTGTGCCTCGCCTTCGGCGAAATTGGCTCGAGCGAGCCCCACGACGGAATCGATTTGTTCGGGGGTGTAGACGAAGTTCCATGTCGACAGGAAATCGTCTACGTCCGGGTTGATGGAGTTTGGTTTCGGTTTCGGTTTCGGTTTTGTCGTTGCGACCATTTCATCGTCGTTGTTAGGGGTGGTTGATTTGCGAGGGCGGGCAATCTGTGAGCGGTCGAGGCTGGGGGTTTTGTAGTCTGGGGCGGAGGGGTTGGGGAGCAGTGGGAAGTAGACTACTGCGATTCCGGCGTCGGGTTGCATGAGATGGAAGTCCGAGGTGCTTTCGTCGCCGTGACTGGGGTGGAATAATCGCTTTGATGGTGGGGGTTCTTTTGCGGATGTCATTTCTTGTTTTGTGCCGAGCCATACGTTGCAGTATGTTAGGTCGCTGGGAGAAGTTCCGGACTTTCTTGATGTGCTGTCGTACCGAGAGTCGGAGGTCATGAGTGTGTCTGGAAGAGGGCCGCCTTTGTTCTTTCTGTTTGGATCGTGTTCTTGTGCTTCGTGGAGTTTCTCGTCGGATTTGGATTCACTCAATTGGTTCACTTCGCTTATGATATTCGCGGCTTCATCTGGTTGAAGGTCCGCTGGTGGCCAACCAGCCCCAACAGGCCATCCTTGAACACCTCGTTGTCGGACATAACCATCAACAACAGCCAGCCAGTTTTCTTGTTTGATGTCTGCAGATGCATCGAATGCAACAATGATATCAACATCTCGTCCCGGTCGAAGCAGCGGGTAGATTGGGAGGTTGTTGCTCATTCCAGCATCCATCAACCGTAGATGGGGGTCGCTCAATGCAGATTCTGGACATGACGATGGAAGTTTCCCTTTCATTCCTAAGATATAATTGGGTATTGATGCAGGATCAAATGGATGAACTTTGATCAACTCATCACTTTTCCCTTCAATCAACGAATCGATACCCCCGAAACCGGCAAGGCCTTTAACAACAGGCCTAACCTCCTTGTAGTAATGTGCGAGCGTTGCGCAAAAGGCACTACCCCAAATGCCCATCAAAGCGGGAATTCGAAGCTCAGGGACTGGATATGTGTTGGGAGGTTGGTCTCGCCCTTCGTAAAAGTGTCGACCAACAGCCCACATGGGAATGCCTGCGCCAAACTCCTCGCAGAAGAATTCGTATGGCGTAAACTCGAACCATTGAAACCATGCTTCTTTTAGGGCCTCTTCTTTCACTTTTTCCACAGCTCGGTGTCCTTTCGCGTCCTCCTTATCTGGTACAGGAATTTCATGACGAACAGCAGTGTAGATAGGTAGAGGATTGCTTCCATCTTGAACGAAATCTCTTTGGTTCGACAACTTTAGGGTTCTATCCGAAACATCAAGCTCACTTCGAGGCACAAGTAGTCGAGCCGCTAGCAAGAGCCCATAGATATCGACAAGACCAAAATTTGCATCGGGGTCACCTTTTAGCTTCTCAACTAACCCACTGAGCAGGTATTTGTTAGTCGGAGCTGTAGTCAACAGGTTAAGCGCTTTTGGTGGAAAAGCAATATGCACTCCTAATCGACTCTTCAAGTGGCCAACAAGTCTGTTGAAGTCACGGTTTCCTAACGAAGAGTTGTAGAGAGTCTGTAGCCAACAGCTCCCACTAACACCGGCTGTATATGTGACGCAATCCCAAAGTCCAGCTTCTTGGGAAGCTAAATAAGATCCTGAGCCGGCCACAAGAGCTCGTAGACCTCCACCAGATCCGCACATTGCAATGACTGGTACATCGTCCGGGTGAATATCCTCTTCTTTCAGGTCTAGATATTTTGCCAATGCCTTGACAACGCGTCTTTGTCGCTTCTGACGGAATTGTACTTCTTCTGGACATAGGGTATCTCCGACTCGCACTCTTGCTTCGATAGCAATTTCCGGATTGATGTCCGGGTCGTGAGCTTCTTTCCATATATGGTCGGCAAGCGAACCAGGCGCCATGGACAATTCTCGCTGTAGCTTTTGAACGGTAGCGGGGAGTAACCGTGCCCAGTCAGGCAATATGAAGTTCTTGATGTTGTCGCCAATGTTTCCCAACTCCACCGACGCAAAGGAATCTCTGATGACGGCGAACTTTTTCGTGAACAGCGCCCATGCTGTCTGAGCTTCCTGGGCATTGGGTGGTGTCATATTTGTAGTTTCGTTTTCATTTTTGCGCTGAGCTTGCTGCGTAGAATAAGTCAATTTCTGATTCCAAGCTCGTGAAGAGCCGTCAGCACGCAGGCTGTCGCGACTGGTATAGTTCCAGCTGCCCCAAGCTGCGAGGAAAGCGGGCGGGACACCCCAACGCAAGCGCAAGGCCGCTGCGCTGGCCATTGTGTGGCGCACAGGGACAATTGATGCAGAATTTGGCAGTAGGCGCATTTATTGCATGGTGGCAGTGGTAGTGTAGCTATACAGAAGGAAGCAAGCCCATCGGCTGCGATGTCTTTTTTTGTCCCTGGCGATCTCCATGACGTTATCCTCTGCTAACAGCAGCCTCAGGCCTCAATTGTTGGGAAGGCCCACTACGCACTAGGCCGCTGTCAGCCTAGCGCCATCCCCCCAGAGTCTAGACGGACATCCCGGCTCTATCGTAGTACTCTGACCTCGTCGCCCTTCCTTATTGATTGATATCGTTCTATTGCTACTTCTAGCGTTCCTGATATTATTGCGAAGTATTGTTATTCAATCTATTGATTGAGTCCCACACCCAAGGCTATTCATGACTGGCTCCCATCGCTAGGCATCATGGTGGGCACCAAAAACACCACGTATGCCGAGGAGAGCGCCGAGGTCGAGGTGCTCTACGCCAATCTCGACAAGCTCAAGATATTGACAAAGAAGATCCAAGGATCGCTCGATCGCCTAGAGACCAGCGGAAAAGTGGTCAAAGATGCCATCGGTCCAATCTACAGCAACACTCAGACGCTGCAAATCACCAACAGCAACATCGACCGCGTGATTGAAGCTATTGACAAGCTCCGGAAGCCGCTAGATGCAAAAGGAAAAGAAGAGGGAATTATACGGGCTGGGTAGGACTGACCTATGAACTGGTTGTTCTTGTCTTAAGCTGACATGTCACCACCTAGTCCCCAAAGTGCAGGTTTATCACAGTACCTCGCGGCCTTGAAACGAATCGATTACGCTCTACAGAATTTAAACTCGACCAATTTAAAGTCAAATCAGCAAGCTATCACAGAATTTACATCGCTATTAAACTTTGGCAGCCAGAAATTGCAGGATCTATTTCGGTCAATGCTAAAGCAAAATGTCGAACCAATTGAGCCATTACACTATCTTACGAAGCGTAAGCTGATTAACACGAATAATTCAACCCTAGACATACTATTACTGATAAGAATTGTTTAGAACTCCCTTTCCCCTCCATCCCCGAAGAGACCATTGCCGAGCTAGCGCCCATTGCGAGTGCCATTACCTCCGCCGCTGCTCAATTACCGCAACGCGGTCCAGAGGACCCTGCGGTGACTATTTACGCCGAAACACGCGGACCATATATTACATCTAGCTTGCAAAACCTTGCAATGGCGTCGATCAGCACAGCAAAACGCCGCGCCGGCGATGGGCCATACAAGCAAGGCACGAATGGAATTGGCGTTTATTCAAGTGCATTGGAGGGTTTTATTGTGGTAGAGCATGACGGTATCGTGCAGATATATACAGGAGAAAACCAGGGACGGGCATTACAAGCTACATGTCGGTCAGCATTGGCTGAGTTCTCCAAAACACTGCGAGAGCTCAACCAGTACATCAAGTCTAATTTGATGACGGACTGCTTCCTGGCGTTTGAGATCATCGAAATCGTGACTGCAATGTCATATAGAATCGACGCCAAGACTGGCGAACTCAAGAGCTTATTCATTGAAGCTCTACGGCCAATTCGCGAAACAGCCAAATCTTCGCTGTCAGAGCTTTTGGAAGAAACAAAAAGGAAGGCAGCTGCATATACCGTTTTACCACCGGATGGCGGGACCGTTCCGTTGGTGAACGAGGTGATGAGTTCTTTGACCACATTGACTGGCTATTCTGGACCTCTGGCATCTATTCTTACGTCTTTGGGTGACGGAAATTGGCGATCTAAGTCTCAGTCTGCTACCACGACTCCTTTGGATGTCAGCCCGGACAGCCAGACACTATTTTCTCACTTCATTCTTGACATGGTTGAAGCCCTTATGAATTCATTGGAAGCTCGTGGCCGAGCAACCTACCGTTCCAAAGCGGTTTTGGGAGTCTTTATTTCAAATACCTTTTGTGTCGTCGACAGATCAATACGCGCCAGTTCAGATCTCTCACGATACCTTGCAAGTCCTGACAGCATTGCCCGGATTGACGCCTTCCGCAAACGCGGTACCTCAGCGTATCTCGAAGCCTGGCGCGAGACGAATCAATATCTGCTCGATGTGCAGTATACTTCTCGAGGAGGACCTCGTCCGTCGTCTACCCAACAGACAGACTCTGCCCAGGTCGTCAAGTCTCTCTCTTCCAAGGACAAAGATGCCATCAAGGAGAAATTCAAATCTTTTAATGCCACTTTCGATAGCTTGGTTACCCAACACCGCCAGCTTCATATGGAGCGTGAAGTGCGCGGAGCTCTTGGCCGCGAGGTGCAGGGCGTATTGGAGCCGCTGTATGGACGTTTCCATGACCGGTACCATGAGATTGACAAGGGACGAGGGAAATATGTCAAATACGACAAGGCGGCATTCTCAGCGCAGCTTGCCGCGTTGTGCTAGACTAGAATAATGTTTAATCTATATTCTTCCATTAACAGAGAGTAAATATATGTAGTTTAATGCGTGTACAGAGTAACATTGAAAAAGATGAACCCGCAGCTTGTCGATAAGCCGATAAGCGGGTCCCCACACCCCGCCATTCCGACAATTTTTCTTCTCTCTCACCACCTTGTTCTAATCAATCAAGTCAACCAAGTCAATTGAAGTGAAGAGCAGGCAGATACAATGGCGTCCAACGATGTGTACCAAACGCCCCTCAACTCACGTTACTCGAGTATGTACTCCTTCCATCAATTGACGGGAAACCGGAATCCGAGGACTAATGGCATGATCAGGCAATGAGATGAAATACCTCTTTTCTCCTCGCAACCGATTCTCAACATGGCGATCATTGTGGACATGGCTTGCCGAGGCTGAAAAGGGTACCTACACCCGAAGAGACTTTGAAGTATCAATTACATACTAACGTGGCTAGAACTCGGCCTCCCCATCAGCGACGAAGCAATCACCCAAATGAAAGCCCACCTCATCATCCAAGACGACGAATTCGCCGTTGCCGCCGAAGAAGAGAAACGCCGACGCCACGATGTCATGGCCCACGTCAAGGCCTTTGGCGACGTTGCCCCCGCAGCCAGCGGAATGATTCACGTCGGCGCAACCAGTTGCTTTGTGACCGACAACGCGGACTTGATTTTCCTAAGGGATGGATTGGATATTTTGATTCCGAAATTGGCGACCGTGATTGATAAGCTTGCGGCGTTTGCGAAGGAATATAAGGATCTGCCTTGTTTGGGATTTACGCA
Organism: Talaromyces verruculosus; assembly: GCA_038993655.1. Lineage (NCBI taxonomy): Eukaryota > Fungi > Ascomycota > Eurotiomycetes > Eurotiales > Trichocomaceae > Talaromyces > Talaromyces verruculosus. The sequence continues at coordinate 377,100 of JBBVQN010000015.1, read as the reverse complement.
TGGACAGCCTGCGCAGTTGGTTACTGTTGGTAAACGGGCTGCTCTGTGGCTTCAGGATCTCTTGATGGATCTACGCAATCTGGAGAGAGCCAGGAAGGATCTTCGTTTTCGTGGTGTCAAGGGTACAACGGGTACTCAGGCATCTTTCTTGCGTAAGCCCCCCAACCAATAGATACATATCACACGTGAACTGATTTGTGGACAGAGATTTTCAACGGAGACCACGCCAAAGTCGAAAAACTCGACGAACTCGTCACCGAAAAAGCCGGCTTCGAATCCGCATTTATCATCTCCGGCCAAACCTACTCCCGCAAAATTGACGTCGATGTCGCCAACGCTCTAGGCTCGTTTGGATCTACCTGCGAGAGAATCGGAGGCGATATCCGCCATCTCGCTATGCTCAAGGAGGTTGAGGAGCCGTTTGAGAAGGATCAGATTGGAAGTAGTGCTATGGTCGGTTCCCCGAAACAGAAGGCGGTTGTATGAGTGGTACTGACCGGAGCAGGCTTACAAGAGAAACCCCATGCGATCTGAGCGTCTGTGCTCGCTTGGTCGACACCTCCAGAATCTGCCCAAGGATGCTTTGGACACTTATTCCGCGCAGTGGTTTGAGCGTTCTCTCGTACGTTCCACCCCTTTTTTATGTGTTTCTCAATATAAGCTAACAATCCGCAGGATGACAGCGCTATCCGCCGCATCAGTCTGCCAGAACTCTACCTCTGCGCAGACGCCTGTCTGATTCTCCTCAGTCCGTCAACCCTTGTTAACGAGCCCAATCAAGTTTCCATCGCTAATCCATGTGTATAGACAACGTCACATCCGGCTTCGTCGTCTACCCTGAAGTCATCCGCCGCCGCGTCCAGGAAGAACTCCCCTTCATGGCCACCGAAAACGTACCCTCTTTTCCTCCCCTGCTCTTTAAAATTGAACACCCACTAACTTGTTGTAGATAATCATGGCCTGCGTCGCCAAAGGCCTCTCCCGCCAAGACGCCCACGAAGAAATCCGTCTGCCCCCCCCACCTCCCTTTCCCCCCTTTCTTCCCTTCATACTAACATCTCTGTTTTCGTGATACAGGAGTCCTCTCACACCAAGCGTCAGACAACGTCAAAAAACGCGGCCAATCCAACGACCTAATCGAGCGCATCCGCCGCACGCCCTTTTTCGAGCCTATCATCGCCGACCTTGATTCATTGCTTGAGCCGAGTACATTCATTGGCAGAGCGCCGCAGCAGGTTGAGAAGTTTGTGGAGACGGAGGTTAAAGCTGCACTTGAGCCGTATAGGGAGAGGATTGTTAAGGATGTTGCGGAGTTGCATGTCTAGCTTCCCTTGAAAGTAAAAGTGGGAGAGAGGAGAGAGGGGGGAAGTATATAATAATTCTAGATTTTGAGTTGTGTGTGTTCTTTTTTTTTAAAAAAAGAAATAATTATATGGCTATATGTTTTTCTTTTATCTGTGGGTAGCTTGTACTGTGTCTATGTCTGAAGTGCTCCTGATAAAAAAAAGAAATAATTATATGGCTATATGTTTTTCTTTTATCTGTGGGTAGCTTGTACTGTGTCTATGTCTGAAGTGCTCCTGATATTTAACGCGCGGATTCATGGAGTGAGAATGCATATCTCTGAAGTGCCTCTGATCTCTATGGTTGATACATCAGATCTGGACAATGTGTATTCCTGGAGTGCCTCTGATTGTGTTCATGGGTTTATAGATCTGTATCCCTGAAGCCAGTCCCCCTAACATCGATCCATGGAGCTAGAAGATATGTTGATATGTATCTACGATAGCCTCCAGGCCGAGATCAATTGTTATTCATTACTACCTATTCTTTTACAATTAATTACTGAAGATCTCCCCCATGCCTTTTGTGGCCTTTGAAAACATGAAACGAAACGAAAAGAATGTCGTGACTCGTACAAGATATAGGAAGAAAAATCAGAGACGGGATCCCCTCAGAAATACAAACATCCATCCGCTAACGGGTAGACCGGTCAAATAACATTACTAGGACCAACGACATTGTTCAAGTACCCATCAGTACGCGAGCTGACACCCGGGATACGCTCCTCGATAGGCACGAAGAACTCCTGACGGATACGGCGTGTCAGAGCAGTGTATTCGCCATGCGCAATGTAGGCTGCGTCGAGGACACGCTTGAGCAGGGACAGAGGAGTGTCGATGTTGAGCCCGATCGAGACGGTGTTGTGTGGGTAAGTGTCTTGGACGACCTTGACGCGGTTCTTGACATTCTGGAAGGGAATATAGAGGAGGTGCTCGTAGAGATTCAAGAAGCTTCTGAGCAGGAGGACTTCGTGGAGACGTGGGGAGCGACACTTCCTGCCGATATTATTAGTATGTAATAGAATAAGACAGGAGTGAGGTACTTACTTGCGCACGATGTCAGTCATCTTGTGGTACAATTCCTCGACAGGAAGAGGAGAACCGTTGTAAATATCGGCTCCAGCAGACATCTCTCGCAACTCACAAGCAACCAAGTCAGCAGCATCCATGAAGCTATTGATCTGATCATGGATGGAATTCGTCTTGGTTCCAACTTCGATGGCCCAGTCAACAACGCGGTGAGCATCCTTTTCAGTCACCTTGACCTCTTCGAGGACGCCAGGCTGGACGTTGACGCGAAAAGGGCAGTCGAGGTCAATCAGCTGCTGAGACCAACCAATAAACTTCTCGCGAAGAGCGCCTGGGATTTGAGGGTTGGACAGAGTGTTTTCCATCTGAGTGACAGCTGCCATCTGGTTGTCCTGATACTGGTTAAGATGAACGAGGAGGTGAGGACCAGTGGATTGAGCATTTTCAACAACAGATTCGCCGTTCATGGTTGCTTCATCCATGGTTGCTGGAGCCCTGACTTCTGGCTCTTTTGGGGCTTCGACGTGAGAATCAGCGACGGACTTAGTCTGTTCAGGAGCGTTGTCAGATTCAGAGCTCTCACTCCAGCGACTCAAAGCAAATTCAGGGATGCTTCTAGAACGAGGACGAGCAGAAAGCATTGGTGCAATCCCTTCTGACGCAAAACGTCGAGGAGGAAGCGGTGGTAATGGCTTGTTGCTCATCGTGTCCGGGTAGCGAGAGCGTTTGCGCGGGGGAGTTGGCGGGCGAGCGAGTTGAAACTGAGAAATATCACTAGCATTCAACGAAACTCGTCGAAAGGCTAAATCAGGCAACGGTGCCCCGATAGTCCACTTTGGCTTATCGGTTTTGTCTCTGCGGCGAGGGACAAACCACTGCTCCAGAGTACCCATTGTGCCCAGTTCTGCATTTCCCTGCTCTGGCTGTGCCTCGTTTGTTGCTGTAGTCGGTGATGGAGTAGGAGTAGCGTAGTAGCCAGCAGGGTCAGTCCAGAACATGCTGATTGGCTTCTTGGGATCAGGGCGAGGGCTCAGAAACCATTCCAGCGAGCGAGGAGCAAAGTCGTCGGGCAATACAATGTCGAATGGGTTGCTTCGAGTTGACGAACGTCGTGGTGATGGTCCGACTGTGGCATCGCTGTCTGAGCCTGAGCCATCGACATGGCGATTGATTTGGTCATCAGTGCTGATGCTGAGTTGTTCCATTTCTACAAATTTTAGTTGAAGCTTGCAGGTGTGGTCTCAAGTCAAGTCACGGCAGGAGCCATCCACGTTGGTGTTGAACTTGAAGTCACGACCATCAGAAATTCCTGCTGAATAATTTGAACTTACCACGCTGACACTGCTCTATCTTGAATTAGGTCTCGTATTGGAAATGGTGTTGTATCAAATGGATTTCTGCAGAGTATGCTCGAGAGACAAATTCGTCCCAACAGGGAAGTCACGACCATCCGTTTATGGCTGACCGACCAAGACAACAGAGACCACCAATATTAGTCAAGTCGACTCCAAAAGACTGCCCAACGCTCGGCGTTCTCTGGCTATGATTTTTGTTGCCAAAATCTCGTCTCAACCCAAAAAGTTGGGATAGACAAAAGGAGTCGATCCAAGCCGTGGGAGCGGTGAGAAGAGGAAGAAAGAAGAGAAGAGAAAGAGGACGAGGGGACGAGAAGAAGAGAGGAGACGGAGGAAAACGGCTCTCGTTAGGCTTCTCGCCCATGGGCTGATGTAGCTGGACATATTGCAGAATGGCAGAAACATGATCGAGTACAGCCAAAATGTGGTGTTGCAAGATCGAAGCGACATCCACGCGAGAAAGATATGTCCCCAGGAGTCTCTCGGTTGTTGCCCTGTGACATCTTCATGATAAGAAAAGGCTCTTCCTCTGATTTAGGGCTTGTCTGGCTCTTTATAGGCAGGAGGGACTTCCCAAATGGGTTTACTCTGAAAACACCGCCTGGCTGACTCCGCACCAATCAGAGGGCCTGAATTGTGAGACTGGATGGAGGCGCGATTACTTCTTTGGGGGGATTCTCTCACGTGAGTGCACAGAATGGATGCTGATTGGTGCGGAATGGTATACAAACACTTTTCATGTCCGTGCACTGTTCCAGACTCTGTGAATGCCTTTGATTAGGCAGACAGGGCGCAGATTGTGTAACTATAAGATTTGCATGTGAATAGGATAGCAAGATTCTGTTCAACAGTCAGTGCATGTACTCAGGAGGATGGGTCAGAGTCGAGTTAAATTGATTCGTAGCTATATACAGATATGTACAGATATATACCGCGTCCCAATCAGACAGAAGCCTTTGTAGACCATGACTTGTCATGGTCACACATTGTCTAGTGAATCGGCAAGCGGTCAGTCCTTCCTCGAGGCCAAGATCCGAAGTAATTGAGCCCAGCACATAACGTGTCAGACTCGTTCGGACAAGGCCAAGAGATGTTGAAGGAGACAATATTTCTTCGCACATTGACTAATCAGCACGTCATAAAAAGGATCGTGACAACTTAAGTAGTGCGGATATTCGAGACGAGATGATGCTGTATCATGATGTGGCTAATGCTCCTTTTTTACGTGGTCGGCAGACGGTTCCTCAACATCGTCGCCGTCGTCATCGCCTTGTACATCAAGGACTCGTTCGCCGGCCCTCTGTAGCGCCTTGCGGACTAATTGACGGACACCTTTGTAGACAGCCTAAGACAAAATGATCAGCAACTATATGTCAGACATAGTGCCGAGAAACTCACCACTAGAAAAGTGACCACCCCAAACAATATCACCAGCCAATTGATCGAGGCAACACGCTGCCGGCCTGTATTCCGCCCACCACTGATCATACCAGAACCCCGTAAATACCAACGCCAAGGAGACAATGCTAAAAACGCTTTGATAACAGACAAAACTCCAAGAGAAGCAAACCCCTTCAGAAAATGCTCGAACCAAGTTGATTCTTCACCTAAATCTGGCACATCCAGCACGTGAGTTTCTTCCCAGAATTCAGAACCAATAATGGTCTCGACGGGATCCAAATATAGATTGATAATAGGGTCAGCAATAAAACCGAGTACAAAGACAGTGAATAGTAAAATTGAAAATGTGAGAATAAGCTGTGCTGCACCGCTAGTAACCCAGCGAGACCAGATTACTCTTTGAAAGCGATACTTGAATCCGCAGGTCGGGCATTGCCAGTAGTTTCGTTTTCCATAGGATGGATCGGCGTGGCGCCATGACTGTAAGCAGCCCTCGTGCACATACGCCGAAGACCCTTTACATTTGCAGGGTCGTAGCAGGCGGCCGAGTTCGGGATCGGGCGATACGTAGACCACGCGCGGTTTCGATTGAAGCATGCTAGGTAAGTATTGTGTTTCAGTTTCCGACGTTGGATAGACGGTATCTAAGCAGATCCGACACGTCCGCGGAGGATAGTGACGTTGGGGTTTATGGTCTGATGTGCTTGTACTTTCAGTGCTCTCCATGCTTGGAGTAGCTTCAGGCTCTTTCTGCGGTGGCTCGGGAAAAGCGCCCGGCGTTGAGTGTGGAAGATCTTCTGGCCATGTCCAAGCCGGTGACCTTCCAGAGGACGTAGCAAACATGTTGGTTGACTAAGTCACTCTATCCTGTAGACTAGACTAGCAAGTCAGGCGTAGGTGTATTTGTAATCCCATCTATTGCTGTAGCCACTGTATCTCGTGTATCTCACATAAAAGATATATATAGTGGGTGCAGTATTTGCTTATAGCATACCCCGTCAACGCTTCTTGTGGTCAGGTCGAAAATATTGAAGGAATAGAAAGCGAGAGAAGGTCGAAGGGGAGTTGGCTTTTGTGCTGGAGCTGCAACCCGCTAAACCCTTTCCAGTATAGCTTAGCTGACCGCCTTGGTGCTTAGTCTTACCGCGTCAACATCTAAGGCTGCCGCTGACAAGCTCCGTCTGTGGACATCGATCTCTTGAAGCTTCCATTTCCATCACTCCATTCTCTCTGAGCATCTAATCCGTATATTTGACCCCTTATCATCTCACCGAAGCTTCAGACAATACTATCCATCCATGGCGGACCGATATTCCTTCTCCCTCACCACCTTCTCTCCCAGGTAAGAGCAGCAACTAGCTTGGTTCCGACAGAAAGCATGCTAACAATCATCGCAGTGGAAAGCTGGTTCAGATTGGTATTTACCTCAGCTCCATTCCGGTGTCTATCAAATCTAATTAGTACAGAATATGCTTTGAACGCCGTCAACCAAGGTGTCACTGCGCTCGGCATCAAAGGTATGACTTCCTGCTACTAACCAGTCAACTTCAGCTAACATCCAGCTATCATCACAGCTACAAATGGCGTCGTCCTAGCCACAGAGAAGAAATCTTCATCCACTCTGATCGAAGCCCCCTCGCTATCCAAAATATCCCTGGTCACCCCCGATATTGGAATGGTATATGCTGGCATGGGCCCCGACTACCGAGTCCTCGTCGACAAGGCCCGCAAGGTCTCGCACACCGGCTACAAACGCATCTATAACGAGTACCCCCCGACCCGTATATTAGTCCAGGACGTCGCACGTATCGTGCAAGAAGCTACACAGTCCGGTGGTGTTCGTCCATATGGTGTCAGTCTGCTCATTGCCGGATGGGATGAAGGTGTCGAGCCCGAGGTCGCCGAACAAACGGAAGAAGGAGAAAAGAAGGCTACTGGAAAGACTGGCGGTATCTTGAAAGGTGGCCCCAGTTTATACCAGGTTGACCCTAGTGGAAGTTATTTCCCCTGGAAAGCTACAGCCATCGGCAAGAGCGCAACGAGTGCCAAGACGTTCCTCGAGAAGCGCTACACCGAGGGATTGGAGTTGGAAGATGCTATTCACATTGCTCTTCTTACTTTGAAAGAGACAATTGAAGGAGAGATGAATGGTGATACCGTGGAGATTGGTATGTCTTCGACCTGTCTTCCGACCATTTTTCTTGATGCGTACTAACGACTATATTAGGTATCGTCGGACCCCCAGCAGATCATTTACTCGGTTATCAAGGATTGGAAGGCGCTCGAGGCCCGAGGTTTAGAAAGCTCACCAAGGAGGAGATTGAAGACTACTTGACCAACCTATAAATGCACCGTTGTCTTTTAACATTAGCAATTCACGCCCTACTTGCCATTGTATCATAGTTGGGTCCTCAACTCTGGTAACGCATGACTACAATCTAGATAATGAAGGATTAGATTTGGGCTATGGATACAAGTCTGTTATGTGCGGTTGGATTCATTCAATCGTACTCCCGTAGCCTACACAGACAGATCTGCTCTTATTCAGTTGATAATTCTAGCGTTGAAGTCTGGCGGCTGTACTCAGTGTATCTAGCACATAACTTAGCGACAATATCCCCCAAAGTTCGGGAGTCTCCCGCAAGGTAAACTCTATACTCAACTTTTTTTGCAACATCTGCATTTGAGCTTTAGAGCGCTCAGTTTTCATTGATTATTATTTTGAACATAGATATACATATCATTACTCCTAATTTCGAGCAAATTCACGAAATCAAAATTGAGAGGGGCTAAACTAGCTGGCTGCCCCACGTCGCTCAATCCGGAGATCTGTTGTTCGTGTGTTTATTCGTTGGCAAGACAAGGCTGATCCGATCATGGATTATTTATAGACCTTATCATTTGATCTTCTCATCTCAAGATGAGATCTGAAATTGTCGTCTTCTGGTTTATTCTTATCTGCTTCGCTCCTGTCCTTGAACAAGGGCATTGTTGCGTTACATAGACAAAGAATCAGGTTCATGCTGCTTTCTTGATTCAACATGGCCATAGAAAGCCCCGGAGAAGCCATTGCGGCGTCGCCTGTGGTAGGCGAGACTACTACTATGCCTTCTATCAAGCCAAGGGCGTATCAACAAGAGATGCTTGCTGAGAGTTTGCGTCAAAACACGATCGTTGCCGTGAGTTCATCCTCAGCTTCACTTACATGACAAGAAACTAATGGGAATGAAGATGGAAACCGGCAGTGGAAAGACGCAAATGTGAGGCTGAAATGAGATATATCTTGGAGGTATATGAGGGTCGACTGACATCTGGCGTAGTGCTGTTCTTCGGATACAAGAAGAACTATCAAGATGCCCGCCGGAAAAGGTGTGTTTCCTCTCTTACCATTCAGATGCCTTCATTCAAAGCTAACCTTTCCTTCACCAGTTGATATGGTTCCTAACACCAACAGTCGCTCTGGCCGAACAACAATACGCAGTCATCTCGAAACAATTACCTCTTTATCAGAGCAGACTGTTACTCGGAAGCGATAACGTTGATCACTGGAGCACGCAACACGTCTGGGACAATATACTTCTGAACATCCGTATTGTTGTCTCGACGCCGCAGGTGCTGCTGGATGCGATGGGTCACGGCTTTGTGAAGCTTTCGGGCTTGTCGTTGCTGGTTTTTGATGAGGGTGAGATTGATATAACATTCAACGATAGGGTCTGAGTTGACAGATTATTAGCACATCGATGTGTCAAAGCTAACCCGTTCAATGGCATCATGCGCCTGTATCATCACGCCCGGAAATCGGGAGTAGATGAACTCCCGGCTATTTTGGGCTTGACGGCGACGCCTGCTACAAAGGCTACTGAGGAAGCAGTGAAGTAAGCTTGACACAATCCTACAGTGGAATGTGTGCTTACACTCTCCAGAATTTTGGAAGATAATTTACACGCCATCTGTCGAACGCCGGTCGTTCAACGGGAGGAACTCCTGAAGTATACGCATAAACCAGACTTGTTGGTTGTAACATACTCGAGTCACCTGGATGAAATCACCGCGACTTCGAAGTGTCTCGACGTTATACTTGATCTGACTCTAGCTGACATTGAGAATGACCCATATGTCAAGTCCCTGCGTGCGAAAAAAGATGATGAGAAGAGCAAAGGAATGCTCCTCAAAATCTTGGACACTGGCAAGACATTTACAAGAAAAGAGATTCTGTCACTCGCGCAGCGTGCGCGCGTTATTCATGAGGAACTCGGTGCCTGGGCAGCCGACGTCTTTGTAGGCACTTGCGCCGAAAAGTTCATTGAAGCCTCCGTGAAGAGGTCCGACAACAACATCTTTCGACAATGGGAAGACGCCGAAAAGATTTATATGATGCAATATCTCTCTACGCTGCCGGCTATTGCAGAAAATAGGGTATGGGGAAGTATCCCTGACAATATAAGTCAGAAAGTGGAATCACTGATAACCACTATTGCAAACACTTATAACCCCGGGTATCGTGTTATTGTCTTTGCCGAACAACGTGCCACTGTCATCATGTTGGCTCATCTGTTGAGTGTCCACCCGCTCACTAAAGATATTGTGACGAAGTATTTCCTCGGAAACTCGAATTATGCCAATCGAAAATCGGCTATTACAGAACTTTCTACTTTATCAGATCAAAAGGATGTTATTACCGAGCTGCGAGTTGGAAAAACCAATGTGCTGATAGCAACAAACGTCCTTGAAGAAGGCATTGATGTGCCTGCTTGCAATGTGGTCATTTGCTTTGATCCTCCCAAGGATCTGCGTTCCTTCATTCAGAGGAGAGGAAGAGCTCGTGACAGACAGTCTAGACTTGTCTTATTCATTGATGAGAATGATGACGATGGCCTGGCTAAATGGGCATCTATGGAGGAGCAGCTCAAGGAAATATACGCCGATAATATGCGAGAGCTTGAAGAAATCAAAGCCTTGGAAGATATTGAAGAAGAAAGCGCGGAAATTCTTAAGATTCCGTCAACGGAGTACGTTAGCTCCTTGCTATCTTTCAAGATGATATTGATACTAATGTTGTTGGTATAGGGCTGTTTTGAACCACCAAAATGCGCAGCCATTCCTGGCTCACTTCTGCGCGACGGGCTCATCCGCTTATACTTCTGATAAACCCGAATACATCATCGATCGACAGGAGCTGGCCCCCGGGACCGTACAAATCACAGCCAAGGTCGTTCTACCAAGTTACATAGATCCATCCTTGCGCGTTGCCTACTCAAAGTCAAAATGGAGGACCGAGAAAGCAGCCAAACGAGACGCCGCTTTCCAGGCATACGTGGCTCTCTACCAAGCAGGCATGGTGGACGATAACCTCACGCCTCTTCACCGCAAGAAGTATGCAGACTCCACCACTACTCCGCAGGAGAAGCAGGCAAAGCTAATCCAAGTATCTGAGTGCTGGAATCCGTGGCACGATATAGCTCAGCTACGACGAGATGATTTACCTCTTATTCCGACAAAGGTACAATTTAAGCAACCAAATCCGCTGGGTGTACCTGATATGATGTTACTATTGCCGAGCCGGATTCCGTGTGGTTGGGAATTTGAACTTTTCTGGAATCAGGATGTTACTCTGAAGGCGAGGATAAGCAATGAGCGAGATACTAAGTTGGATTTCGGTTCGGCGCAAGCGGCACGTTTCACGCATGAGCTGTTCTTGACAGCTTATCAAAATCGAATGACGTCTCCTGAGGTCGACTTCCTTACACTATTCTGGCCCACGCAGGCCATACAGCAGCCTATTGAGGAGTATCTTTCTTCTATCAAAGGAAAGATTGACCCTTTGACTGGTTCACTAGACCAGTTGACGATTGAACAGATGCAAGAGCTGGGAATGGCGCGCACCACTGAGCGGTACTCGCGGCCCTTTATCATCGAACAAGTTGTTGAAACAACATCAGCCGATGTCGATATGCGGGATGCAGATACCCCAGTTGATACCACAGAGCCTATAAAAACAGAACCTCATTTCCAGGGAACAACACTCCCAAAACGAACAGACTTTTTGCACCAAATTCCCCAATCTGAACTCCTCCCCTTAGCTCACACGGCCCAACAACTCCAGCCAGTACGAATCTGCCATATAGATCGCATGCCGGCTAACTTTGCCAAATTTGCACTCTTCATTCCTTCAATCACACACAAGATCGAAGTGCTTTTTATAGCTGAGAGACTTGCACGGACGGTGCTTAAGAGAGTTGAGTTCTCGAATTTGGCGCATGTGCTTACTGCTATTAGTGCGTCGAGCGCGCATGAAGAGAATGACTATCAGCGCTATGAGTTTTTGGGTGACAGTCTGCTGAAATTGATCACGTCGATTCATTTGGTTGTTAACCACCCGCTGTGGCATGAAGGGTTGCTGTCCGCTGCAAAGGATACGATTGTATCAAATGATCGATTGTATCGAACGGCATTAGACCTAGGATTGGATAGGTTCCTCTTGACAAAGTCATTTACGGGACGTAAATGGCGACCGAGCTATGTCTCGCAATTCGAGACCGTCCCCGAAGAGAAGCGCGAGCTTTCTACAAAGACATTAGCCGATGTCGTCGAATCTTTACTAGGCGCAGCATTCCTCGACGGAGGATACAAGAAACTAGAAGCATGCGCCAAAATCGTCCTTCCGGAACGAGCATGGAGCTCTATCAGCGACGACGTTCGCACATTATACGAAGGAGCTCCCGAATCTGAACGGGCTGCCTTACACCCTAAACTAGGCCAAATGCAAGAAATGCTGGGCTATAAATTCAACAAACCCAGCATCTTATTTGAAGCCTTGACGCACCCTTGCTCCAACGACGGCGCACCGACTTACCAACGCCTCGAATTCCTGGGTGATTCCTTGCTAGACCACTTCGTCGTCCAAGAATTCTTCAACCACCCCGAAAGAAAACTCTCCCACCAAGAAATGCACCTAATGCGCACAGCGGTCGTAAACGCCCATTTCTTAGGATTCCTCTGCCAAAGCCTATACATAACCGAACAACGTACCGAACCCGCCTCCCCTGGGAAAGCACACATCTCCACCATCTCAACAGACCACAAACTCTATCTCTGGCAACTAATGCGCCACGGCGCATCATGGGAGATCATGAACGCACAACAAGAAACCAAACAACGCTACGAAGCGTGGGGTCCTACCGTCCACGACGCTCTGAGTCAGTCAAAAACATACCCCTGGCCGCTCCTCTTCCGTATCAACGCCAGCAAATTTTTCTCAGATATGATTGAGAGTATCCTCGGTGCGATATTTGTCGACTCAAAGGGGTCATTGGATGCCGCTCGCCAATTTTTGGAGCGTATTGGCGTCCTCCCTTGTCTGAGACGGATTGTTAGGGAGAGAGTGGATTGTCTGCATCCGTTTAATCATTTGTATGAGGCGGCGGTGTCGAGGAAAGTTGAGATTCTTTCTAGTGCTCGAAAGAGGGCGGCGGTTACGCCGGAAGCGGAAGATGCAGATGGGGATGCAGGAGATGCAGGTGCAGCAGGTGCGGGGGGTGAGATGGTGTATTTGTGTACTATAAGGGTTTCGGAGGAGGAGATTGTGCGTGTGGAGGATGGGGTTAATAAACTTGAGGCTGAGGCGAGGGCGGCTGCGATGGCGGCAGAGATTTTGAGGGCGAGGATGGTGGTGGTTTAGTTTGGTATATGATAGTTACGAATTATGATTTACGACTAGATATGATTCCTTTTTTGAGATGAATTTGATGATCCCGAAAGTTATATACTATCAATCACTAGGTACTACATCACGACATATAGAAAGTAGGCGAAGCCCATTCCACCATCCACATCCATGGATGTGCAGTCTACTCCGGCTCTCGTCAACTTCCTTGATGGTGAATTACATATGTAGGGTTTTTTCCAGTCTTACGGACAGAGACATAACTCTGTGCCTGATGATCCTCCGCCCTCTCCTCAGGTTATTCCTCAAACGCCTCAGACGTCTCCTCAAATTAGGGCCGGACTTGCTATGACTTGTTTCTCCGTCCCAACGTCTCGCATTGGCGGGCGCGAAATCCGACATATCAGATATGTCACTGATGGAATCCCTGATGGAATCGCTGACACGCGATGCTAGATCTGGCATGAAGTTATGAACATGTGTGTCGGTCTCGAGATCGGGGGAAACCGCCAGGGGATCCGACAGTTCATCAGGTTGATCCATCTCAGAGTAGACGTGACTCGGCGTAAAATACAAACTTTCCACAGGTTGGCGGCGTGGTACTCCTCGAATTAGTGGTCGAAGATCAATTTGCTTTTCTATTCCTAGAATTCCCCGTTACTTCAAGTCCGTTCACATTTCGAATATAGAGAGCAGGGATGAAATACTTACCATCATAGATTACCTTGCTTGCCAATGGCATTATACGAACTTTCCGTGCAGAGAGTGTTAGCAAAAGGTCTCTGGCATACGTAGCTGCGCTAGTAGCTGCATAGACTCGTGCTTCTTCTTTTGCAGGTGAGGCAGAATTAGCAAGTTCACAGATGCCCCGGATAAATAGGCACGGAAACCTAGTTGGAAATTTTTGAACTTGTTTCTCGATGCATAAGAAGGCGTCTGATTCTCTGCGGATGAGTTTCCGTATATCCTTCTCAGGTAAGAACTTATCCGCTAATGCAATAAGTCCATGGTGCACTTTTGGTACATGCTTGCAGTATCCTGTCAAACACTGATCCGCTCTGAGCGGTTGTGCGGTTTGTAAATTCGCTCTCGCTTTGAGGTATCTTGAGGTTGATGATCCAGGAAGTGAAGCCAAAGGCTGGAGATATATTGGGACTGGCTGCGAGCGGGAAGTCAAAAAATGGTCCTTGCCCATCTTGTGCGTCTTCTGTAGGCGAGCGACTGCTGCTCGAAGAGGTGTGGGTGGTGCAGCTAACCTGACCTTCTCCTTTTCGCTGATCAACCGTTGAATATCAAAAATAGTATACTGTACAACTCCAGGGCGGGAACCACCTAGTGAGCCTACCACAATGTCCCCGACTTGAATGTCTCTGGTGGATGGGTCAGGAACACCGCTGCTAACACTAACACAGAGACAGAAACGAATATGGGGGAAATCGAGGATAATCTGGGAAGCCACCGTCCCCGCGGCAAAATGTTCCTCTGAAGGGCATGCAATTACAACATTGTGTTCGCCTATTTTTCCCAGAATATATGAGACGGCATTTCCAGACCACTGAGGCATGGTGCGGTGTCGTTCATCGAGCATTATCCACGCATCTCGGAACTCAGAAGACGAAGAGCAGATCCAACCAACAGTGTAATCTTTGTAATCCAGAGTCAGGTTGGCAGTTATTAAAGATGTAGAAGATCGCACATCGCCGCCGGGGTGTATGCTGAATTTGTGTTCTATCGTCTGGAGAATGTCCGCTGCGGGAATGATATATGCAATTCTGGACTCAACGCTCCCTGCAATTATGTGCCCGTAGATTTTGCCGTTCCAGGCATTCCGAACGATTGAGCCGCAGTCACCAATTTGAAGGTAGTCTTCAAACTCGACTATGAAAGTCTCCTGGTATTTACAGGAGTTGGGAAGGCGGATATATGATGGTCTGCCAGAGAGCTTCCCAGTCAAGGTCTTGCCTGATCCTGTCATTGTCCTAACACTAACATCCTCACCATGGATCTTTGCGATATTATTCTGCCTTAGAAATGGAAGGCTTGCTGTAAGGTAGTCGGTTTTGCTGACCTCGAGCAATGCAAAATCGAGCTCTGCTGACGTAAAAAATGGTGAATTGATCTCAAGATGGATAGTATGATCCTTTCCGGAAACGTCCTCCGGCTCAGGAGGCGACTTTTCTGCTGAGAAACTCGGCCCAGTATCATGAACAACCTCTTCTTGACGTTGAACAGAGTGAGCATCTTCACATACTTCACCAGAAGAGGACTGACT
The DNA here is from genome assembly GCA_038993655.1 of Talaromyces verruculosus. Classification (NCBI taxonomy): domain Eukaryota; kingdom Fungi; phylum Ascomycota; class Eurotiomycetes; order Eurotiales; family Trichocomaceae; genus Talaromyces; species Talaromyces verruculosus. The sequence continues at coordinate 362,037 of JBBVQN010000015.1, read as the reverse complement.
GCCATCCGGATCTGACCTAACTTCAATATCGCTGACTTCAGGTGTGACACTGTACTGACTCATGAACGTGACTTCACCATCTTCGGCAAGGTCTTCATCACCGTCATCAAATCCACCAAATTCGCAATCACTATCATCCTCTTGTATCTCGTCATGGGTGGCCATATCTTGTAGAGAGGATCTTTTCGAGAAAACATGTGCAGGTGCCAAGAAGAAGCGCCTTTCCGCAACCTCGACGATACTTCCAACTGTTGCCTTGGAGAAAGGTTCGGCGTCATGAGGAGAAGATTGCAGATTTAATCGAGTCGTCGGAACTCTCCGTGGCTGTTTTTTATCGAAAATAGGAGTTAGATAACATTGAAACATGTCTGCGGTGTCGCCGGACTCGACGGGCGTCGTAGAAGATCCTAGGAATCGTGGATTTTTGATATGAGGAGGATAGTCCCATTGACCCAGCTCTATCCCAGAAGTACAGTGACTCAAAACATCTGAGTTACGAACAGCAGCGAAGGCCTCTTTTCGTGGCCCAGGTATCCGGCATGAGAACATGATGTGAGGAATTGCAGTTGCAGGTGTGTATCCAATCATAAAAATATCGAAAAGGACATAATGAGGACTTGGAACAGGGCCGCAGTTTTTTTCAAGCACTTCTTCGATCTGGGTCAAGACCTGCTGAAAGGCTTCTTGAGCTGGACCCTTGGCTATCCAGCAATGCTTGTCTTTTTTCATCCCACAATATTTGTCAACAGAGGCTGCTGGGTTGGGCCACTGATTCTTAGGTTTCTTGTACAATACAGGTAAACTAAGAAATAATTTATTTAGTGGAGCAGTCATGGCTCCTGAACAAAGATTGTGGGGATGATCCTTGATGTAAAGGAAGCTGAAATGACAATGCTTGCTGTTTGGGGAAAATCGACTGCATGGCAATGTACAAGACGGAGCAAAAAGAATGAGAGAGGGATGACAGAAATCATGTCTAGGGGAAATGCGTAGCTAGAATAGCCTTGCGTTGGTTTAGCAAGTAATCTGAGTGCGCCTGGAAAGCTTGCATAGCCAGCAAGGCTATGAAACTTCGATGCTGCCAGTAAAATAAGGAGGGGAATTGGATCCATAAACCACTTGACCAAGAATATTTCAGTGGGAGCTTCTATTTTGTGTGGCTGATTCAGCCTTATTTTTCATATGCTCGTCTGAAAGATCGTTTCGATAGGCGACAACATTTGAAGGATCGGAGTACATAGTTGACTAAAACGAGGGTACTACGTACCTAGATAGTCAAAAATTTATCTAATTCTAATTAGTACGAAAAGAATATATAGTAATTTTTCTTGACATAGGCAGAAGAATCTATTTCGTGCTTCCTACATCATGTCTCTCGACAACTCTTTCCTTGAAGATCCCATCCCTCAAAGTACTCAGAAAGCTATTGCAAACTGTCTCTGGGGAAACAGCAGATTTCAGCTACAGCCTTACTTCAAATACTATACTGATCAGTGCCGATTCGCCGTTCAGTCATACAGCGGCCAACTGCCGGTAAAAACACATCAACATCTTATCAACATCGCTCTGGACATCCTGAAGGGCCATCCTCATCACGAAGTCAAAGCAAAACTTGTTGCACGTCGCATTCAATTAGGCGAAACTGACCCCGAGGATTCCTTGAACACCAGCATAGATCTCACTCTCCGTCTTATCTACATGGTAGATGTTGGTGTTTTCAGAAATGCATATTCCGGTCGTCAGAGACTGGTCTGGGATACCGGAACCTCAAAGACTTTCATTGAAAATAAGGTATTCCGCGAGGAAATGCGGCGAGAGCACAGCGGTATAAAGCTAGAACCAGTCTTCAATGTGTGCAATATCGTTCGAATTGGGGGGTTCAAGGTCGAATTGACATCCAACTTGTCCGACCATCTTCTCCTTAGGGATACGGGTGTGGACAAAACTATCACAATATTCCATCATGCCTCGTTCTTGATGGGCCAGAAACAGTGCGCAGTCCTTGCCTATTAAACATATCTACGAGGTGCTCCCCTTTTTACTAAATATCATTACCGCTAGATATCTCCTGTTCCCTGATGGCTTGGTAGACGACACCCTACGAACCCTTGCTCTCCTTTTCCCGCAAGGCGACTCTACAACCGCGAGATGGTACAGAAAACACGTGCAAGACAACATCGAAGAGCCTGATTTCAATGTTCTGAAATGTGGCTCGGCTCATAGATATATCGATGGGTATAAACACTGGCACAATCGACTCGTTGAACTGAAAGAAGCTTTTGATCAGGCCCGCCCATCAACATTGACGCAGTGGTGGAATGATAGGCGTGATGGGGCTCAGTGGTATACTCTCTGGATTGCTATATCTTTGACTGTCTTCTTCGGCCTTGTGCAGAGTATAGAGGGGGCCGTGCAGGTGTATAAGGCCTACCACCCTGACTAACTGATAGGAGGAGAGCTGAGGACATCCGGACTAGGTCCATAGGGGAGTTTGGCCGAGATAGCTGTATATATGAGACTAGGATCAATGTCCGATTGAAATAATGTTTATATCCATGGATCTATAATTGCAACTTCGGAATCATACCTCTAGCTAATCTTACAATCACGCATGGTACACACAGAGTATATTTGCCTTATATCATTTCTAAAATTTTGTAAATCTCAGGCAACGCCCACTTGACCTTCCATTCTGATTGCAAGGCTTCTTCTGCAGTAAGTGTATCTTCCGGTCGAAATACCAACATTCGGCGCATAAGCGTTAGGATGGCAGCCATCTCCTCTTGATCAAACTCTTTCACCTTTTGACTCCGTCGTCGATATTTCTGCACCCCTTCCTCAAAGGCCTGTTCGAGAGGTGGCCAAACGTACCGTCCCTCCTTTGGAATTTTAGTCTTCTTATTCGAGGATGAGGAGAAAAAGTTACTTCGTTGTTCCCATGCCTCCCACCATTCCGACGGCAAAGAAGAGGCGCCGACGACATCAATCTGCTGCGCAAATATATCATCTGCAGTCGCAAACTCGCTATTAAATATAGCTTTCATACCGATAATCTCCCATATTGCAAAAGCTAGACTCCAGATATCCGCTGAGTAGGAGAGAGGGGACTGTGGTGCAAATCTAGCTTCTGGGGGTCGCATGGCCAAGGGGGTATGGCAGTCTTGTCCCAATCGTTCTGTGTGCCCTGGCGAAAATGCCTCACCAAAATCACTGAGAAGGACTTGCGTCTCCGATAAAGAAAACTCCTCTGCATCTTTGCCAAGATAGAGAGGCAAAACAGCCTTGGCTGGAATGTTGACCGGAATTGGCCGTTTGCTACTCTCAGTAATAGCGACTGTCTCAGGCTCACCATATTCTTCGTATAGTTCCTCAATTGAAAATTGGTCAAAGCTGAAGGTAGTTTTACTAGCACATTGCGAAGGTGAATATCTCCATGAACGAAACCTCGAGAATGCGTATATGCAACAGCCATCGCGAGACCGCCGGACAAAGCTCGCGCAACCGCAAGAGGGAAAAGGTGGCTGAAAGATACTTCCCGAAGATTGCATCGTGCAGGAGTCGTTGTATAACATGTATGTGTCCCATTGGGGCCATCGATCTGTAATTCATCCAGTGGCAATGAGATAGATTTCTGTCCCGGATGGGAAGATGAGGATGGGGATGATAGTAGTTTGAGAACAGAGGTCTCGGAGGGATGCGCGTCTGCTATACATATTTTGATAGCAACATATTGTCTCGAGTGAGTGTCTAGACCTAACCAGATGGTTGAATAGCCCCCAAACCCTAACTTGTCCACGATGCGATATCGTTGGTGAAGCCTATCGCCAATCATCACAGGATGATAGCCGCCAGGCCTATACTTTTCAAGTGATTCTGCGCCATCAATCCAATCATATTTGTACTCATTGACAGACATTATTGGAGGTGATTGGGATGACGTGGAGCTTAGTCGCCTGACCATCGTCGGTGTGGCACATGAAGACTGTATTGCAAGAATGCCACATTTTCGCAACAGGATAGAGGAGAAATTAGCCCGCACGACATAGATACTTAGATGGCTTCTCATAATAAAAGTGAGTACGAGAAATGTATTAGAGTGGCAGATTCTACAGAGATAGAGAGAGGGGGGAAATCAAATTGATTCAAGATACGTACATCAACCGCCCAGACTATCCCTATTTGAGAACTCACCCTTGGAAGAATACACAGCAAAGTACTCCCTATTTATGCTTTCTTAAGTCGATCTTCTTTGATTAAATCCGCCGCCTTTTCAGCGACAGCATACACAACACTCTGAATATTACCCAGCGGCACAAACGGGAAAACACTAGCATCAGCAACCCTCAACCCCTTGGCACCATGCACTCTCAATCTGGTATCAACTACACCACCCTTATCCTTGGGTCTCATGGTACAGCTACCACAAGGGTGGAAATCGCTCACTTGAGTTTGACGGACAACCTCCTTCGCGGCCTCGACAGTATTGGCTTTACAATTGGGGATGCGTGCGCCGTCTGGTTTTAGGACGTTTGAGAAAGGAGCTGTGTTTGCGAACTTCTCGACAAACATGGCATGGAGCGCCGAGATTTCAAGATCCAGCGGGTTGGAGTTGAAATTGGGATCCCATGTTGGCAGCTGGTTGACATCGGGGCTGTTTATGTGAACACTACCACGCGAAAATGGGTGGTTTAGAAGTGACATTATAGTGATAAAGTTACCCGGCTGAGATGGCGCAAGATAGTCCATCATGCTGGACGGTTCCGCCAAGTACGTGTTGGCCTGACCTGGGAAGAGGAGGTACTGTGCGGTAGGCCCGTCTTCCTTCTCCAAAAGAGAGCGTATTATCTGGCTGTCAAGGGTCTGCGTATGCTGGTCGTGTGCTGCGAAGAGGGCTTTCTTGGTTTCAGCCGACGATATTCCTGAAGTATCTGTGAGAGGTGCGTACGCCACACTAATATTTGATTGACCCATGGGACCATCTCGGCTTGCTTGATACATTCCAAGGAGGGCATTCAGGACAGCCGGGTCCCGGAGCATATCACTTGAGGCGATATCGGGGTTGACCTCAAAGGACTGGCAGGTGATAGCATGGTCTTGGAGGTGTTCACCCACGTTCGGGTTTTCAATCACCACAGGTATGCCATGTTTCTCCAACAGAGATCTTGAGCCGACACCGGACAACTCTAGAATTTGAGGTGACATAAGAGCGCCTGCGGAGAGTATAACTTCTCGGGCGTTCATAGTCTTCTCTGGGCCGTCTTTGGACTGGGCCAAGATACCAGTAGCTACAGGCTCCAGACCAGTGGTGTCGAATAGGATTTTCTTGGCAATTGTCCCAGTCAAGATAGTTAGATTTGGTCGGCTTGCAATCGCGGGAGTATAATGCGCTGTTGCAGCATAACTGCGTGTCTTAGTGGCAGGGTCAATGCTTCCAGGCTGTTGGAAAGCTCCCAAAGCATTTCCACTTCTCATATCGGCTGTCATTTCAAGCCCAAATTTGGCAAATGTTTCCATCCAGGCGGAATTGGTTGGGCCATATCCTTCACTGAACGACACTTGGACAGGTCCATCGCCTACCAGCGATTCATTGTGATAAGTGAGGCCCACGATATCCTTAGCGGCCTGAGGGGGAGCGTGGACAGTTGCGAACTTGCGAAAGTATGGAGCAAGAGAATCGTAACCCCAGCCCTCGTTACCCAATGCCTCCCAAGAGTCAATACTACCACGATTAGGGTACACGAGCATCATGAAATTCAATGCAGATGACCCGCCCAGCTGCTTTCCACGGGGCTGGATGATCTTGCGGTTATTGAGTCCTGGCTGAAATGTCGATCAGCAAACTCGAGTCAGTCAACTCAATTTGTTTCAATCAGACAAGAACTAACCTGTGGCACTGAATTGAAATTCCAGTCGTAGTCCGCCTTGCCGTACATGCCTGCAACCAAACCCGGCGTGAGGACAAGAGGATCCTTGCTGCGATCTTCTCCAGCCTCAACGACCAGCACATTCACATTCTCATCCTCAGTCAGGCGATCTGCCACGGTCAAGCCAGCAGTACCTCCACCGATAATAATGTAGTCAAAATTATCAACGGAACCCATATTGCATGTCAATTTCTAAAAGATAGATTATGCGGGGAGGGTACTTGCTATATACGGCTAACGTGAATGCGGTCTTTTGAAGAACCTTTCAAGTCTTTATACGCTGTTGCAACCCTGTTTTCAGACTGGTAACAAGATGCTCTTACAGTTTAGATTTCACTTCTGGGAACTCTGTTGCCGAGGATGATTGCACGAGGAGTAGCAGGAGATGCTAGACATGGCGGGGTCGATAGACTATAGTGACTATAACATATAGCCCACGAAATCTTTACTTTTAATTAGCCATGCCCTACCGTAAGCTATGACAGTTATGGGTCCCTTGCATTGCTTGCAGCCGCGGTTAACTTGTCAAGCCATCGTACAGAAAGTAAAGAAAGCCCCTGATAGAATAAAGTTAGAGCAGTCTCGCTCATAATCTCTATCCCACATCTGGCATTGCCAGAATATTGCAGATGTCGTAGAAACTAGCTACTTCATTGGGAAATTTCCAATGCCTTTTGAACGGCGTTCTGTAAAATGGGGAAACGGAGGAGTATCTCCCGCAATCCTAGTCGGTGGCATGCGGAAGACCCTGGCTAGAGGCCAGGATGTAGCGAGTATAACGACACAGATCAGGATCATGATCATCTGTAATAGAAATTGCCGTTGTTCCGAGGCTCTCGCCTTCCAATCTCGCATGCAGTATGCAGATGCATTACGCAGTATGCTCGAGCAGATAGCTATATATCTCGTATGATTAACTTGCGGCTGGGTGAAATAAAAGATTCATGGCACTCTCAGTAAGCCACGAAATGGTTCGGATCAAATAAAAACAGGGTAGCATCATTAGATGCTTTTCAGGTTACGTAGTTAGGGCTACTCAAGTCGTCAAATTGCACCTAGCTACCAAACTTGCAATTCCAAACCTATGCCAAACCGAAAATCTCTGGTCAGGGGTGCAGACGAGCCCTAAGTGACTGCACAGATGGCTTACTTTCCAATCAAGTAGTGATTCTGGCGAGTCAATAAACACTATTCCACTAAAAACGATTTAAACGAATCAGACCCAGCCAGTTAGACGTCAGCAAACTGGACAGGTGCGGACATCGCTTGTAAAAGGATCCAGAACTATGAAACCAACTGCCATGAACTAAGCAGAAAGAATCAGTACTGTACTATTCAGAAAAGGCTTTCCAATACTACGGAGAATATCCACCTCTGCTTAATTAGGGTGTGTCATGATTCATCTAAGCGCATGTTTGCATGGAATTCCAATTCCGGCCACGAGAAATTATTATAAGGAACCCATATGAACCTATAATGTTATCAACTCAATCGCAAAGGGTCGTAGATCGTCAACATGGAAGTGAGGCATCTTTCAACCCTGCGGATACACAGATTGGGGTTGCAAGGGTATATCATATACGTCGTTGTGTCTGTCGTTATTGCAATCAGCATCAATTGAAAACATGTACATATATCACCGAATGAAAAATAGTTATGATTTGAATGGCTAGTCAATAATGATATCCAAGTGTAGTTCACGGTCCTACCCAGTTCAAATCGCTCAAAAACGAAACTTCGCTGTCACTTGAGTTGTACTCATCTTGTGCTGACAGTGGAGTATTGATGTAGACCGAAAGATCGAAATGAGGCTTTGACACTTTCTACCGTCCTATCCCTCGCGCTACTACCCCAAGCACGGGCCTTGGTATATAGACTTCAAAATCATGAAATTAGAATTCTATAAAGCTGATGGATATAGACAAGACGGAGGTGTCTCTGACATTCTCCAGCCGGAGTGGTGCTAGACATGAAATATTAGGGCTAGGGGTTAGGGCTTTGTACGTAACGCCAAGCCTACAATCAGACCTATCGCTCCATCTTGTCTAATTTGGACAAAGAAATGAGACAGAAAAGAGCCTCTCATCCTTCTAAGGGGCCAGAATGAAGCAGACATTTTCAAAACTCGAACTCCGATGTAAAAGTACGCCGTCCAATAATGAATCTCTTAGTTAGAGAATCGAGTCAGCGCCATCCATCCATCAGCTAGGACAATCATTTCACTTCCGAAGAGTGAGTCCATAGAAAAGAAGCAAAGTCAAAAGACCAGAGTAGACTTCGCTCGGATAAAACTCCCAAAGTTCACCTCTCTGATGAGTCTGATCGCTGATCTTTTCTTCTCAAACGTAACGCGAGTGTAAAAGATGGGGAAAACGCGATGGTTTGACTCGTGGTAGTGGGGATCAGAGTTGTTGGTTGCCAAATTTGGTATGAGGATTAGGGCTTGTTCAGGCCTAGAACCCTTGTTTAGGGGCTGTTGGCGGCCAAGTTAGGGTTAAAGGATTGTCAAAGCGCCACCAAAACAAAGGCATTGTTCCTGTGTGTCTTGCGTTCTTCAAAAGTTTTCTTTTTCTCTCCGTGTGTTCTCGAAGTGTCTGAGAATCTCGTATAATCCGTATGCTCCAGAGTTTGTACAACCCGACTATGAATTAATTCTTCATCGGTTAGAGATGATGACAGTTATGCAGTCATGCGATGCATAACAGTCGGTCAGCCGCCTATACGAGGAGCAACTAAAGGCTAGCTAAAGAATGAGTAGGAATATGGAGGAGTCTGGAATAACTCTAATAAATTACAAATAAGGATCAGAATATAGTACGGACTTGGATGAGACTTGGTTGTGGCTTCAGTTTTACTTGTGTGTAGATGTCTTTTTCTGCATTTTATTTTGGCAATGAATAATGTAGAATGAAGTAAAGGTACAGAGAATCAATGAATATCTTAGATACTTACAGGCCCATAAAAAAAGCAACCATACCGTAGTAAGTAAACATGGAGAACTCGTATGGTCGGTATCGGAGCGTACCTGCATACCGCAAAATTACGGAAATGAATTTCCCCTGACTCGACAATCAAGATCGTCCTGATCTAGCACTATCGACTCGACCAACCTGAATCAGCCAAGGCCAATCAACATGAAGAAACTCTCCTTCTCCGTCCGTTGTTGCACTATCCTAGCCGTGTAACCCCAACACTAAACTCGGCGGCTGAGAGGCGACTTAATCAACTTTACAGTTTGACTTGGCTTGGGAAGATTTCGCTCCATGTTATGGCATACAGCAAAAACCAGATTGGGACCCATTGGGGCTTCAAAACAATACCTCAAAAAGGTTAAGCAGCTATGCCCAGATCCTTTTAGGTTTCCCCATATGTTCCACCTGTTGGTCGTGTGCTAAACTGCCAGTGTAGTTCCAGTTGGCGATAAAATGCGCCTGGGCCCTCGCCACGCCTTTTTCTTGTCTTTTCTTTTATTCAGGTTTTAAGCTTGGGCTTTTTATCTTCGGCTTCGTTTGGATAATTTGATGCACATGGTCTGATGCGTGTATCCATCGTTGGACAGCAAGGCCAGTGTAGCAAATAGTAGCAGACACCCATACACATTGAGTGGCAGGGCTCCAGCGCATCCGCTATGACTCGACATAGGTACTAATCAAGTGCGCTGATATCAACATTTAAATAATTCATCGGACATAGTCAACATGGCAGGCGATGCCGATACCGACGACAACGGAGCCCTCGACGGCATCTCCGGTTTCTTCAACACCAACAACACCTCGCTCGCCATATTCCTCATCTTCTTCCTCCTCGTTTCCATCTACAATGCTCTCGAACTCGTAATTATGATATTAGTGTCATTTCGACGATTCCGAGGGTTATATTTCTGGTCGTTACTATTATCAGCAGTACTCGGCTTAATTCCGTATTCGGTGGGCTTCTTTCTCAAATTCTTTACGCATGTTAATTCGTGGGTTACCGTTACGGTTTTGACGGTTGGATGGTGGACGATGGTTACGGGCCAGGCGATGGTGCTCTATTCTCGACTGCACCTCGTCCTCCGCGACCCGAAACGACTCAAACAAGTGTTGTATATGATTTGCATCAATGCGCTCGTTTTCCACATCCCGACCACCGTCCTGACCTATGGTTCCAACGATCCGGACGCCTCCCCGAAGTTCATTACAGCATACAATATCATGGAAAAGCTCCAAATAACGGCTTTCAGTGTCCAAGAAGCCATCATCTCCGGTCTATATCTGTACGAAACCTACAAATTACTGCAGACAACACACCGAAATAAAGCACAGCGATGGATCCAGTACCAACTCATCACCATCAATGTGCTTATCATCTTGATGGATTTGACTCTACTTGTTCTCGAATATGCCAGCCATTACGCAATCCAAATCTGCCTCAAGGGTGCCGTATACAGTGTCAAACTCAAACTCGAGTTCGCAGTCTTGGGCCAGTTGGTCGATTTCATCCGCAATAAAAACGGCAACTATCGCCATCATGACGACGACCCAACGAATGGCACGGGCATCGACATGGGCGATCCGAATATGTTATCCAGCGCCAAAAGGAGGTATGCCGGACAAGACGCTGGCCTGCCCTCTACGCGAGCGGATGATCCGCATTTCTATGGCAAGACGACGACTATGATTCATCCGAATGAGCCTACGAATTCGAGTGAGGAGAGACTGAATTTGCCCTCGGGGATTATCATGACGAAGAGGGAGTTTGTGCAGAGGATTGATCATAAGAGAGATAATTCGGATGAATTGGAATGATTTTTTTGCGTCTGCGCTTGATACCCATCATGTCGCTCGTTGAGATATCTCTACTATCTGTATACAATGATATTTGACAATGAAAATAACCTTGGTATACGATAAATTAAGTGTTAAATGATAGTTAAAAACTTAGATATTAACGTAGCTGACGTATTTTCTGTTTCATTCAAGTAGGTATCTGACTCTATCTAGGATGTGTAGATGGCTACACAACAGCGTGTAATGCTTGTCTCTAACTCTCTATACTAGAATTTCCAATTATAGCTCCAATAGAAAACGGATGTTTTTCATCAAGTCAAACAGTAAATAGAATTCGCCAGACGTCGAGTCCTTGAGTTGCCAACTTATTGTCCGAGTTAGGGTTTAGGGTTACGTTAGTGCATCCTCGTTGTCATCCTATGTACTGTTTCAATCTCAAACAACAAACCAACTCATCAGACATAAAACCCACCTCCAACACACGCCCACGTATCAACTACATACATGAAAAACTGGCATCTATTTCGTGCAGCATGCGGCGGGACAGGCCGTTTGATTTCCATCCATCCAAAACCCGTCTTGTTAGCCCACCACTTACAGCATTTAATCCAGAACGAGTATCAAGCGTGCATGATCTCAACTTCCATTGGCGTTTTTTATTTTTCTCGCACCACCCCCATTCTGGGCTGCAAAGCCTGCAACGACCCCGCTATTTGGTCTGTGTCTGGATGGCACTGGCAAAGGGACAGAAAATCCTGCACGGATTGTTCGGAGTTGTATGTAGGTCTTTGATTGCATGACAACTTACATATACGTAGGTTGGTGTAGGTGGTCTGCAGTCGTGATCAATGTGGTCCGCGTAGAGGCAATCTCTTGCGCTGGTTGCTACTCCGACAGCGTTATTTAGGGTGTTCAATGAAAATATTCATGGCTGCCCGAGCCGGAGATACGGTAGTACTCAGTAGTTTACTGGACTAGTCGACAACAACATCGCAAATCCTTTCTTCTCTTCTTTCAAACTCTTTCTAGAACATGCCACTGCTTCCGGTGCGAGATTATTAACGATACTCTCGCAGTCCCTCTGTCGGGTTGCTACTCTCTATCAGTTGGCAATAATAATCCGGGACTGTTTTGTTTCTCCACTCCTCGGTCTTTGTATTATCACATCACCCCTCCATCCGAAAATTTCGAGTCAGGTTTACGCACCCCGAATAGAAAATTCTTCTTTATTCAGGTGTCTCCTACGATTGTCGTTACGCTGCTAGCGGTCATGGGTAACGTCCGGTCACTGGCCTGAAAGGGTGCAGTGCATTCAGTACAGTTGTTTGTTTCACGGTGGATACGATTCTACATAAACACCTCGGTGAACATTAAATGATACTCGGAATTCGAAGATTCTTCTTTTCGGAGAGTTATTACTTGAATTAACGTCCTATACCTATCTCTAAGAACATGCCTTGTGGTGCCATTTGATTGACGGCAGGCTTGCATGTTCTATCCATGACCACTTACGGTAAAATACATGGCTGACGATGTTCCAGGCTGCGCAAACGCTTCAGCATCAAACGCAAGATCACCCTTGAACATCTTCGGCACAATCACGAATGAGTCGCCGCACCCAGAAACGTACTTTCATCCCAGTGATTGTACACGACAGCAATTCCAGCACAACAGCCTCATCATCAGAAAGCATGACATCAGCCATACCAGTTCCGAGCTTGTCCGGAGGATCTCAATCCTCCGTATCGGACAACTCATCAACCTCTTCTCAGACGTTGTCAAAGGAAATGAAGCCTAAAGTCAATGTCATCAATATTCTTGAAACGGATAGCACGGGTAACCCCGTGGCTTCACCGTCTGCGCCCTCAGCACCGTCAGCGGATCAGGTCGTATATCGTTGTCTATTCTACATCCTTCCCTGTGACCACCAATCAGACAACATGGACACCTGGAAAACTCACGTCCTCAGCCATTTCCGGGGTACCCAACTCCCACCCACAGCAATCTGCCAGTGGTGCCCTCTCGAATTCAAACAGCTCAGCAAGACCAGCACCAGCACTAGCATCAACACCAACACCCACCAAACCTGGAACGCAATGCTCACTCACGTCGCCCACGACCACTTCGAAAAAGGCCACACCCTCGCATCCGCTCGCCCCAACTTTGAGTTAATGAAATACATGTACAACTCCAAAATAATAACCGAGGATCAACTAAAGGCCATTCAACTGTGCCCTTCGCCGGATAGTCCTGCATATCATCCATCGCAGGATCCGGTTCGGGCGAGTATTGGTTCCTCGGATGAGCCGTATTGTTCGACGTATAGTCCCAGGAGGGAGAAGAGGTTGAGAGAGCAAAGGCGGGGGATTAGTGTTGTATGATGTATACACGTTCCGCTTAATCTCATCGCTCCAGCATATTTCAGGAGGCTGGATTGACCATGGATCTAATGTTCCCATATATTCGAGTAAAAGTCAACAAAAGTTCTCTTGTTGCGGTCTCTCTTCATCATGTGCCTTCGTCATGCGAAGGAGTTCCCCATTTTGCTTTTTTGTTGACTTTTGCATACCTGTGATACCCTGGGAACTTGATTTGTTAGTTATAGAAATTGTATGAACAGAATGACAGTATTATGTAGTTTTCAATCGATATCAGGGATACCGAGTTGACATGGTGAAGACGATACAAAGAGAGACAAACAAGACAAACACCGCCGCTTTTCCTTTTGCGGGATTGACCCAGAGCTTCAAGAATGAATATCAGATCAGACCAATATTCAACGACGTTCTCTGAATTGCGCATATAGACAATTCACTCTTTTTCTTTATTCACGCTCTCTCCTCTCAGCATGCGAAAGGCCAGACCGATCTCTCAAGTCGTGACGTGACATTTCCTCTCCCTTCGATCACCGCAACTTTCCGCCGCCGTTCCCCTCTTCTCGCATACGAAACGACTACACCAGCTACATTACTACACTCAGAGGCGAATTTCACATCCAAAATGGAAAGATTACCCATACGCGAAAGCGCCGGTAGCCCGCGACAGCAGGGTCAAAACCAACCGTCTGGTCCTCCGCCAGTGCCCCAAGGACCTCCGCAATTACCCCCGCAGATGTTCACGACGGCCGCACAATTACTTGATTTAACTGATAGTACGATTCATCTTTCCAAAGTAGTATGGGCAATACGTTAATCGGTGTGTGTGTGGTTAGAAAAACTCGTCCTCGTCCTCCGTGATGGTCGGAAATTGATTGGTGTTCTACGAAGTTGGGATCAATTCGGTATGCTCTAACCGTCCGACAACATTCTTCAGTCTTTGACAACCTTTGGACAGCAAATCTGGTTCTTCAAGATACCGTTGAGAGGATATATTCCGGAAACCTATACGCCGAAGAGCATGTTGGTTTATACCTAGTCCGCGGCGAGAATGTGTTGTTACTAGGCGAGATTGTAAGTCCCCCTCACTTTCAGCCATGCATTCGTGTATTGTTAACAGGGTGATAGGACCTCGACAAAGAAGATGACCTGCCCGAAACCCTAACACAAGCCTCCATGAAAGAAGTACGCGAACTCAAAGCCAAAGAAGAAGAAGAGCGCAAACGAAAAGATAAAAAGAGCGTCGGGAAACTGCAAACGCATGGATTTGAGCCGGAGCATAGTGGAGAGGTGCTTTTCTGAGTGTCATACGCAATAACTAGAGGATATTTGAGAAATACTACAGAGGATCCGGAGACGCTGCTACCTCCGAAGAGAGGCCGCAAGATGAGTTCGCTGGTTGCATTGTCGCATTGCTATGCTACGTGGATATGCTCTTCGAGTAGCTTGAGTACAGCATTCACTGCTGGTGAGATGTTTGAGATTCTACTGGCCCACCGCCGAGTGGCCTATACTGTGTGTACAATGTACACATACGATTACAATGAAATATTCAGCAACGACAGTATTATTTAGTCCATTATGCTTGTTCTCATAGTGGTGGTGCTTGTGGTGTCAGTGCCAAGACTTGTGTATCGATAGCGGTGAAAATTATTATCGGCTCCGCATTAAAAAATAAAAATTACTGAGAGAACTCCGCCATTTGATCTCGTTACCCTTCAATACTCAGTAATACTTGTGCAGTAGGCAATTACTGACAAGGAGTTTTTAACTGCTCTGTCTGCCCTCTGTGGCATTTTCTTTCTCGGGCTTTGAGATATCTGCAACCATGGCGACACTCGCTGAGAAGTTCGAGAAAATCAAGTCGCCCAAGCTTCAGAACCAGCACCATGTGAGACCCCTCTGTCGACAGCTACTTTATTGCAAGGAAACTAATGGGAATTTGAAAAAAAAGACAGCAGTCGTTCTGAACGCCGTCGAAGATACCCTCCGCGACCAAAAAGCCGATTTCTCCGCAACAGCATACTTTGCAGCTCTCCTCGCTCTACTCAGCCAGGCTCTCAACACCACCCATGGCATCGTCAACAAAGATCTAGCCACCTCCGTGGTGTATTTGCTTGACATAACCGCCGAAGAAGTGCCCGCACCATTACTACGCTCAAAATTCGCTCAAATCCTATCCAGCCTTGTGCCCGCATTGACACTCGCCGACGTCGAAGCTCCTCTCCTCCGCCCCTCAATCGGTATCCTAGAGACCCTCCTCGTCGCCCAAGATGCGAATTCCTGGGCTTTACCGCATACACAAATCGGTCCACGCCGCGCGACAGCTGGTCTGTTGAATTTGGCCGTTGATCATCGTCCCAAAGTCCGCAAGCGAGCGCAAGATGCTTTGGTCAAGGTGCTCAAGACCCCGCCTCCGAGCCCGTCGCTCGACCATCCGGCGGCAGATATGTGCGCTGAGACGGCGTTGCAGACGTTGACTGAGAGTGTGGCTGCCGCGGGGAAGATAAAAAAGAATAAACATAGCAAGCACGACAAGGATAGTAGTCATCATGAGCCGGCTATTATTCATGCTTTGCATCTTGTCAAGACTGTCGCGGCTGCGTCGGGAGGATGGCCGAGTAAGAAGATTGAGCCGCTGTGCGAATTGCTCATGAATGTGTCGAGATCGAGCAACGAATACATCACAATGGGCGCATTTGAAGTATTTGAGGTGATTTTCGAAGGCATGGCCGATGAGTTTTCGTCCTCAAAACTGCCCCGCTTATTGGAAGCTATTCAAGAATTGAGACCGGCGCAAAATGACTCTCAACTTCTCCCACCCTGGATCGCCGTTTTGTCGCGTGGATACGATGTCTCTGCTCAAATCAACCCGGAAGACACATTTGAGAAATTGCCCGGTCTGTTTGAATTGATCGCTTCGTTCTTGTCGTCGCCGTCGAAGAATATTCGTATTTCTGCGTCGGAATGTCTCATTTCTTTCCTCGCTAATTGCGTGCCGGATAATGTGATTCTCGAGCCGTCTATTTATGATGAGAAGACTTTGGAAAAGTTGGCGAAATTCGCGTCGGACCTTTTGTCGGTCAAGTATCAGGCCGCTTGGGTTGAGGTGTTCAACGTATGCGCGGCTATGTTTGAGGCTTTCAAATGGCGATCATCTCCGTACCTTGTCAATATTGTCCGCACAATTGGCGAATTGCGTAGCAACGATTCTTTTCAAGGGAAGAAAGAGGCCGATGAGGTTCTCGGTCGCGCCGTGTATGCAATGGGCCCAGCTGAAATCCTGCGCATTTTGCCTTTGAATATCATCGAGCAGAAAGCCGGCCAGCCCGGTCGTGTTTGGCTATTGCCTATTCTTCGCGACAATGCTTCCAATACGGAGCTAGCGCATTTCCGTTCGGAGATGGTTCCTTTGAGTGAAGCTTTGTACCAGCGAGTTCTGGAGTTTGGACAGGCGGAAAAGACTGTTGAAGTCAAGATTTTCGAAACAATCATTCAACAAACCTGGTCCATCTTACCCGGATACTGCGAATTGCCGCTTGATCTCGAAACTGCATTTGATCAGGGATTCGCCGAGTTGCTGTCAAATGTGCTTTATAAACAGACCGAGTTGCGAGTCGATATCTGTCGCGCACTACAGAATCTTGTTGAATCCAACCAAGCTATCATCGAGGTGGACACTGGCGCCGAGGGTGAGAATCTCGTTCTTCAACGACGAATTTCAAAGGTAGCTGCGAAGAAGAACCTGGCTCATTTGTCTGGTTTCGCGAGCAATTTGTTGGCTGTGCTGTTCAATGTGTACAGCCAGACGTTGCCTCATTATCGTGGATTTATTTTGCAGTGTGTTAATGCGTATTTGAGCATTACTCCTGAAAAGGTACTTCTCTAACATCTCAATCTTGAAAACTCCATACTAATTGGTACAGGAACTCGAAGAAACATTCACTCGTGTTACAGGCCTGCTTGAATCCGAACTCCCGTCGGAAGAACAAGCTGCCAAACAGGGCAACCTACAAAAAGGCACAGACAACAAGATGCCGCCGACATCACACACTCTTATTGATCTACTGATCGCCATGTCCATCTACCTACCCCGAACGAGTTTCGCAAACCTCTTCCGCATTGCTGCGGTGGTGCTGAACAGAGACGCATCCGATCCCCAACTCATCAAAAAGGCATACAAACTCATTCCCCGTCTGGCAAGCACAGAAACCGGACAGAGTGCATTGATTGAGCGCAGCGAGGAGTTACAAGCTTTGCTTTTGTCGACAGCCGACAAAACACCCTCTCCTGCTCGTCGCGATAGACTGCTCGCAATCCACGAACTCGTCACATATCTCCCCACATCAGACCTGCACTTCATTCCATCAATCTTACCCGAAGTTATCCTCGGATGCAAAGAATCAAACGACAAAGCACGCACAGCAGCTTTTGATCTCTTGATCCACCTCGCAAAACGCATCACGGATACCGAGCGTAATCCCGCGGGCACAGTAATCCGCAACTCTCTCGTTCCGCACATGCCCAACGACACACCCGACGCAGCTGCCAATCTCGAGGAATTCTTCACAATGGTCTCTGCCGGTTTGGCAGGTACATCGCCACACATGGTCGCCGCCTCAGTCACAGCCCTGTCTCGTCTGTTTTTCGAATACCGCACCGAACTAACCACCGAAACTCTCTCCAACCTCGTCGAAACAGTTGAATTGTTCCTGACAAGCAACAACCGCGAAATCGTCCGCTCAGTTTTAGGGTTTGCCAAAGTCGCAGTCGTCTGTCTACCAGAAGACATGCTCCGACCACGCCTCAACTCCCTCGTGCCAAATCTCATGGTCTGGAGTAAAGAGCACAAGGGCCGTCTCCGCACGAAGGTCAAGGGTATCCTCGACCGTCTCGTCCGCAGATTCGGCGCCCCTCTTATCGAGGGCCTGGTAGGCGAAGCAGATCGCAAACTAGTCGTAAATATCCGCAAGGAGCGCGAACGCAAGAAGAGGAAGAAGAAGGAAGGTGCTGAGAATGAGGACGAGGACGATGGAACCGGAAAAGCAGCCGGTTTCTCGAACGAATTCGACAGAGCAGTCTACGGCTCCGACGTCTCATCCGACGAAGACTCGGACAGCGAAGCCGAAGTCCAGCAACAGAAGCGAGACGGCAAACGAGGCGGCCCCGCAAAGGGGGAACAATACATCCGCGAACTCTCGCCCGAATCAAACCCTCTCGATTTACTTGCGCCTGACGCTCTGGCGTCTATATCAACCACGAAACCTTCACTACGCTTCCTGGACAATGGCGTAGGCAAAAACAGGAAACGACACGGCGCCAAGGTCGATGTGGACGGTAAACTCATTCTTCGCGAGGGTGCCGACGGCGACAAGGATCAAAACGACTATGAGATGACCGGCGGCGTAGAAGATACCGGTTCAAGCGGCATAAACGCCTATCTCGACGCAGTCAGCGGCCCCAGCGCAGTCCGTCGGGGACAAAAAGGTCGTCTCAAGTTTGGAAAGAAGGATAATAACGATGGCATGGACATTGACGATGATGATGAAGCCAATGACAACAACGGCAACGCAAAATCGAAAGCAGGTGGTGGTATTGCGCCCGGACGAAGAGGCCTAGGCATGCCCAAATCCCACGGCGCATCAGCAGCCGCGAACAAGACCAAAGGACGCATTGAGAAGAGGAGGATGAGCGGTAGTGGCGCTGGCCGAGGAGGGAGAGGAGGGTTTGTGGCTCGGTCGAGGGGTCGTCCGGGACGGCCATGATCATCCTCCTCCACCTCATGGACACACAAGTATATAGTAACTATTGCGAGAAGGAAAAGGGGAATTGATAAAATTGACACGACGAGATGAACACAAAAAAAGTGAGTGCGCGCGCTGGTGGAGAGGGAAAAATTGTATTTGTGTTGATTTGGTTGCGTTTGGTGTTAATACCCTAGTTTAGTGACATGTCAAATTTGTCTACCGACGTATTATCTTTATCTCCGTAGTAACATATTTCTTATATACTTCCATTCTTGTTGAACAGGACGTAAATTGAGTTTATAACGACTTGATTGGTATCTCGAATTCAATTTCCTAAATGTACATGTCTATCTGTATGCCGTCTCTCCACAGCATCAGATAAATTCATGATTGCATCCCCATATAGTAAGTAGTGTATGTATGTGCATTCCCATCCATCCCCATCCCCATCCGTAGACGAGGTATAATAAAATGATATGCCTGCCAATGCAACAAAACAGCCACAGAAAAAAAAACGCCTGGAAATGCTACCTGTATAAAATATGACTTCATGAGAACGATGATGAAAAAGTGCTAGTGGCCCTTGTGGGAAAGAGGGTTAGGAGGATTTCCTCCCCTTCCTTAACCATGTCTGCCACCAACGATTAACGCCTAGAACAGCTGCGCGGCCATCATCTTTGCGCTCCGTGCCGTCTGGATTTCCCAAAATCATGGCGAATATCCAGAAAAATGCCGCTATCCATACCGCTAGTAACAGTCCGAAGCATAGGAATGGAGCGAGAGTTAGCACGAGGATTAGACCCGCTGCTGAGAAGGCATCTGTTGGATTTGATGTTGAGGGTAGATGATGGTGGTTGTAGTGGCTGGTACTGGATTGAGCAAGTCGGTCGTGTCTGCGCAGTGCTGGGGCGAGGAGTGTGCATAGTTGTTTTGAGAAGGTGGTTGAGCGGAAGAAGGCCGTTGGTGGACAGAGACGAAGAGGAGTTGTGAATATGACGAGTAGGACGGCGAGGAAGGTGTAGATGGAGGTGCAGATTGAGAATAGTGGGATTGGCGCGGAGAGGAGGAGCTATCTGACAGTCAGCATGCGCGCATTGATATAAACATGGAAGGAGAGTGACCAAAACTAAAACGGCGTTAGGTTCCCGATCCCGTTCGCCCTCTTTATCATCTGCCGTTGTATAGACCGTCACTGTATTCGGTACATCATGAACACCACCACCACCGCTGCGCAACGAGTTTCGTACATGTCCGTGCCCTCCATCAGACAACGAACCCTCCGCAGACCAATGATTGATTCTAGTCTTGTAATTATCAGTGATAAATCCCGCCTCTGCGCGAGACGCTTCCGCATGTGTATCTAAAACAGCTGCTGGCGGCGGGGATAATGGAGATGACGACATTGCGACGGCCGAGTCCCAATTGCCAGTGCGTTGCGGCGATTGTATTGGTATGGAGTAGGAGTATGAGCCCGTCGATGAGCCGGACATGGATATACGTGTCTCCGGCGAGGAGGGATAGTAGTAGTTTGTGTTCAATGTGTTGACTGGATCAGTGGAGTAATGCGGGAAGTAATGCGGCTGTTTTGCGACGTGGGCGTAATTGTAATAGTCGTCTGGAGTAGGAGTGGTTGTAGCGTCGTCCGCGATAGTGATCGAGGTTGGATTTAGGCCAGAAGCGTCATGTTCTTGTGACATAGACACGGATGCAGGCATAGAAGGAGATGGGCGCATCTTTCCACTGAGCAATCAAGAGACCAATCAATCAATGTTAGGCGGTCTCAGTACATTGTTGACCAGCGTGTGGAATGTAGGGTTGTGTGTCTCTCCGCGGATGTACGTAGGTGCTGCATACAATGTAGGACAGAGAGGGAAACAAAGGAGCAAACAACACAGGCAGACAGCCTTCTAGTTATACTCGTCAAACCTTGGAAGGGCAGTGGCACAGCACAGACATAACAACGTTTCCAACTTCCGCAGGACAGAGAAGAAGTGGGCGGAAGTCAGTCAGTCAGTCAAGAAAAGAAAAAGAGCGGAAATGTTAATCAACACAAAGTCTTGTCGCCAAGAGAGCATGGGCGGCGGAGTTTGACATCTCGAATTCTCGGCAGTCTCGCGAGGACGAGAGAGACGAAGGCACAGTCATGATGGTTGCTGGACAGGCGTCGACTGGTGAAGAGCCTGGAGAAGGACTGACTGGACGGGGGAAGCGCCAAGCAGCCAAGCGACTTGGGAGTAAAGGCTAGGAAGATGCCGAGCTTCTTGGCATGGCCGCCTGGTCTTGGCTTGACCCCCTCTTATGATTGCTCTCATACACAGTAACCTGGTGGTATCCACTAAGAGCCATAGTCCTGTGGTGATGTACTGCCATAATATCATACAGACATATATCCGTAGACATAGAGAAAGAAATCCTCTAGCAAGTTGCGATAGATAGCTCGATCGAGTATCGTATTATCCCGCCAGCCTGGTTCTTGGCGCCAACCGTTTCGTAGCGGTAATTTATTCCGGCCATGTTTCCGTCTGATTGGCTGTAATTCGGCGATCCGCCACCAATGCCGATGCTTGGCATCTTCCGCGGCAACCGCCGTCGCGTATCAGTCCGTATCGTATTTTACCCTTATAATGTTGCATTTGCTAACAGTCCGGGGAGATAACATTAACAGTCCCTTTTATTAGATTCCACACACCCCGGAATAATACTTTGTGTGGTATTTGATGCATGCAGGTACCTGCTGCCAATCAAGAAGGATGCAAAGTAGCATTCGCTCGTACATAGTAAGTCATGACGCAGAGGACTGTCTCCGACCAGGATTGCATCTGATGTTTTGTGCAAGAACTGGATACTGCCCAGCCATGCCAATGTCTCGGCGTACCACTTGGATTTGGAGCATCTCGATTCTCAAGGATAATGGATGTTTCAGAGACAAAAAAAGAAAAGGAAATTGTTTCTTCGATGCTTATCAATCTCGGTTATCTCTAAGGTAAGAGAATCTTACGATTGGCTTGCAGATCTTTGTCTAGAAAGTTGGGATATCTGTGACCGTGGCATTTGATAACAGCTTCGGAATTCCTCATGGTTCGGCACATTGCACGAAACGTCGATCATGTGGGTATGCAGCTTACCAGTGCGTACTTAGAAAGGTATCTAAATTAAGGGACCTTGTTATCATCAGATGATACCAACTTCCAAGCTTCAAAAATCAACAAGCCAAGCAAGACTCGTCTCGAAAGTTTTCCTTTCCTTGACAAGTCCTATCCCATGTTCTCGCCAAGTGATACCATCGCGGTGCTCCCCGTCCTATCTCTCACCGCATGGTGGTACTAATTAGCTATTTTGTGGCCAGACAAGAGGGACTGCTTGGTAATGAGTCTTGGAAGTCAAGATAGGAAGAATCTGACTCGGCGATTGCCTTGAGAATATGAGAATATTTTCTTCCAAGGCTCGGCTTCGCAGTGACCTGGCAAACCTTCACTCGGAAATGCCTACCAGGCTACAACGACGCTGGACCGACTCAACCGACACATACGTGACTAGTGCTCGCAATGCAGTGCATATGACTTGACCGTATTATCAAGATAGACAGCGCCAAGGAGTGACTTGTATACTGCCCAGTCGGCCTTTGATTGAATACGACTATGCCCAGATTTTTAGTCTGTTGGCACATGCGGTTGGTTGTTGGCATTAATAAAGCAGCTCGGATCTCGATCCGTGTGAAAGGGTCAAGGGATACTCGGGGAAAGGGAGTTGATAAAAAATGCGTACTCCGTATCTTGCCATGAGATTTGGCATTGAAGAATAAATTTCAGAATTTGTCCCAAGGATATGCCTAGATAAATTGGCAGCTTGGCTTTTTTTACAGAGAGTTGTCTCAAGTACAAGAAATCCAAGTAGTAATTTGCAGCCTGAGGTGTCTGTTTTTAGGTCACAAAGCAAAACTCGAAGAGCTAGCCCTACTTTCCTCTTTGGGAAATAGTTTGCGAGCAGTCTATATGCCTGATAAGCTTGATAATTTCCAGACAGATAAACATATAAATTTTAAGTTAAATCTTTATTTTCATCCTTTATTCTGCCTACCTTTTTCGTTTTCAGGTACCAGGGCAAAATGTCTATGATGAAGTTCGACGTATGGCATCCGCTTAGTATCGCGGTCAGGCATCGAGCTCTAGAACCATAATGTCAATATTTTCAACTCAAGATTCTTAGATTATCGCTCTACTCAACAATTCAACTATCTCTTCCTATATAAGGTATGTAAACAGATCTCTTTGGCTTTCTCAATCGTAGTTTCTAAGCCAGTCACTGAATGATTCAAAGTGGAATTGTTACAAAATGACAAGACCAGCAAGACGACATCTACCACCTCAACCACCTCAACCACCTCGACCACCTCTACCACTTCTACCACCTATGCCACCTCTACCACCTCTACCGCCTATGCCACCTATGCCGCCTATGGCAGCAAGACCATCTATACCACTTATACTACCTATACTACTTATACTACCTATACTACTTATACTGCCTATACTAGCAATAGCAGCACTAGCACTAGCACGGGCAACACCAAGAGCATCAAAAGCACCAACACCGCCCGTGGCACCATCAGAATCGACACCAGCAGCTACAGAGGTTACCTACAGCGAAAACACCGGGGTCCGAAACCGGCCACGCAGCCGCGCCTACAACGACTACGACAACAATAACAACAACTACAAAAACGAAATTCATGATGACAAAGATGATGGCACATGTATTTGGGGCACTGAGAACACCGACTCCAACGGCGACAGCGACAGCGACGGTACTAGTACCTTGTGTGATGCAGTGCCAATGCTTGAATCGAGCGGTGTCAAGTATTAGATGAGATGGTCTTTATGCTGGCGGAGAGGCGGATTGGATTATGGGATAACAATGGACAAAAAGAACGATCAGCCCTCATGCCCCCCCCCCCCCCCCCCCGGCCCTACCACCCGGCCTTCAGGGGTTCTTGTGTCCATTTCGGAGGTATAATGACGGGTAGTGCAGTTTGTTTGAGATTCTATGTGATAGATTACCTGGGTATAAGACGAATCATTAACCGAAGAAACCAGCATCATTTGAAAAGATTGTTTCTTATACTATCTAGATACCATGATCCATATCGATAGTGAAAACACGTCAGTGCCTTCAACCCATTCGCGAACTATGCAGCACCAGTGGCATAGCCAATCTCAAAGCTATAAGCAGGATCATAATGAAGAGCCCAATAGCCATCCCAAGTCTGCTTAGTGATAGGACCAAGCTTGCCATCCTTCACAGGCTTGCCATCGAGCTCCGTGATGGGCATGATACCGCCAGCAGTGGTACAAATGAAGATCTCGTCGCAGTTGTACACCATCTCAGTCGGGACGTCCTCTATCCTCACTTCTAAGTTCAGTGACTTAGCTACATTGACGACACTCTTGCGAGTAATGCCAGGCAAAACACCACGATCAGCTGTAGAAAGAACCCCATCCTTAACCAAAACGATATTGTACCCAGACCCCTCAGTAAGGTTGCCCTCACCATCAGTCAAAAAGGGGTACATAGCACCACGGTCAGCAGCCTCAAACATACCACGCGTAAGATCACCCCATTGCAGGTTCTTGATAGTAGGATCAAAACAGCCTGATGGAGTACGCTTCACCGTCCGCGCGACTACAGCTTTCCCTCCTGTGAGCTGCATCTCAGGCTCCATCACCCACAGAAACGGTTGAACAAACATGTAAAGATTATTCTTGAACACCTCACCGGGCACCGCACCACGAACGCTTTTCAGTCCACGGGTTACGATCAACTGAACGAAGGCATCTCGAATCCCGCTTTTGGCTACCATTTCGACCAGGATCTTCTTAACTTCTTCCTCGGGTAGAGGTAGCCGGAGACGCATTTTCTTGCAATTGGTTTGTAGGCGGGTGAGATGGTCGTCAAGCCGGAAAAAGCGGCTGTCCCAGACGGATACGACGTCGTAGGTTAGGTCGCTGTGCATGAATCCCTGGTCTAGGAGTGGGATGCGAGCTTCGTTGACGGGGACAAGGACTCCTTCAATCCAAGCAATGCCCCTGGCGAAGGGGTTTTTGTCGTAGGTAGCTTTTAGAGCTTTCATGCGGTCACGATAGCCCGCGAAGATTTGGTCCATTGTAGCCATGGTGGTCCAGTTGCTGATTCGTTCTTGATACTAAGTCAGCCACGACGAGGAAGGATTCTATGGCGTGTACACCAATTCTGTAATGTTCAATCAGCCCAGCTAGCTTACACGAACATCTTGAAAGGACAACTTTTGTCGTTGAGCTCTGAGCTCCTCAGGTACATAGCGTTCCATGGTTCATCTTATTCCAGTAAGTCCCAACCTCCAACCAAGAAGTGCATTACACACGCCGTGACAACAAAACATGAAAAGAGCTTCTTGTCTTCTGGCTCTGTGAACTAATCAATATAAGATATGTAGCACTGGTTACAATTGGAGTACTCCCTTCAGCAGTCTTCCAACATACGAGTGCTGCCCTTAGACTTAGGACTTTGGCAAATTAACAAAATCCACTTTGGTCTACTGAGTAATCAGTAATCTAAATCAACCCGCTCACTATGTAAGCTCGCTACGAAAATAATACGTACAAATCTAGAACACTTTCCGTAACGGGAAAGATGAAGCTATAGCTGCACTCCGCCTCTTCATTTAGATGTGTAGTGGTGCTTGATTGGCTGCTAATGAAAGCCGAAAAGATCAATTGATCATGAGATTGATTGTTGGTTTTTGGTAAGCGGGATTTTAGGGTCAGCCCTATGGGGCAAAGCAGTGACTGTCCTCGCGCATAGCCTTAATTTGATGTTTTACTACGTACTTATGATAGAAAGGCTGAAGGAGTTAACTAATTATGAACGGAATAGAAGCAGCTATGTATTCAAATTCTTCTCTGCATTGGGACTCTTTTCTGAGCCATTACCTATATAATGTTCGTTTTTCTAGATGATGATAAAAATTCTTCACCGATAAGCTGCAATTTAAGGTTCAAAATAGAGAATACCCCCATCTGATCCTCAGCTGCGGCTGAAAGTAAATCATGTGGAATCTAAGATCTATACTTTATTCTTATTTTTTTTTCTGGCAGTTTGTAAGTTGAGGCTTTTTTGTCTCAGCGCCTCGTGTCGGACTGGGGCCGATGTGTGTTGGATATTGGTGACTTCAAAATATTCTATGCCCTAATCTTATATAATGTGTTGAAAATGACTAATCAATCTACTGCTTTCTATATTAGGAAAACTTGTAGAAAAAAAAGATATATCTCATAGCCAATTAGACTGTATAGTTATAGTTGGTTATAAACATTTACATGATGGTATTGTATACTCGGAAGGTGAGTTTACGTACAGAGTAGAGAATAGAATCATGGGAAAAGCTATATAAGGACCTGAATTTCTGCTCTCATCGAACATTCTTATTCTTCATTCATCGGAAACATTCATCAAACCATCTTACACTATACAGGTGAGCATACTTGTTTCCACGACAACTCATCTCTAGAACACTATTGATACTGTCTTAGCCGTCTCGATTGCTGCCAAGCTACAACTACAAAATGAAGACCTCCCTCATCGCCACCTTCGTCGGCCTCGTGGCCTCCAACGCCCTGGTCCAAGTAGCCCAAGCCGCCAACTGCGAGGGAACCCACTACGCTGCCTGGGGCGGCACAACCTGGAACGCCATCAACGCCGCCATTGCGCAGACATGCAACTCCCAACCTTACAACTCGGGTTACAAATCCGTCCAAGAGGTCGCCGGCTACGACGTTGCAGCCGCTGAAGCCGATGTCGGTACCGGAGGATCGCCCAATTGCTGGGCTGCTATGTACCAGATTCGAGACCAGTGCTTGGATACTGGGAATGGGAAGTATGCTACGCAGGGCTGGTGGCAGTACGGAGACGAGTATTATTTCTTGTGGGCCTGGGATGAGGCCGATTGCCGTAATTCTCATTCGCTTTCTGGATATGATAACGCATGCTAGAGGGTTTGTTGATTTATGGCATGTTTATTTAGTGGGAGAATGTAGGTGGTGTCAATGAAGTGGTATCCGCTAGATCGAAGCAAATCAATCAAACATTCTTTGACTGCTCAACTACTTACTAGTTTCTATTGTGTTTCGGAAGAAATGTGAAGAAGACATCAAAAGATAAGATGATATGCAGTCTTAGACAACGACAAATTCAGAAATAGCTGTTGTATTTCTAGCTGCGTGCGAGACGGTCGATGAAGACCTAAGACAGGGGCGAGAGAGTATCGTAATCTGTTGCGGAGGAGGATGAATAAATATGATTATTACTACGCCGGGGCTGTTGCAAGAGGTTTGGATGGAGGCAGAGAGGAAAGATGAGGAGGAGGAGAGTTGATTGAGGGTGTTGATTAATAGGAAGTCGGGAATGAGTTCTGTGAGGCAGTAGTTGTTTGGATAATGTCCATGGATGCGTGTAAAAAAGTACATATGTATATCAAATAGGCTTTCCAAATTCGACGATATGTTGCCCAAGGAACCTAAGTCGTTTAGAAATCAGTGAAGTAGACAATGAGCTATTGATATCAAATCGTCAATGCACACCCTCACTGAACAATAATGACGAATGATAGAGAACCTGCATCTGCATGAAAGTCATTAAATGAATTCAATTAAATAGCCCTACTCGAGCAGATATACTATACCTTAGAAGCGTATATAACATATAGATTTAACTGAAAGGAGATAACGCGATGTCCTCATAGACACAGGAATAAAAACACTAGTTTCAAAGCCTCGGAACCTCTTAGGAGAGTTGGCATCGGCAATTAGAATTGAAATAAGTTCTACCCCCAAACCCAATTATGAGTCGAAGTAGACCGGCGTTTCACGCTTCAATCAACACCGATATAGCGAGCGCGGGTCCCTATGTAAGTGTAAAGTGTCGGAGAATGGGATCGACACACGTAAAGCCGGTAAAGGGAATGGAGGATGAGACCTCGAAAAGCGAATTCAGAAAATTGAAAAGAACGCAAATAGCATAGCGTACGGAGGTATTGATTGTGATGCCGTGCAAAACAAGCTCCTAGCCATAAAGCTTCGAAAAAATGATATCGTAAGGAAATAATCGGGTCTAGATCCAAACAGATGACCGAAGCACTTGGTGTATGCGGTTGAGCCCATATTAAGACTGAACAGGACCAAATTGAATAAATACATTCAAGTTTCCTCAGTTAAGCCTTCCCAATAATTGGCTCCGGTTCTGGCATCGCGCCATTGTCACCACCACTTCTGGTGTTTGGATCTATGATCAAAGAGGATGGCTGGGAGTCTGGAAGAGCCGCGATGGCTGGCGTTGGCATAGATGTAGGTTTCGATGGTTCAGGCATGATTCGTCTGATCCTGTAGGTATGGGGTGTGAATTGTAATATATTCGGGGCAATTGTTAGGCCTGGCGGAACAGTAGAATGAGAAGGAAGGGCACACTTCAATGTTTTGGGATATACTGTTAGTATAAGGAATTGTACAGGAATAAGGGAGAGGGAAAGAGGCCTTTTTATAATTTACGTATGAACCCCAAGGCTGGAGATACAGGCATCGCGGTCAGCCTCGTGCGGGCTTGAAAACAAACTCTTGAGGATTAGTCCAATAAACCGAGTGTAAATGATGTAGTAACATAAATTCCAGTTCGAACAATATGCGGCTTGGGCGCTAATTGTTGGATATCAGACGTTGCGAATGATAATCCCGCCGATAGGATCATCACCACATGCACATGGACACGTTGAAGATAGCCACATGCAATTGAATATAGGCTAAAGCTAGCTAAAGATATCTTGTATTGCACATACGAGGAAGGTGAGACTGCGCACAGGATGTATTCAAACCAGGCTGAACAAGGGTGTTATATACCTAGGTAGATAATCCATGGCTGCCCAGGTGCCAAGCTGAGAAGACGACTATACTCTGTACAATGAAGCCTATACGGTTGCTTTGATATGTCCTCTCGAAGTACAGATGAGTACAGTCGGATACATGCTAGGTGATGAAACTTGGACAAACATAACCCAAACCAATCATACATCCTGTGGGTAAACTTAGACGGCCCTGTAATTACTGGCTATGCCGTAAACGCAGGGAAACCTATCTCCAAATATCCTACTTTGCGCCTTCTTGGGTAGGAGCACTGAGCTTAAGAGCAGCGAGTAATTAGGCCTGAAGGGCAGCAATTGATGCCTCGATTTCGATCTCAATAGGCCGTCAGGGGTTGCCATTCAAAATTGAGAACTTGTAGAAACCAGGAAGATGGTCGCACAACAACGGTTGAATACCTCTGTCATGGGCTACATGGAGAGGCGAAACTCAAAAGGTGAGGCCCTGCAAGAGTTAGGTGCAGACCCGAAATCAGAAGGATCTCGAGTGATTCAGTCCCTTCGTGAAAGCGGCTGGCGGACATGATATCAAGCACTGCTTTGCGACATGGCGAAGGCCCAGGGCTTCTAGCGAGAGTGATAGCACGGGCTTGAGGAAATTGTTATGACCCAACTTTTACCACCTAGGTACTGTAGATAACATGAGATAATTTAGTTAAAGCTTATATTTTTTCGAGACTCATGAAAAGGTACGTTCGGCAAGTGTTGCGGTTTGCGTTGTACTTGAAGATTTTCACCCGTTGAGGTTCTGATTTGCTCCCTGTAACGGAAAAATTATGATTGGTTCTGTAAAACTTCAGTTAGGCCACTAAGCGGTTAGCATATTCAATGTTGAGCAGGAGGGTTCGGTAAATATAGTGGTTTCTGTTGTAGTCAACGGTGGTAGCCTTGTTTAAATCTTCCTACGATGTAGTTAATTACATTTTACATAAAGTCAACACAGAGGCTTGATGGATTCTAACAATGATAATCGCGACAAGCGTACATTGTTTGAAAACATCAGATTCAAGGCCTGACAACATCCTAGGGGGGAGAGAGGGCCTGACAGTCCATTGAACATTTTCAATGAGGTAGGTCAACACGAGCAGACATAGCAAAATCGAGCGTCGAGAACGATACCGTAAGGCGGGGGTGGCAAGTCTTTAATATAACCACATATCCTCTATCCTCATGCGACGTGATTCATGTAGAAGCAGAAGCAGGGATTACTCCTTCTCGTCACCCATCCTCGTTAATACGTACGTAGTTCAAACTACATGCTAACGACGAGACCATTGACCAATCACAGCTCATACATAAGGTTATCCGTGGAACACCAATGTCGCCGCCATCATTGGCTGTGATGTCAGAGCATCGCCATCAACAACACTTCCTCTAACCTTCAGAGTTCACAGTAATCAGCATTACATAACCGCGGTAACATCCTCCCCATCAACATCTCTCAAGTCTAACTCTCAACGCATGAACGCATACGTAGTTGCAGATTCCTAGAGAGCAAAAGGTTGATGCAAGGAGCAACGGTCGGCTAGCTCGGAGGCGCCGGAGGAAAGTAAGTTTTTCTATCAAAGTGGGTCACAGGATCTGATCTGCCACATGCCTTGTTGTCCTTACTTTGCCTTGGGTACGTCCTGCATGCCTGCCAGAATGGCAGAATTCGATCATGATGGGGAATGGAATGCGTGATGTAAGGACGAGGACATTCATGTCAATCTTATTTGGCAGAATTATGGGATGTTAGATTGCTGATACGTAGGTGGGTGATAGAAGGAGGCTAGTAAAGGAAGTTACCGACGATCGCATTCGGAGGATTCTCCGTACTCAGTGTTGAGTACGAAGTACTTATTATGGAGTCGATTGTGCGCAGCTATCGCCAGACTATTTAGAAGATGTAGCGTCGTAGAAAAAGAAAAGAACTCAAATCGAAGGAACCATATGCACAATCCCGATATATATGATGGGCGCTTTCCTCACTTTCTTTTCTTTTTCGCGATCGCGAAATAGTGCCGCGGGAGATGGGACGAGGGAAATTTGGCAAGGAACTGTCCGGAATGGTAAGATAAATTGTGGCTGCGTGGCTGCGTGGCTGCGTGGCTCACCACTAGTCTGAGGTGTGGCTGATACTCTGAGATTGTGGCAGGTGACAGCCCAGCTTGACAATGACGGCTCTCGGGGCAATCGCCAACGGTGCATTTTACGTACTCTGGAGTCTGTACGTATCTCCGTATCGGAATTGCATACTATGCATAGGAGTACCACAGAGTATGGCTGCATCTGCAGCCTGCCATCACCACCCGATCACTTATTGTGCCGCGCTAACCCGCTTCGGGACTAGCATGCATTGGACGTAGTATATGCACGCACAAGCTTGCATAGGCAGCATAGGCAGCATAGCTGGCCTTGACCTCGTTTCTTTTTTCCTCGTGGGGTCACTCTGCCCGATGGTCGGCTTATCAACATCAGGGAGTGCAATTGTGATATTAGGTTTGGCATGATAATAATATCACAATGCGATTAAGATGAGATAATTTCGGCGGTTTGTTGGATAGTTCCTCACGCGCCTTGTGTCTATTTGAAACACATCCCTCCTGCGGTATATAGGTACGGTATATATAGTACGTATACAGAGTTCGGAGTAAGAATATGAAGCAATAGATGACAGCAGATGACCCCGTCTCATCGACCAGACCATGGATCGCGAATTGGATGCATCTACTCAGTAAAGTCCAAGTCAAACAGCCGAACAAGGATGGTGGCTGTTGGGGCTTGGGCATAATGCCAGTAAATACAAAAGTGGATACCCTGCTAAGCTACATTCGGCGTATGACCCCAGAGAGTGGCAGACACGACGCAGAGAGCAAAAAAAGAAAAATAGGCCGGGTCCGGCACTAGTCTTAG
Organism: Talaromyces verruculosus; assembly: GCA_038993655.1. Classification (NCBI taxonomy): domain Eukaryota; kingdom Fungi; phylum Ascomycota; class Eurotiomycetes; order Eurotiales; family Trichocomaceae; genus Talaromyces; species Talaromyces verruculosus. The sequence goes on along the minus strand of JBBVQN010000015.1, from coordinate 330,387 downwards.
TGCGGTGCGGTTCTCTGTCAAGCCTCTTTTTCGCGAAGGATAATTACGTTACCATTCCGTAGTCACGAGTGTGAGTGGGTACTTGCTGGAAGTGTACATAGTACAAGCATTGCCTTCTTGTCGTGCTCTTTTATTGTCGTTCTATTAATTCCTCGGCAGTGGCATGGAGACATGCCCTAATGCAAGCTAGTCTTTAATCTCCCTATCCGTTATGTACCTAGACCTTAGTACATGTCTCATTGCGACCACTGACCCTTTTCGAATCGCCCTCTTGTGAGTCTCGTCGCAGGCTGACTGACTGTTCTGTTTCTGCGTTGCCCACGGGCCACATGCGCCGACGGGACCAGACAGTGGATCCCCTCCCCACTCTCTATCATTTCTTTCCTGTTCTACTCCGTACTCCATACACCTTTTCGCTCTAACCAGGCTAACTGTCTCCACTGTAATCCACTGAACAGGGCTTGGCGCCACGGTGGATTCCTGATGGCTGATGAATAGCGAAACAAGGGCCTCAGCCGATGGGGCTATTTTAAAACAAGAACTTTTTGGTCGTTTTTGGTCTGGTCTCGGGTTTGGGGCTTGGCACTCACCATCAACGACGTGAAAGAAATGGCCACCCCCATGTCCTCGTCACCCATAGGATGTGGACATGAACGTGGTGTCATGTACAACAAAGGGCTTCGGGTGTTGCGATCTTACTAAGTAGTACGTAGCCAGGCTGATAGGATCGGTTGATCGTGCCTCGTCCAATGATCGCCCATATCTACCCTTGTTATTGTCAACGGGCGTGCTTTGGAATTTTCATGCGTGCGACTACATACGTCCTCGTTTCCGAGGGGATCATCGCCATCTCCTCATCTCATTGAGTCTGGATGGTCGGCCAACATGACTCGTTTGAGTCATGCCATTGTCCTAACAGTATGCCACCCTTGAGGGAACTGATGTTGACGTACTTGGTTAATAACGTAGACTCGAATCACTCGAATCACTCGAATCACTCGAATCACTCAATGTAATCAAACGGCGACGAACAATTGGAGAGGATACGGACACAGGCGGTACTCCGTACGCCGTCGCCAGAAGTAGAGACGATGGGGCGAAGAAAGGCGGCTAATTTGTGCTGGTGCTGGGATGTGCACTGACGTCGCATTCAGGCTGGCATCAGTGGCATGTTTGGGCAGGGCCCACTTCTCCGTACAAGCCGGCCAGTCATCGCGTTACACAGATCAATTGTGATCGGGGCCCACTCCTCCTCCCCTGGACTAGTCGCTGGAGTCAGCCATCTCATGTGCGTGCTTACCTAAGGCAAGTCGACTTTCCGTATCGGGACTACGCGGGCCCAGACTAGCCCGGTGGCCGCTTTGCCGCTGTGACACACTAGGACCAGCGCTAGAGTAGCTGGTGCAGACACGACGACGCCAGACTAGCCCCGACACGGCCTAGCACAACCACTAAAACAGCTAAACCTTGTCCCATTCTGCCATACCTGTCGCCAGCTTACCAGGCAGCTCCTTCCGTCCTGTCCTGCTGGCCGTGACTGCCCTCTCTGGCTGAGTCTCGCTGAAGAGCTACACAACCACTAGCGCATCTTGGCAAAAATCACCCTCTTTCCCGCCCGCCCCTCGAGAAAAAAGCCCATTCTCTTTCTCGCTCTTTCGCTCTTTCTCCTCTCTTCTCTTCTCTCTCTCTCTCCTTACCATTGGAACATTCTTCGTCTTGTTTTCCTTCCCCTTCTGGTTCCATCGCCCTGTTATCACATCACCTCTCTCCCCTTACTCTCTTTCCTTTCCTTCTCCAACTTCCCTTCCCCTGTACTCTTACTGTCTTACTCTCCCGAGCTATACGCTTGCTAAGGCTGACGACGGCTGACGCTACCCGCCGCCGGTTGCCCAGCCACGACAACGCTCCCTTCCGACACGTTCTTGGATAACTTCACACAACACCTAGTTGGCTCAACTCGGTCGCATCCTGCGCGATATTGTCTATTGATCTTCTTTTCACAACTATCGCAGCGCGTTCGACTCGATTGGAGCTCAAGTTGCGTGCGACACGAGGGACGACTCGACCATGGCCCATCCTCAACCATCGCCGCCTGGAGGCGTGCCTCCTCACCATGGTCCTCTCGCGGCTCATCCACAATTGAATGGCCATATCCCTGTGCAGTCCGCTGGTCAGAAAGGTCCTCCTTTGACCACTGCGCAGAAAATTGCCGCTTTGAACGAGCAAGTCTGGCTTCAAATTGGTATGCGCACAACTACTAAACAAAATAGAACACCGCTAATAGAAAATAGGAAGCTTGACTGAATTGATGGGTGATCTCGATGGCGGTATGGCTGCTTACGAGCAGGCGCTCCGACACAACCAATGGTCCATTCCCGCAATGACCGCCATCTCTCAAATCATGCGGACTCGAGAGCAATTCCCCAAAGCTATCGAATATCTTCAGCAGGTTCTCAAATTAGATCCTCAGAGTGGGGAGACATGGGGCAGCTTAGGTATGCATTCGCGTTACATCAATCAGACTATCCTTGTGTAACCGTCGCTGACCTTTGTGCAAGGTCACTGCCATCTTATGATGGACAACCTGCAGGAAGCCTACACTTCGTACCAGCAGGCGCTCTATCACCTGAGAGATCCCAAGGTTTGTCGCGATATTCTGGTGAGGTTGATCAAAGCTAATTCTTTATTGAAGGAGCCCAAATTGTGGTACGGCATTGGTATCTTGTATGATCGGTATGGATCTCTCGACCACGCCGAAGAGGCTTTCTCTCAGGTCATGCGCATGGCGCCCGACTTTGAAAAGGCCAATGAAATCTACTTCCGTCTCGGAATAATATACAAGCAACAGCAAAAGTTCAACCAGAGCTTGGAATGCTTCAAGTACATCGTCAATGATCCTCCCCGTCCATTGACCGAAGAAGACATCTACTTTCAAATCGGTCATGTTCATGAGCAACAGAAAGACGTGAGCAATTTCAATTCCGTCTGACGCTGTGTAGTCGGCGTCACTAATGATTGTGCTAACTTTACACAATAGTTCGATGCTGCTCAAGCGGCCTATCGTCGAGTGCTTGACAAAGATCCGAACCATGCCAAGGTTCTACAACAGCTCGGATGGTTGTATCACCAGCAGAGCACAAGTTACGCAAGCCAGGAAAAAGCTATTGAGTATTTGGAGAAGTCGGTCAGCGCTGGTAAGCATCACACAGTATCTTCTATTCGATCGAAGCTTACGTTTTAGACAACAACGACGCCCAAAGCTGGTACCTTCTCGGTCGTTGCTACATGTCACAACAGAAATACCCCAAGGCGTACGAGGCCTACCAACAAGCCGTTTACCGCGATGGACGTAACCCTACCTTCTGGTGCTCGATTGGTGTTCTCTACTACCAGATCAACCAATACCGCGACGCTCTTGACGCCTATTCCCGTGCCATCCGACTCAACCCGTACATTTCGGAAGTTTGGTATGACCTTGGTACATTGTATGAGTCGTGCAACAATCAAACTGCCGACGCATTAGATGCATACGGTCGCGCAGCAGATTTGGATCCTACAAATGTTCACATCAAGGCCCGCTTGCAGTTGCTTCAGGGACAGGCCCAAGGACAGACGCAGGGCAGCGCTCCAGCACCAGTTCCACAGGACATCCATCCTCAGGCTTACCAGGGACCAGGTGTTGGTGCACCACCCGCCCCTCAATGGGGAGCTCCTGCTCCGACCGGCGGTCCACCACCTCAGGCCCCAGCACCTCCTCGTCAGATTGCTGACTGGAATCGCGGCATCAATGACATTCAAAACGCACCTCAACATCCTCCTCAACCTTCAGCAGGTTACGAGCCGCGTGAAGGTCTTCGCGGTCCAGCTCCTGGACAGCACCCAAGCCCTCGTCAGGATCTACGATCTGCATTCCCAGAACCCCGCGGACCAGCTCCTCGTTCGCCAGCACCTAATGCCTACCCTCAGACACACACTTTGCCGCAGCTTTCAGCTCCGGCTCCTGGTCCTCACGACCGTCCTCCTAATGGTGCTGGGTTCCGCGGTGGTCCTCTCGGTCCTAATGGTGCTCCGGCTCCTGGAGCAGCTCCTCCTCCAGGCTATCCTTCTCGTCCTTTCAGTCCTCCTACTGAGATTCGACCACTTCGCGAGATCTCGGATCGTCCTTCTTCCCCCGGTCCTACTTACCCTCACCAACAATTCCACCATGGTCCTAGCATCCAAGGCGGCGGTGGTGCAGGTATTGCCGGGGGTGCTCCTCCTCCAGCCTCTGCTATGACAGCAGCCGATGCTGCAGCCCGCGATCGTGTTGATGACCGCCCTCCATCTGCGATGAAGCGTGGACGTGACTGGGATAGCGTCGAGGGACCAAACAAGAAGATTGCAAACGAAGAGACTCGACTTCGTCAGGACGAGATTGGCCGCCGAGCCACCCCTCCACTTGAATTGCACCGCCGCAGCTCATCCGAGGCCCGTCGCGAAGAGCAGCGTCGCGCCAACGAGAACTACCATCCTTCGGAAGCTGCGCACCATCCCCCTACGCTTCCATCTATCCAGCATATGCAGCAACCTGCCGGACCTTCTGTCATTCCTCCTATGTCTGACGGACCTCAGCCGGCGTCTAATCCCCCATCCGCCGGACCTGATACTCAGGCTCCTTCTGTCAAGGAGGAAGCTGGTCGCAAGGAACCGGCGCCATTGCACGAGCCTGCTGCTCGCAAGATGGACGTCGACGAAGATTACGATGATGATGGTGACGATGACAAGCGTGCTGGTGCTGGATTGAAGGGTAGCCCTCGCGGCAATGGTGCTGGTGGATCTACCAATGGCAACTTTGCCAATGGTAATTCCTCAGCCAAGTCGGAAGCTACTTAATTCGGACCAGTTTGATGTCTAATATGACGTCCTTTCTAAAATGCCCAGTTGCATCTCTTGTGTTTTTTTTTTTTTTTTTTTTTGATTATGATTACAAAGAATCTTCTTGTCTATCACATCTACCTTCTTGATTTCCTTATTGTTATTCCTTCACATACCACCATCAAAAATACACTTATGACGAAGATGGTATATTACACTTTTGTGTCTTGGTTCAGTTTGTTTGTGACATGATCGATGACTTTCTTAGTTTGTGTTATTCTATTGATTTATTCGAATAGTATCTATCACATTAGTAAATGTTTACCTTAACGGTCATTGTAGATGTACCTAGGTAACTAATAAATATCCATATCAACATCCCCATCCTCATCCTCCCGTCTCCCTCTCCTCCTCACAACAGGCGACCCAGATCTCGACGCCGCCCTCGACCCAGAAATAATTCTCTGCTGCAGACCCTTTTTCGTCCCCCCTCCAGGCGAAGACGTCCCCCTCCCCATTGGCGACGATCCACCACCAGTACTACTACCCGAGGATTTTCTTATGCGAAATCTCTCCCACCCATCCCCATCATCCGTCTCAACGACATCAACAACATTCCCAGCTGTGACTCTTAACCCTCCTACCGCCGTACCCCGTCCCCCTCCTGCAGCAGTGGCTGAGCTTGAGCCTGACTGGTGATCCCAGATTATTTTCGACGCTTTAACCAAATCCTCAGGTTCAATAACCTGCGCCATAAACCTTCTTCTTGTCCTAGGGACAGACTCATTCGCGGCGAGGCTGTGCAGTAACAATAATTCGCGGGAGGAGAGGATTGTGTTGGCTAGGTGGATTGTTTCGTGGGTACGGTGGGTTGTGGATTTTCTTTTCTCTGTGGTTGAGGCTGAGGGGGTGGTTGATGAGGATGGGTTATTTGGGGTGGTGGTGATTGTGGGGTGCGTGTGAGTATGGTGATGGTGATGGGTTTGGGGAGGATGGCGGTGGTGCGTGGTTGTTGATGAGGCGAACATGCTGGCATCCGAGTCGGAGTCGGAGGATATTGTTATTTGATCCATTTTTCTTTTAGCTCTGGGCGGAGGTTGTATTGAGGATTGGGGTTGTTTGATGGTGTTTGGAAGCTCTCTTTGCTTGGAGGAAAGGCTGAATCTGAGGAACTTGATTGTACGTATGTTCTCTTTTTTGGACGAGGGATGGCCGATTTCAAAAATGGAAAAGCAGTACTAATGAAAAACTTGGAAATTTCTAGCAGGCTAAGAGAGTAGCGTTATTATGACTGATTGATTTGAAATGATTGTTTCAGGTGTTGATGCAAATGATGAAGTTTCAACGATGCAATAAAGTCAAAGACCGGATGGAGGAAAAGCTGAATCTGATTGGCTGGTCGCGTGACCCGCGGAGCCCTAATTAAGGCCTCGTCTCTGCCCTACGCATCCGTCTTTATTTTTCCACTACATAGTTCTGCAAATATGATTTCTCGTGATTAAGCTGACGAGAAGTCTGGCAAGATCGGATGATGCTTCTTATATCGTTGTATAGCGATTTAACTCATAACTAATAAAAATGGATTCTCCTCCAGAGCTATCCACTACCAGTTAGAATAGAAAACATTTAGGCTATTCCGCCTAATCTCCAGGCTCTAAAGATCGTCACTTTCTACCCCGCATGTCGAGAAATATTTCCTATAAAAGTAATTTTTGTATATTGCGGGGAGGCGGAGAAATGGGGTTGTATAAAGTCCACGAGTAATATTTCCACGAGTGGATGAACAGTAAAGAGTTGAGACTCTTTAGAAGGATTCCGAAGTTGTCATCGTTCAGTTAAATTGAGGCCGAGTAACCTTAAATGATGGGATTAACCCGAGATACTGAGTCTAAGGGCTTCTCTCCGTCTGTTTGTTGGAACAATTGATATAGAGGCAATTGTCAAGTATTTGTAGGTTATATCGATAAACTGAATGCAAATATAACTGAGGATGAGATTAATCAAACTGATCACTTGCTATTGTTCACAATGTACTTCTTAAAAACCCAAATTCTAGCCTTATCCTTGATCACCACCGGAGCAACGGCAAAAACAGTGATATCACCCACCCAACGACGAAACATCGTCCAATCCTTCAACCCCCATCGCAACGCCAGTTCCTCGACAACACCCCTACAAGTAGGCAATGGCAACTTCGCTTTCGGCGCTGATGTTACTGGATTGCAGACTTTTTCCCATTTCGCGATTCAGAGTACGACGGCATGGCATAATTTCAGTTTGCTGGGCACACCGGGGCAGACGGCGCCTGATGGTAGGGTACATGCACACTTTTTGAGAGGAATTATTGGACTAACATTAGTGATGCCTAGATTTCACTGGTTTAGATTGGTGGACTCACGGCCGACTTGTCAATTATGACATGCCCAACCCGGCTGAAAACAATATTTCGAATTGGTTGATTCAGAACCCGCAGAGATTAAGCATGGCTAATATCGGCCTTTACTTTGGCGACAGTAATGTCACTGAAGCAAGTTTTCTTGATAAATCCCAGGACCTAGATCTGTGGGAAGGTACAATTACATCGTCGTTCCAGTACAATGGATCCAATGTCTCGGTGCAAGTCTGGTGTCATCCATCAGAGCCCGTGTTGGGCATTGAGATCAAGTCCGAACTCTTGACTTCCGGCGACTTGGGCGTATTCTTTAATTTCCCTTATTCGGATGTTAACAAGTTTGATGCGCCATATGTCGGTGTGTGGGATACGAAGGCGACGTCAAACAATACAGTGGATGTACAATCAACAAGCAGAAATACAGCCTCCTTCAAGCACACCATTGACGATAACATCGTCCGCCTCAACGCAGAATGGAGTGCCAAAAAGGGCTCTATCTCTGGGCCACTAGCAAGCACAAACAAATTCGTCCTTACACCATCAGGTTCGGATACATTACAGCTCGTAATCTCCTTCCCAACGGAGGACAACACTTCTAAGAAGAATTTGCCGTCCTACGAGGCCATTGCAAGCTTATCAAAAGCCTGCTGGTACGATTATTGGACTTCGGGCGCTTTTATTGATCTTTCGGCTACTGATAATGTGAATGCGACTGAGCTGCAGCGCAGAATTGTGTTGTCGCAGTATCTTGTTGCTGTTAATGAGGCGTCGGATAATCCTCCTCAAGGTGTGATCTCCTTCATGAAGAGAGGCTGGAGTATTTGAATTTGCTGACGATGTGTGATAGAATCCGGTACGAAATGATCCAATTTCAATAATCTTACTCGCTAGACGTCGCTAACACTATGACAGGACTTGTCAACAACGGATGGTACGGCAAATTTCACGTAAGTCTTTTTCCAAAGTGATTCATGAGTATAGCTGAGTAGAAAGCTCGAAATGTTCCTCTGGCACTCCCTCCACTTCGCTCGCTGGGGCCACTACGACCTCCTCCGCCGCAATGCCCCAGGTACTTACCAACGCTTCCTCCAATCCAGCATTGACCGCGCCGCAGCACAGGGCTACGCAGGCGCACGATGGGGCAAAATGACCGACCCTACAGGCCGCAGCGCCCCTGGAGAGATCAATGCTCTCTTAATTTGGCAGCAACCTCACGTCATGCATTTCGCGGAATACATTTATCGGGCTTTCCCGCATCGAGATACGTTGCAGGAATGGGATGAAGTCGTTACTGCTACGGCGGATTTTATGGCTTCGTATGCATGGTGGAATACGACTACAAAAGTGTACGATTTGGGACCGCCGATGTACCCCGTTAGTGAGAATACGAGTCCTAATGTTACCATCAATCCTACTTTTGAGCTGGCATATTGGCGATTTGGTCTTGATGTTGCTATTCAATGGAAAGAGCGTCAATCACTGCCCGTTCCAAAGGACTGGATCACTGTCCGCGACAACCTTGCACCGCTCCCCATCATCGATGACGCTTATGCCGTCTACGAAGGTATACCCAATATGTGGGCAAATGGAACGACAACTGTACAAGACCATCCAGCCATGACCGGTATTTACGGCCTCCTCCCACCCTCCTCGACCGGTCCACCCCTCAACCTAACCGTTCTGCGCCACACAGCCGACCTCATCAACGAACTATGGGATTTCGCAAACGTCTACGGCTGGGATTTCAGTATGGTAGCCATGAACAGCCTACGTTTGGGGAATGCGGATCAAGCTGTTGCCTATCTTCTAGATGAGTACTATGTCTTTGATGATGCAGGTTATCCGGAAGGTGGGAGTAGAGTTGCGACGCCGTATTTTCCGGATGCGGGAGGGTTGTTGCTTGCTACTGCTATGATGGCTGGGGGTTGGGATGGGGATGAAGGGCCGCATTTTCCGGAGGGGTGGGAGGTGAAGGTTGAGGGGTTTACGCCGAGTTTATAGGTAGGTAAAAATGGAGAGGATGTTCATGCAGATTATCGAGATAGCTTACACACTGCGGTAGCCCGGATATTGCATGTGTAGATGTACAGAAAACCCTTTCAAATTATTGGTATAAAACATAGGAAGGTATTTCAACCTATGAGGATAACTTTGAAACCCAATCACGAATCCAGCCCTACACCCATTCCGATTGAATCGAGCTCAACCCCTTCAAAGACGAGCTAACTCCAACCGTCTTCTCAATCGAACAATCTTTTGGTCCTGTTATATCGGATGAAAGCTCTTCACAAAAGCCCAGTAACTTAACAGCCGGGTTCCGTTCCAGGGTGGACTTGGTTTCTGCCGAAGCTGCTGTACTGTCTCGAAGTCGATCCAACCATTCCGGTAGACTCACTATTTCTATTTCCTTCTTTTCTGTACCGTCGGGTTGCACTGATGCTGTCAGTTCCTTGGCTACAGTAGACCGAAGACTCTCCCATGCCACAGGCCGCGGATTCCGACAATGAAACACCTTCGACGACAACCCCCTTTCTTCTTCGGACCGAACAAGACCGAACGAAAGCTCAACAACAATCCTCCCCAACTCATCAACAGGCAGCCAATCCACCGCGTCCAACGCACCCAACGACTCCGGCAGCGCCTTCAGATATGCGGAACTAACAATCAAACTCGGCAACCATTCATCTCGACGCCAACTATGATATTGTTCAAGAAGTACCGACAACCTGACCAATACGTGCAGTCGCAAAGTTTGATGTGCTGAGTCTTGTGGCTGCGTAATCGATTATTCTTTCGGCGAGGTATTTGCTTTCGCCGTGGCCCATTGCGGCGGGACAGCTGAGGTCGGTAATTATCTCCTCGGGGATGGATATCCTCCCGGTCTCAGACGCTGCATGTTGATGTCCGGTCATAGCACTTATAGAGGACAGGAATAGCAGCGAAGGGGCTAGTTTGGCCTCAGCGGCGAACGATATCAGTCCCAAGACACCGTCTAGACTTGGCTGGAACGATTTGAGTGATTGATTAAAGTTCACTGGCCAGGCATTGTGAATGATCTGTGTCGTTGTTTCAACGAGTCTGGTGTATAGCTTTGTCTCTAGGCCGAATGAAGGCTTGGTAAGATCGACGCTGAGAAAAGTCACCTTGTCAGATGGGTATTCGTAAAGAAGATGTCGTTGTCTGTTGCGATCGATTTGGACTGATTTTTAGTCCAAGAATCGATTGAGGCAGTAAATGTGAGCAACGTCCTTGTTGGAGAGAAGTTCTTGTAAAAGATGGGATCCGATGGCGCCGGTCGATCCAGTTAGGACTATGACTTGAGGAGCCTCCCCGTTTGCTTTCAACTTGTTGGACGAGTTTTCTGATAAAATGAGTTGGTCAACCTGTTGCTCGTAGTGTTTAAGTAAAGTGTCCATTATCTCCAGGCGATCCTGCTCGGTATTTTCTTTTGAATGACCAGCCTGATTCTCCAATTGAAGAATCTCCTTTGCCAACAAGTCCACTGACGGGTGCTTGTATACCAGACTCGGCGCAATCGAAGAACTCAGACCCAACTTGGCCTTGATTGCACGGCACAGTTGCAATATATGAAGCGAGTCCATCCCCAGAGTAAAAAGATCAACATCATCATCAAACTTCTGGAACGAGGTGATTTCTGAAACGATATCTCGCACATGGTTCGCAACATCTTTCTCCGTCAGCCCTTGAATCCCACTTCCAGTTCCCATCTTCAAATCGGATGTGTTCTCTTGCTGCTCGTACAAAGCATCAATCTCATCCGCATACAGTCTCAGAGTCGCCCGCCTCCGTACAGTTCCCTTGGCCGCCCTTAGCACTGGCTTCGTCGCTGCATCAAGGATCAAAATCTTCGACTTGTCCACTCTCGCATGCGCCGGACATTTCGCATTCGCTTCTTGCACAACAGGCCATATTCTATCCACGAATTCTTCAATTTTGGTCTTTTCGTCTTCTGCTCTAATCGCTTCAGTCTCTACCAAGAGACAAGCCTCAAAACGCTGATTACCCGCGACAAGAGCAGATCGCACCTTGGGATGTTTCGATACTTCTTGTTCAAAGAAGACTGGATTAGTCTTCTCACCATTGATAAAGACTACTATATCATCCCTTCGGCCTCGGTGTCTCCATAAATTTGGTAATGTAGGATGCGGTGTGAATAAATCTCGGGTCTCGTATTCAGTCAATTCCGGGAACACGGCAAAGACGGGTTGCGCTTCGTGGTGTGTAGCTGATTTCACAATAACCATTTCATATTGATTGTCCAGACGATGCCGAAATTCTGCTCCGGCTGCAGGGTGAATATGAACGTATTTCCAAGTTTCTGTAAACTCTTTCCCGTCTGGAGTGACCTGAATGAGCTGCGGAAAAGCTGAGCATTCACTAGAACCCAAACCGGAGAATATGGGAATGCGAGATGATACTATCTCCCTGGCATCTGTGGAAGACTGCCGCCTGTGTAGAAAGATACTGCAGTTTTGAGGTCACCAGATCCAATGCTTGCTGGTCTCTGCTGATTTCTTCAATGATAACCGGTAGAAGAAACGCCCAGCCAGATTGACCGTATTTGACTGCTTCGAGAAATCCTTCTGTTGAAGGTGGTTTCTCTGGTAGAGGGAATACAGGGATACTTTTGCTGGACCAGGGGTGGACAAAGTTCCAGCCAATTCCAGCAATCTATTTACAACGAGTTAGTCAATTCATTGAGAGTGGCAAGTATGATAGGCTCACGTGGAAAGCTGGTAAAAAGGAGAAAAACTCTCCTCTCCAGAAAAAATGATCGACAGAACGTAGGCCGTCTGGTACAGGAAGCGTATTCGCTGTTGCGGCTGTTGACGCAAACTTGTGCGTATAAAGCATGGGTTTCGGAATACCTGCAATTTTTCCACTGGTTAGTCTATTGTAAACCATTTCAGGTTTGAGAGGATGAACGAACCTGTGGACCCTGACGTGTGTAGCACAAATATCGGATCATTCTTTGCCTCCTCGTATGACTTTTCATACGGATATGGAGGAACATCTTCTCCTATTAAGAGTTCGTCCAGCGTCGGAATTACCAATTTGGTTATCTCACAATCTTGAAGGATCATGGACACAAAGGGAGGCTCTGGATTTGTTGTCATGATGACCTTGCACTCCAATTTCGACAAGAGATCTATTTGGGCTACTTTGCTATTGCGTGGTGACGGAAAAAATGCCTAACCATATATTTAGGTTAGTAGTGTAGACCTTGAACTTCTCGAGATTGGATACCTTATATCCAGTCTTCATAGCTGCCAGAAGCACAATATGACATCGTAGATCGATCGGTCCTAAATACGCGAGTGTATCAAATGCAGTGCTCTTTCCAACGGTCTGATCCAGTGACTTTGTTGGCGGCATTGAGCATTTGACTGTACGTCGCAGCGCGGAAGCCGTTGTTCATAGGTTGTGTTTGAGACTGGGAATTTGGCCCATACACGATCCGATGTCGATTTTGCGCCATCCTCGAGGAGTTTCGGGATTAGCTGTTTGCTATGTTCGAAAGATGTTGGAGTGGCCATTTTGCTGTATTATACTACATGCTATGTCTGGAATATGGTTTGGTGTCTCCGTTATAAGGTTGTTTCAATCAGTAAGATTGTAAGAAATAGATTTCGGCACTACCCTTCACGCTGCAAAGCAGGCTAAACTTTCAAAGTTTACTCTGGGCGCAGGTGTCTCATTTTATACACGCCGAAAGGCTTGCTTAAGCTTCCAAACCGATAGACTTAGGGTTTCCTTGAGGTGGCTCTCCCCTGCCTAGCTTGCAACCCCTCTTCTCAGCTGGCTTCATCTACTTTCAGTAATTAAACGCCGCAGGCATGGAATCTCCATTTGGCATAGATATTAATTTTACCCTGCATGTAATATTGCACTGACCCATTAACGTTGGTTCGGTGCCTTTTTTCGTTTTGTGGGTTTTTATAGCTTCCAAACATCCGAGGCTGATATGCAGCTTAGTGCTTAATATATTTTATAGCACTTCCAAGGTTACTTTGAATGACTACAGTTCTATAATGTGTAGTAGAAGTCCTTCTGCCTCCCCTCATATCCCATCCAACGAAACCATAGTCACGACCCTCCCAAAAGCATCTGAACATCTTGCTATCGTAGCCTCATCACGAGGAAGTTCATGCCCACCATTATGCAGGAACACTTCAGCCTTTTCCTTCCGGCACAGATTTGCGATTGCCTGCGCGTACTTCGCAAAAGGGTCCCGTTCTCCGATTACATGCAGGGTAGGAATCGAGATGCGACATGGGAAATCATTAGGCGAGAAGCCATAGACGTGCGAAAAAGGCTTTTCTCCAGTTCTCTCTTCGTTGACGTCTCCGTCTGGAAATTGGAGCAAGCCAACGTATTTCTCCTGGTCTGCCATTATACTATCTCCAATGTTGTGTCCAATCTCTTCCGACGGCGAGAGTGCCACAACGCTATTGAAGAAAATCGCGACTTTGATAGATGCTGCCGGCCCGCCGGATTGAGTGTATTCCTCACATAAAAGCAAGCTCGCAGCTAGGGCTGCACCCTCCGAGAATCCAATGATTCCATCATATGGTCCGTCTTCTTCAATCACAGAATTGAGATATTCGTGTACTGCTTGAACGTCTTTAGGCTCGTATCGTTCGTGCCAGCATAGATATGGAGGAGGATAGAACTCTCCGATTCCCGGCGCAGGAAGACTATCGAACTCCGCGTCGATGAAATCGAATATATGTCCGGGTGAGAGCCGACTTCGTAGACTTGCTTGATGCGAAAAGTCTCGCCGTCAGTGCCTTCAAACCTCTACATCAATATCTCTAGGAGCAGACTTTGTTACCTAGCTGTGACTCGAAGATATCCGAGCTTGTCCCTCGGCCATGCAAACACAGAAACTTCATGTTGTCCGCAACAGATTTGACAGAAGCAAAGGAGTTGCTATGAGCATTTCTGACCGCTGAATGAGCCGGCCCGGTCTCTAAATGTTATTCAATCGAATGTTGTTTCCGTTGGTCCATCCTTGTGTGTGCGAAGGCCGTGTAACTTTTCTTTTTTTTTTTTTTTTCTCCTTTGTTTTTTCCTTTTTGCGGCTTATCGGCAGTCTGCAATGCTATCTAAAGAATGAGGCTTAGTGGTGGGGATGTGCTTCTGTCTAAACAGCCCTAAACAAGTGCCTAATGTATTGGACTTTTAGGTTCAAGCCATCTCGGAAAGCTCTGCCATTCTAGGTGCAAGCACCATCCGGCGCTTCCAGATTGCGAACTTTTGGCATAAAACATACAGGGAAAAAGACTTTATTTTTCGACTCGTTCTGAGCATGACAGCCCCAACAAAGTGACACAAATCCCGGCCAGGTTGCGCCACGTCACCCACGCTCGCTAACGCCCAAGTCCAGCCCTAGATCTATATAGGATGTTTTATTAGAGACCAATCGCCGCTCTGGATTGCATTATCGTTCGCTGAATCGTTCCTGAAATCTGGAACACTAACTAGTAGCAACTCAAAATTTAATATTTGGTTTCTAATATAGGCTAGAAAAGATGGTCTGTCTGTCGTGGCCCACAAAAACTCCAGAGAATCCTCCTTGGGATAAGCAGCGTTCCTTTTTAGCTGCAGCAATAAGCGACACTAACGCATTAGGAAGTCGCTGGATCGCTGGACAGCTGACAAGACTAAGTGTGGTACGAAGAATGCAACCCATGTCTGTATATGTCTTGCTTGGCCCAGTGCGCTGCCATATGGAGAATAGTATATCTGTATTCGTACAGCGTAGGTTCAGCCAAAGTATCCAGCCATGAAGCCACATGCCAGCGGAATTTTGATGGCGAGCAAAACATAAGCCACTGGCCAGTTAAGCTCAAGTCAAAAACCATTTCCTCGGCGTGGCCGATAAACTTGAGATTTTTCGGCTTTAGTTCCCGGCAACTCATGAGACTGGCTGGCTGAAGTGATATCTAGCCAGAAGTTAAAGACTGTGAGGATTTTGATGTTCTACCATAGTGGTCCAGACAGGAGGGAGAGATAGGTGTTTCGCCCAAAAGAGAAAAGCTTAGATATAAAGGTTACTCGAGACGAAGCCCATATACCGACATCCATTTTCTGTATGTTTTCATACTTAAGTTTTATCTACACGACTGCCTATATGATACGGATTCCTTAGATAATTATATTGACATTGCTTGACGATACCCGTTTGCGATCACTACTTAAGCGTTCCGGTAACGTTTACGATTACTACAATACTTAATTATAATAGACTTGATACACGAAAATGGACCCTATATATACTCCAATCACATCAGTCATTAGTGACCCCGAGTCCAATGATATTGCAGTCATCGGTCTTTCATGTCGCTTTCCGGGGGGTGCGTCTGATGCAGAAAAATTCTGGGAATTGCTCTATAACAAAAGATGTGAGTGGGAAAGTCCCTCTGATGGTGAGAATCAAGAGTATTGACCCAACCAAAAAGCTGCTTTTTGCAGAGCTCCTAAAACACGATACAATGTGGATGCATTCTACGACCCATCCAGAAACAAACTCAACACCCTGAGCGGCATAGGCGGTCATTTTCTAGAAGAAGATGTTGCCGCATTCGATGCGCCCTTTTTCAATATTACCGCAGAGGAAGCCAAAGCCATGGACCCGACGGCAAGAATGTTGCTTGAGGTCACATATGAAGCACTGGAAAACGCCGGCCTTCCCATAGAAACCCTGACCGGGAGCGACACTAGCTGCTACGTCGGTTGCTTCACCCGAGATTATCATGAAATGCTGATGCGAGATGCCGAAACTTCGCCCATGTATGCCGGAACAGGAACTGGCTTTTCACTATTGTCAAACCGAGTATCATGGTTCTATGATCTTCGCGGTCCTAGTATGACCTTGGATACTGCCTGTTCATCCAGCCTTGTTGGCATGCATCTGGCTTGCCAGGGTCTGCGCAGCAAAGAGTCAAAAATTGCCGTTGTCTGCGGCGCTAATTTGATTCTGAGCCCGGATCTGGGCATGTGGCTATCAAATTTGAAAATGACGTCCGTGGATGGGCTTTCTAGATCCTTCGCAGATGAAGTCACCGGTTATGGTCGTGGAGAAGGCATTGCTACGGTGATTTTGAAACCGCTTGCAGATGCCCTAACAGATGGTGACGCTATACGCGCGGTGATTAGGGGTACCGGTGTCAATCAAGATGGCCATACGACAGGCATCACACTCCCTACTAGTGAGGCACAGGCGGATCTGATTAACACGACATATCGTGCTGCGGGGCTAGATTTCTCTCAAACATCTTACTTTGAAGCCCATGCATGTCTCCATTTAGATGACTGGCTTACTTAGAAATTTGCTAATTTGTTCACTGCGTAAAGGGTACAGGAACAGCAGCGGGCGATCCTCTAGAACTCGGAGCAGTGGCTCGCACAATAAGTCAGACCCGCAAATCTGACGACAAGTTATATGTTGGCTCTGTCAAATCAAACGTCAGTGACTTTTGGCCCGCTTTAGACTTCCTTTTTTGCTAACTTAGACTTAGATCGGACATCTTGAAGGCGCAGCAGGCCTTGCCGGCGTAATCAAATGTATCTTGATGCTCGAAAAAGGCTCAATCCTGCCCAATATTCACTTTGATCGGCCAAGCAAACGCATTCCATTCGACTCGTGGAATATCCAGGTACCAACTGATGTGCTACCATGGCCACAGAACCGGTTAAAACGGATCAGCGTCAATTCATTCGGTTATGGAGGAACCAATGCACATACTATTATAGACGATGCAGAGCAATTTCTCTCCGGCTATAGTGGCTTTCAAGATTGGCAACTCGTTGAAAATCGAGCCGAATCCGACGAAAGGGAAAGACTTTTTGTTTTCAGCGCACCAGACGAGTCGGCTCTGCGCCGTATGATTCAAACGTTTGACGATTATCTCTCGACAAAGGCATCTAATGCAAAGCTACAGAATCCTTTTGAGAGAAACCTGTTTTTGGACAGGTTATCTTACACATTGAGCAACAGACGATCCAAATTTAGTTGGAAAGCTTCTGCCACCGGCACAACAATTGCCGGACTGCAGGAAGCTCTGTCAACCACGAATTCGGCACTCGTAAAACGCACACCAGACACTGCCCGTCTCGCATTTGTGTTCACAGGTCAAGGTGCACAGTGGGCAAAGATGGGCATGGAGCTCATGACCTACCAAGTCTTCAGTGACAGCGTTCGTGAGGTAGACAATTATCTCAGAACCCATCTAGGCAGTGAATGGTCTGTGATAACAGAGCTACAGCGAGAGAAAAGTGAATCCAACGTCCATCTGGCCAAGATCAGCCAGCCTGTCTGCACAGTACTCCAAATTGCTCTAGTAGAGCTGCTCAAGTCATGGAACATCGAGCCAGCCGGCGTTGTTGGGCATTCTAGTGGTGAAATAGCTGCTGCTTATTGCTATGGAGCTTTGGGTCGGGAAGACGCCTGGGCTGTTGCGTATTGGAGAGGCAAAATCTGTTCGGAGCTGAAACAAGATGCACCACATGTGAAAGGAGCCATGATGGCCGTTGGACTGTCAAGTGAGGCAGCGGAAGAGTATATCGGTAACGTCAAGACAGGAAGAATTGTTGTGGCTTGTATCAATTCTCCATCTTCTGTGACAATTTCGGGCGACGAAAGCGGAATTGACGAACTCCAGAAGTTGCTTTCTGCAGACACAGTGTTCTGCCGGAAGTTAGTCGTGGAAAACGCTTATCATTCTCACCATATGGAACTGATTGCAGAGAAATACCTTGAAAAGGTCTCGACCATCTCTACATCAGAAGCGGCTGTTGAAAAAAGCAACCAAGTGAAAATGGCGTCTAGCGTGACAGGAGAACTAATCAGCGGTCCTGCAGAACTCGGTCCAGCATATTGGGCGAAGAACTTTGTGTCTCCGGTCCGGTTCTCCGAGGCTGTAGCAGTACTGCTCAAGGACCCAAATTCTCGCCGACGACGTCGAGCACGAGCTGGAGAGTCTGCTTTTGACCTGTTGTTAGAAGTTGGACCTCACGCTGCTCTCAAAGGACCTCTCCGTCAAATCTTACGGCATCATGAAATTTCAACTGTCACATACACATCCATTCTCAACCGAGGCGAAGATGCTACTAAGTCTGTGCTCCATGCTACAGGAGAGCTGCACATTCACGGTGTCCCGGTCTTAGTCTCAGCGGTGAATAAGCAAGCAACACAGACTCCCTCACCAACTCCTTTGATTGACCTGCCAAATTACTCCTGGAATCATTCTCTTCGGTACTGGGCAGAATCACGTCTGAGCAAGAACTATCGTTTCCGGAAATATCCACGACATGATCTTCTGGGAGCCCCCGTCGCAGACCTCAATGACAGGGAGCCGCGATGGAGGAATATTCTTCGGGCTAACGAGCAGCCATGGATGAGAGATCACGTGGTGTATTCCAGTATATTGTATCCTGGCTCTGGAATGATTGCAATGGTTCTGGAGGCTGTCCAGCAACTTGATCAAGAACGAGAAGACAAGGCGATTGATAGCATCAAGCTGGAGAATGTTCGCATCGGAAAGGCAATTGTCATTCCCGACGATCAAACGGGAGTTGAGACCCTGCTTCAGTTACGCCGTCAACCGGATGAGTCGAGTGGTAGTAGCTTGGCCGAGTCTTGGACATTCACCATTTCTAGCTGTCATGAAGAATCGAAGCTCGACGAGAATAGCTCTGGCATGGTCACAGTTCGCTACAAGAACAACTCTCCAGGCGCGGATATTTCTCAAAACACTGGAAAGAACCTAATCAGCCAAGTGGCAAGGCAAGAGTACAACATTGCTAAAACGACTTGTACAGAAAAGATCAATCCCGTGCGTTTTTACGATGCTACCCAAGCTGCCGGTCTCAAATACGGTCCTGCATTCCAAGGTTTGACTGAAATCACAGCTGGCTCAGATCGCTGCGTCGGCGTACTCAGAGTTCCTGATTGGAGAAAATCCAACAATGCCCAAGCAAGTCCCCATCTAATCCACCCAACCACTCTGGACATCATATTCCACTCAATGTTCGCCGCCATTCTGGAAGAGAGTAACGGAACTGAAGGTAAACTAGGTTTCAAAACAGCGGCCGTCCCTATTGCCTTTGACAGTCTAATTTTCTACTTGAACGACTTCCCTACTTCTTCTTCTCTTCCCGAGCAGAACACACAATTTAGCACATGCTGCCACGTCAAAAGGAACGCTGATCAGCGTGACCTTATTGCGGATATTTATGTCTCTGATCTCGCTTGGGAAGAGCCAAAGATTGTGGTCCAAGGAATTCGTTGCAGGGAATTACCTGGAGGAGATGCTGGTTCTTCGAAGGGACAAGTCAAGGCTCCGCTGGGTACCTTGCTCTCGAAGCCGGATATTGAACTTGTGGGAGAGAAATCTTTGAAGAAGTTTATTGACAAGTCACTGTCATCCAGCAAGGACTTGATTTCAACCAGTGGAGAGGAGAATTCTACTCTAGAAACGTGGGAGAAAGAGGTCTCCGCGGTTAGTCATTCGCTTTTTTTTGCTCAGCTTGGAAGTTATTTTCACTTACAAATTTCTAGATTGCGAGCCTCGCAGCACATAAAAACCCGGACCTGTCGATTCTTCAAATTGGTAGATCAGATTCTCTTACCCGGACTCTACTTTCAGCATTTTCGGCGCATGATCCTTCGAATCCATCGTTAGCAAATTACACCATCATGGACAAGGAAACTGAAGCAATGGCACAGGCTCAATCGATCTTTCAAGACTTCACCGGCTTAATAACATTTTATGCTGGTGATATTGAGTCCGGAAAACAAGCTCAAAGCCTTCAAGACGACACTTTTGATGTAGTCATTGCAATTGATGACGTTAAGTCTGCAAACGAGATAGACCATCTCATGAAGTGTCTAAACAACAGAGGAAGCCTTATCTTGAAGGGCACCAAGAAGAAAGATTTTCTAGGCTTCGATTCCCTCAATCACGTCAAGACCCTTCAGGGCGTCTCCATCTTGAGCTGTTTTTCTGACGCGAACGGCTACGTAGCTCGAAAGATTGACCCAAAACCCTCCCTTGAAGATGATACAATCGTCATTGTTGAGCCTCGAGAAAACTCAGCGGAAACTGTTAAAGTCTCACATCGGCTTTCGACAAAACTTACTAGTCAGGGTTATCATGTCGAAACCCTGCAATGGTCCTCAGAAAACGTATCTAAACTCCATGGAAAATCCATCATCTCTCTCCTCGAGCTGGAGACTCCTTTCCTCTCGGACCTTTCCGAAGAAGACTACAGCCTTTTAAGGACAGTAGCCCTGAACAGCTCCCGTCTACTCTGGGTAGCCAAAGGTTCGGATCCAGCCATGCAAGCGACAATAGGTTATCTTCGTGTCCTACAAAATGAGAATGTGAGCGTTGACCTGAGATACATGCTTCTCGAAGAACGTGCGGACCATCCAGCGGAGTATATTGCCTCAAGAGTGGCCGAATTAGCCGTCGCACCTACTACGGATAGGGAGTATATGGAGATTGATGGCAGTCTTTGTATAAATCGATGGGTTGTTGATGAGCGGCTAAAACATGTCATGACAAGCAATGATGATCAACAGGGTGACTCTACGGAGTCTGTCACGCTCCGAGATGTTGATGATTCTGTGCTCATCCTTCGCCACAGTTCCAATAAGCCGCATTCGTTCTGGTTTACTGTGGATGAAAGTCAGCAAACTGATCTATCTATTGACGAGGTTGAGATCCAAGCCAGGGCCATTGGAATAAAGTAAGTAATGCTCCAGTCAAATCAATTTACATAACTAACAAGACTGCCCTTTATAGCCACAGCGACTCTACAGACTCAAAGGCTGGATCGATAAAAGAGTTCAGTGGCGTTGTCACCAAAATCGGCAATTCATGTTCCAAATTCAAAAAAGGCGACCGGGTTTGGACATGTACCCTTACCGACTCTTATAAGACATCGTTCAGAGTTCAAGAATCTCTCTGCCAAATCATCCCCGATGGTGTACCTTTCGAAGAAGCCGCACTTTGGGCAGTCACTCATACCACTGCCTATCAGGCTGTCGTTCAGTTAGCCAAGGTTCAACCAGGTCAGAAGGTGCTCATTCAGTCCGCCGGAAATGCCATCGGACAAATTGCAGCTCAGATGGCTCTTCAGCAAGGAGCGCAAGTCTATGCAAGCGTTGCTACCAAGAAACAGGTTAAAGCTATAGAAAACATAGGCGTATCTCGAGAAAACGTCTTAGGAGATAACGACTTAGACCTCGCTGCTGCGATATCTCATCTTACCGGTGGCAAGGGCTTGGATGTAATTGTCAACCAAACATCAACAGGGCAATTTATACAGCAGCTATGGAACTCGATTGCTGCATCTGGTGTTTTGATTGATATCAACAACTCTGACGCTACGTCCGATGATCAGCCCGCATTGGCTATGGCTCCTTTCCAACGTGGTGCTTCCTACAGAGTGTTCAACCTGGCCAGAACGCTTGAAGAAACTCCATTACAAATGGCAAACATGTTGCAGAACGTTCTTCGCTTTGGCCCGCATGGACAGAACTTCCAGAAATCAACTCCTTGGACGGCATTTTCTGCTACTACCGTGGCTGAAGCCTTTGACTGGGCTTCTAAACATGGTAATGACGGCATGGCAATCCTCACATTTAGTCCTGAGGACAGCATTCCTGTAGACCGACGAGCGTTGAATCCCTTGTCTCTAGACCCTAACTCTACCTATCTTCTAGCTGGTGGACTTGGTGGCCTTGGAAAGAGTCTCGCAAAGCTACTAGCACAAAAAGGTGCCCGCCATCTCGCTTTTGTGTCTCGATCAGGACCAGCGTCCAAGAACGCTATCTCCCTAACCCAAGAGTTAGCAGATATGGGAGTGAAAACGGCAATCTATGCCGCTGACGTCTCCGACGAAACCGCCATGGGGAATATGCTAGCTCAATGTGCCGCCGAAATGCCACCTATACTCGGTGTAATTCAGAGCGCTGCTGTTCTCGAGGACTCCATCTACGAGAACATGACATACAAACAATGGGCTGACGCAACGCGACCAAAGATTCAAGGATCGTGGCTTCTCCATCATCTTCTTGCCGAGGCCAAGCAAGAACTACAATTCTTCGTCATGCTAAGTTCTATTGCCGGAGTTGTCGGAAATCGTAGCCAGGCTAATTATGCCTCCGGTAACACCTACCAGGATGCCTTGGCTAATTATCGCCGCCAGCAGGGTCTACCGGCTGTAAGTGTCGATTTAGGGTTGATGCTAGGAATTGGTCTTATCGCAGAAGAACGCGGTGGAACAACAAATTTGAAGAAATGGGAAGCCGCCGGCATCAATGAGCAGGAGTTTCACGCTGTGATGACGGCAGCCATGGCAGAGAACAAGTCTCTTCCAGCACAGGTGATTTGTGGTCTGCCAACTGGTGGAATTTTACAGTCTGAGAACCTCGATCGTCCGTTCTACTTTGATGATTCACGATTCTCGTTCCTCAGAAGGAAAGATGTTGACGAAACATTGAGCAAGCAAGACGAAAACGATACAGCAGACTCTCCTTCATCACAACTTAGCCGTGCAGAGTCGATGCGAGACGCTATTGACATTATCACAACTACCGTCTGTCAAAGACTTGCTCGCGGCCTTCAGACCGCTGCTGAGAACATCGATGCCAACAAGCCTTTGCATAGCTATGGGGTAGACTCGCTCATGGCGGTGGAGATTCGTACATGGATTACAGTCAACCTCCAGGCAGACATTAGTCTTTTTGATATCCTGAGTGGTGTAAGCGTTGCAGCATTGGCAGTTAAAATTGCTGCCAAGTCGAAGGCTCTACCGGAGGGTATAAACTGATCAATACATAGGTGGTCTTGGATATAGAATCTAGAAATGAATTTCATTACGTATATATCAATGTGTTCCTTTACAAATTTTATGTATGGTGGTAAAACTGATGTAGGTTATGCCAACAGTTAATCCTTTTCTCCACCACAAAAGCCAATCGATTAGTGGCCGTGATTAGTCCTAATATCCCCATGCTTCCAATAAGTGACTACTTAATAGTTAGGAAATATCGGCATCCTTGCGCAGGTATGAGTCAGGGCAAGACGTTTACTACCAACTTCCGGTTTGCTGTTCCAAGGCCTGCTGGAAACTATCAAGCTTCTCCAACTCTTTCCACAACGCCGTATACTTCTGATACCAAGTCATGTCCAAATTCAAATTTCGGAAACCCCAACGATAGAAAACAGCCAAATACGGATCCACCGCAGTCATGGCGCTTCCTACTGCAAACGGTAAATGGGTTATCGCAGAAGAAGCATTCAACTTGCTCTCAATCGTGTCGTAACAGGAGAGTATAGTCTCAAGTCCTTTTTCTCGTAACCGCCGTGCGTCCTCGTCGGTAGGATCATTGAGGTATCTTTCCGGTCTCCAGAATCCTCCAAACCCCTGTCCATGCAATACCCCGGCTATCCAGCACATCCACTCATACACTCGGACAGTTTCGACGTTGTTGCTTCCTAGAAACTTCCTTTCAGGAACTCGCAGAGATACTGCGGTTAAGATGGCAGGTGCTTCGGTGATGACTTGGCCGTTATTGTCGTCATCTTTCAGAATTATCACTGGCACGCGACCTTTGGGATTTAGGGCTAGGAATTCCTGGGGAAAGTTGCCCATTTCAATACGAATGGGGTCAAAGGGAACATTGGCTTCGAAGAGAAGAATGTGTACTGCGAAGGAACAGGAGCCCGGAGAATAATAGAATTTGATTGGTTCGGTCATCTTTCTAGCAAGTTATGAATAGTGTCTTAGGTTGATTGTAATTCTCGATCTGCAAATGATGCTTCTTCTACCATATTTAAGACCTCCATATCACCAGGCAGCCCCCAATGGCCAGATCCATGTTTGTAAGCTATGCCGGTGGGATGGCCCTAGATTGTCAGTCGCTCGTATTCATCTAAAAGTATTGAATACGAATAAATAGCGGCTTCTTGGTTTCGTTGACATGAATCTACTAGTAGAACCTGGCTATACCGAACCGGAGACCCCCTTATGACTATGATGGTATCAGGTTAGACATTATTCATATTGATATGGAGAGTGATCTGAACCGTTATTGATCAGGAAAGTCATTATATAAGGCTGCTCTCTACATCCATGTGAATTAATATCTCAAGCTATCAGGTTCAGATGTTGGAAGGCCTTCTGTTCGTTATAGTTAGGTTCTAGTGTAACTGAGTCTGGCGATGAATTGTCAGCACCGGAACCAATTCCGCACCACATCAGCATAATCCATGCGGTTTATCTAAGTAATTCATCTCATCAGCCCTAATTGATCTAAAATCCTCCGGGATTTGACAAGTTAAGCATATCAACAGCTCAAGTCTTGCATAATGTCTACAAACTCAGTCATTACCAAAGTCGTTGGATTCGCATTTTGCTCTATTGCGCTTACCCATGCTGAAGCTGACTATGCATTTCGATCAGCCTTTCAGCATGCACTCACTCCTTTTGACATTGAAGGAGCTATTCTGCGAGAAACTGAGCACTGAAAAGATTGCTTGCTATGTTCAAGATCCACTATATACTAATTGTGACAGGTTACTACTAGGTGCGCATGGAATCAATGTCCTAGATAACCCTGATGGTTTAATAGAACTCGACAATTCTACCCTCGTGATCTCATGTGCACCAAATATTCCTATCAGGCAGATCGTCATGGACATAGCCCAGCTAGTTATGATGATTTGGAATAAGACTACTCCTGATGAAAGTGAGTTGTTCGAGGTAAGACTTTAAGGAGCCACGTATAAAACATAATCAAGTACTGATAGCTGCCAGGACCGATCCAGCTTCTCCACACCTAAGAATAATGCTCAGTGATCACCATGATGAGGTTGAATTTACCTGCGATAAGGAGTACTTTGGAGATCTTGCAGTGTACATCCGTCGAACACAGCTTACTTGAATGCTCTTGAATCCTGTTGATCAAACCCAAGGGAGGCTTCTCAAAGAATAAAGTGGAAAGGTACATCTTCCGAAGTGGAGAGAAAGAAAGAATGAAGGAAAGTTATGCATTTCTAGGTTTGTATAAAAAGTAATAGTAATGATTTACTCCCCGCATATGTTCATATCGACGAACTTGATATCAAAAGAAAGGAAAGAAAAAGAAACACAACCAGAAAAAGAGAGAAAAGGATTTAACATCCATCAACGAACGAATTCTTGGGCCAGTCATACCCAGTTTGCGACCTATACCACCAAAACATTAGCAAGTCAACCCAAAACCAGAGAGAGAGAGAGGGGGGGAGGGAGAGGGAGTTAGAGAAGATACATACCACAAAGTCAAATTAGGATTATGATACGCCTCCGCATGCTGCTTAATATACTCCGTCGTCCCATAACCCGCCGGATCACACGTAATACTAATCTCATTCGGATCCTGATATATCCGAATATAATCAACCCTCATCGTAGCAGGCCACGTCTCCGCTAGCCCCGTCCAATTCAGCATCGCGAACGAAGGCGACATACCAAAGTTCAGGATTGGGTACATGGGCTCCATGGGGATCACTCTCTGGCCAATGTTGCCATTGGGGCGAACGGCTTTTGCGTCGATGGTCCAGGTCTTTTCGCTGCCGACGAACCATGTTACATTCCCCTTGGGGCCGGGAGCGTATTCGAAGGCGTAGATTTGGTATTCTTTGCCGTCGTACCAGTTGTTGTTGAGGTTGGTGAGACCAGATGCGACTTGTTGGAAGGGGCCGCCGCGGTAGGTGTTGATGGTTGTGATGGATGGGTTGTAGACGGCAGCGAAGTCTGTCATAGCATTAGAGAGGAAATATATGGAAAAAAAGAAAAGATTCGGGCATACCGTAATCCGGCAAGTACCATATATCATACGGGGCCAACTGCAAACTCTGAGACACGACACCAATCCGGTCCTGCATCTCATCAAGTACAGTCACACTAGCCTCAATAACATCAATTTCCGGCGCACCTCTTGACTTCCCAGGCGATGGATGATCCGTGCCCGGACACGTACAAGCCGGTAAACGCATCCCCGGCAAAAAGCTCAACCCGTCCGTCGAGCTCTGATTTGCCGTAATTCCCACATCACAG
This sequence comes from Talaromyces verruculosus, assembly GCA_038993655.1. Taxonomy (NCBI): domain Eukaryota; kingdom Fungi; phylum Ascomycota; class Eurotiomycetes; order Eurotiales; family Trichocomaceae; genus Talaromyces; species Talaromyces verruculosus. The sequence continues at coordinate 304,004 of JBBVQN010000015.1, read as the reverse complement.
ATATCATCATAACTATAGGGCCACATCCCATCTGTAGTTGCTGCATATCCAGCTCGTCCCAAGTTTCCCATTGCCCAGAAACCGGGCCAAAAACCGGATGTGTCACCTCGCCCTGGAAGGGAGATACTGGCTTCGAGTCGGCCGCCTGAGAAACACATTTGGTTCCAGGACTGGAGCATGCCAGATCGGAAACCGAGGTTGTGGTTGTCGTAGCTGTCGAATTGGATTTCGAGGACGCCGTCTGATGTTGAGATTGCGTCTGGGTCGTACCACTGCAGGCCCTATATCAGTACCTTCTTCGTTGATAGACAGGACAATGGATGATACCTCTAAATCCTGAGTCACGCCGTACCACAGATCCACCCCCTGAAAGAACGGATCATCGCCTTCATAGAACGTTCTGCCAGGTGTATTGAACTCGTCGGAAAACTGTCACCATTAGCCCCTGGATCTAATGCAGCATAGAAAAATAGACTCACGACAAGCTGCCACTCAGTTCCATCAGCCGCCGTTTTTGTCATGGCCGACTTGGGCGTTGTAGGATCAATAAGCCCGGTTCTGATATTCTTCAAGAGTGGTCTTGTCATTGAGATACACATCGGGTCCAGCGTGCATGGGTCTCGAGCGCCTTGGATGACGCCGTCCACAAATGTCCTGCTACAATGTCAGTGTCCATCCAGTTAACGTCAGTATGAGTGGAAAGAACGCACGTAACAGGATAAATAATAAACAGCGCCACAATCCCCGTCACCAACAACGCCAACCCACCCACATTAACCAACCCCCTCGTATTACATATATCGCAATCCCTCTCCCTATCCGCCGGATCAGGATTATGCAAGTAATCATCCTTCTCAACATCCTCCGGAAACAGCAACAGTCCCTCCGTCGGCATAATATTATACTTCTCCGAGACCGTCTGCGTATTCACATTCTCATCATCACTGCTCGCGTGAGACGGCGCCCGCGAGTCTGCAAAGGGGTCAAAGGGGTATCCGCGACTGTCCCGGCTCAGGTCCGAGTGCGAGTCATCCCAGCTGGTGCGGCGATAGGAAATCACAGAAGGGGATTTAGAGCGATCAGGGCTTTCGCGAGAGCGTCGCACTTTTCGGGGTGGTGGGAAGAGGAGTTCGGAGGATTCAGTGGGGGATATCAAGGGTGGTGAAATCAGTCCGCCATCGTTCACTCCTCCAGGTGTTAATGCTGTTGTTGTGGTAGGCGCTGCTGAGCGTCTAATAACCGATGGAACTGGTGAGCGGCGAACAGATCGTACTGAGAGTGTATGTTTGAGTCGTTCCCGTCCATCATCATCTTCCATGTCAACGAAGGGTTCATGACGGCCTGAGTTGAGCCGGATGTGAGGAGTACTCCGCGTACTCAGGGTGGTGAGTTTGTGTTTCATATCCTCCGCCATTTTCCTTCCGTTCCTCAAGTTCCTTGAATCGATCAAGTAGCGAGTAGCTGTGTTTCTCAACTAAAGCGCGCCGCGAGATCCGTACTACCGACTATCTTGACAACATTCAAAGCCCCATCTCCGATACGTAGGCCAATTCAAAACGCGATTTGCAGGGCCGACAAAGGTAAAGACTGTCCAGAACGATAAAACAAAACTGGTAAACAAAACACAACAGCGAGTGGACGGGATCAATCTCTTGTCCCTAGTAGCAACGAAGAACCTGCGTGTCACAATCTCGTCCACCACACGGCGCGCTGACTGATTAGGAGCAGAGGAAAAAAGGAGATCAAACGAGAGGAAAACCGTGTAGGACAGAAGACTGTTAACGAAACTAGCCCTGGAAGCTTGGTGGATGTCTTGTTTTGTCCACAGTCCAATGGATTATCTCTCGTGGTATCCAGCATCTTCCAATGAGCAATGAGAATGGGGGTGGATGCGGAGAGGTACTTCCAAAATTGGGGATCGAGAATGTTGGAGTGGTATGCACATTACGCGCCTTGGATATAGTACATCGGATTGCTCCTTTCGATACTGGAAGGGTCTACCCAATCGCTCACGGTTCAGGAGACAAGGTTTGGAGTCAAGTTAGAAATGATTTCTCACAAACCAAGGTTATACCCAGCTTCGATTAATAACAAGTATAAGACTCTTATTTTGCATTCTATTTGTCTTCTCAATCTAAATCTTAACTGTATATTACACTCAACCAGGTGTGGAAAGTGGACAATACGAAGAATCCAGTTGTTGCCCGCGTGAACTCTGGAATGCGGTACAGATGTTGGTGACCAGATGCTAGTGACGCGGAGGGGACAATGTAGGAGAAGACAGGAATCCTTAGACGTTAGACAATTAGAAACGAACGCGATACTTGGTATTGCTTGAGTATAACATCCTAGATTAAATGCGGTGGTTAGGTATCTCCATGTAAAGATTGGGACGGTAAATTGGTACATCGTATCTAGCCCTAAGTCAACCTCCAGCCTGTTGAACGCATTAACATGAGTAGACGGAAGGAATAAACAACAACCACGCAAAAATAAATCTATATCTGTACAGCAAGAATGCCCCTTCGGTCCAGACCTATCCCCAAGGATATTCGTGTCAAGCTACATACAGCCCTGCAAGGGATACACCAAGTATAATCGGGCCTTATCCAGGGGACCAGGACAAACCCTACCCAACCCACCCTATAAAGGCACATGGACGAACTACCCCATAAACACGAAACCGCGACAATAATAAGTCAAGTGAGGATATAAGACTAAAACGAATATCCATTCCAGGATTCAGGGCATCAATCTATCCGTCAGGTTTGATCAACTTCTCAGTCACGTTTGTTGATACTTGACGTCATTACATATCTCTTCTCGATCACTTTAAAGGGCATATTGAAGAATAACCTCATATATTCATTCATACCTCTGTAAGGTAAAAGGTAATTTTCATGCATAACCTATAACATGCATGTAAACCTGCCGGGGTGCCTGCAGGTCCCTAATGTACACATTGTAATAATAAAGAAGAAAAAGAAATCGGGATATCATCATACTCATCCAACTCCTTTTCCCATCCAAGAAGCAGAAAGATCAAGAACAAAATCAGGGCTAGAGGCTGATGAATCAACCAGAACCCCGCGTGAAGTGTAGACTCCACATCCGCAACCTGTTTCCGCTCCGAAATCTCTCTTGTTTTCAATCGCTGGCGTAAAGTTTGGGCATTCATAAGCGTCAATCCTTGGGATGATGACCGTGCTACGAATTCTTCGTGGGAAGGTTTATTCGTTCCTTTCCTTGGGTCTGATTGTTGAGTCGCTTCAACTTCAGGCTCAGGGTAAAAGGGGTGTAGGCGATTGAATGATGTGAATCGTGCACGACCATCCCTCATGACTGGTGATTGTCAATGGAGTGGTTCCGAACTAGATGATAGGCGGTTAAGGTGGAGGTAGACGTCGGTTCCGTATCTAGGCAAGTTAGTATATTTCCTTTTTACAGAGCGAAGAGAACTCACCCCTCCATGGAAATCAGCTTCAAATCTCCGCCAAAATATCTCGCATATAGTCGACTGATTGGTAATCCGTAGCCAAATCCAGCCATAGGAGCCTTGAAATCGCTCTTATCAAAATCCGGGTCCAGACTCGGGGTTTGGTCCACTGTTGTATACATATATGTCCATACCAACGGGATGGACGATCGCGGGATACCGCCGCCTTCGTCTGAGATCTTGATTGTGATATCCTCTCTACCTTCCGCAACAATGACTTTGGTCACGGGGAAATCTTCCCTCTCGGCGCCGTGCGTCTCGACGACGGCTCGCAGCGAGTTTTTGAGAGTCTCGAATAGCATATGCGACAAATGGCCGGGCACATACATGAAATTCAGGTCTGGCTTGCAGATCAACTGCACTTTGGGCGCTTCGAATAGTCCGTAATGGTCTTCGCACACGAATCGTGCGTTCTCGATCGCCTCCATGGCGACTTCGCGGATGTTTGTCTTTGTACATATAATACCGACGTAATTAGGGTGATGGGCGTGCGTCTGCTCGGTCAATGCGATATGTTGTCCGATCAGCATTCGAATTCCAATACGCGACATATAGAATCGATCTAGAAATGCTTGTATCCTCGAGTCGATCTGTAATCTTTGTCGCTTGCGCTTATATTCCAGTATACCCTGCGCCACAGTTGTGACAACTCCGTCGTGCCTTCGCTTGATTTGTTGTAGAGTCTTTCCAAATCGCTGGTTATAGGCATCAATCTCTGGCGGCCAATCCGCGTAATCGTCGGCGGGGACAAAATACCGCCGCGACAAGATCAATTTTGCCTTGCCATTTCCATTGGTCCCTTTGTGGTGGTGTGCATCATGGTTTTCCTTGCCATTGAGAGTTACAGAGGAATTCGGAGATGATCGATACTGTCCTTCTCGTATGCTCGGATTCCAGGTTGTTTCGCTGAGAGGTTTGGATTCTTTTCCGGGGTTTCGCATTGGTCGGATGAGATGTGCTTTGACTTCGTCGCTAAGCGTCGGTTTGGGGACGTTGATGATTTCCTAGTCAGTCAGCTATATCCTTGTTTGTCCTATTCGTTTCGGGATATTCACCTCAAACGATTGCGCATACCAGTCCTTCACTTTCTTGATCGAGGGCATCTCGTTCAATCCATCGGGAAGGTGGTTCAGTTCCTCGACGCGGTGTGCGAGACGGATCGGCAGCTCTTCGGAGAGGAATTGCGAAGCTCTAAACAGAGTGCCTATTATCATCAGCATCGCCATCGACAATTGATCGGTCAATACTCACCAGGCGACGGAGTCTCGCCGAATTGCACCATCTGTCGGAGCGAAACACCAGTTGCGGGGAAGCTTGCATAGTGCTTGATGGTGGCCATCAATTTATCTGACGCCTTCCACATGGTTGCGATCAATGGGCCATCAGGTCGTGTCCGATGCCTTGTCTTGTCAATCCACTTCAATGGGCAGTATAAAGATAAACAGTGTAATTGTGGTGATCCAACAGCTGATTTCAATAGTTGACTCACAGCTCGCCTGACCTCAGACGTACATAGTAAGTTCTTATTTCTTAACCGCCGGTTGTCGGTCGGACCAAAACGGGGACAGCTCTCCCCGCCAACTCCTCAGTGGTCGAACAACCCAGCTCGGATGAAAGGCCGAGACTCGTCTGCCGAGGTCACTTGTTTCGATTAATGTTGATGCTGGGGGCGGATATGCAATGCGACAATAAAATAGAATATTCTTTTTGAAGCGAGAGATATGTAGATACAGCCGACTCTCCATATGTAAATATGGAAGTGTTGTTGTTTATGCGCCAAGTACAACAGTCCGATTGTCGGATATTTCCTCACGCAGGTCGTACACACGTGACCGGTAAGTCACATGCCGTTTTCATTTCGTCAAGTTTGCCGACAGATCAATGACAAGAGAAGTAGACATTAGATAATACCATGACTGTATGGTAAGTTAGTTATATCATAAAGCCCACTGCAGTACTTACTGTATGCCATCCATCCGAGGTTGATACTCGAACGTAATCCAGGGTAATAATACGAGCTTGTCGGTAATGGACGTGCCAATGCTGTAAGTTTGGCTGTATCTGCATTACGCATGACGGCCCATTCAACCGGCATTAGCATCGTCGATCGCATTTTGATCCATAGCCATCTAGGACTGTGCTGCTATGCGAACTGATAAATAGTCTTCCAAGGCCTCGAGATGGTCTTGGAGTTGTCAGTGCTCACGAATAGGTATGAATAATTGGGTATGGGCTGGGAGTATATACCTAGGTATATGAAGTACTTCGCCAACTACGACTCTTGTGCGGCAACCTTGGAATTTGGTCATGTAAATTTATATAGACTGTCATCCCACTTGACTGCCTGAAAATGCACCTAGGTAGTTAATGTACGCATCGATTTATGAGGCAATCAATCTATTAATTGATGTACCACTCCGAAGCCAGCAGATAGTAACATCGACTAGTGATTGTAGCGTAACGGAACTGACTCTCCGGCGGCCCGTCGAGGTTAAATAAAGTATGCAGCCAATAATTAGGTACTTACAAGACTTTCATACATGTAGTTACGGATACGCTCATACTCTTAAGAGTCATAGAGGCCATATCAGCATGCGCAGTCCCACTGCCCAGGCGAGAGCGTACGGAGTTACCCAATCTTCTGGCCTAGACCCCGCGTTCAGACTGTGAATACAGAGCAGGAGTAACTGTAACTGTCTTTCAGTTTGCTCACCAAAATACCCCGTGGTACTATGGACAACAAAAAAGTTCGCGTATTATAGTTTCTCATCTATAAAATACTTACCATACATAGTAGGAGTACCGTGCGTCCAGCACCTGGCCCAACTCGGTAATTCCTCATTTCCACCCCGAGTGTTAGTGTTCGTTAGAGCCGCGCTTCACGATACTCTAGACTGAGTATCTTCATCTCCTTTCTCTCTCCTCTTCTAAGTTCTTGGTTGTTGCAAAGAAAGGACGGATAGGTGGAGGAAGCGTTCTTACCACGTTGCCAGAACTCAAAACATCCGATACACTGGCATACATAACTACCCACGTTACTCCGTATCCACTCTTTATTTCATCTTCTTTCTTCACACACGACTGACAGGTTTGGCCCTCGATTTCCGCCTACAGCGTCTTGCATCGTGGTGGAGTCCTGCCAACTGGACCCTGCCCACATCGCGCACACTTCCGTCAACCGAGCCGTAGTTACTACGTATCAATTGGGAGTTTCATGGTCGAATTGAGGTGACGATGCATGAAAGAGCATATTGATTGTTCTGGTCTGGATGAAAGAGGAATACTACGTTCGCCCAAAGGAAGAAGAAGGCCGAAGTCAAAAGAAGAAATATGTCAATTCAGCTCCATAAGGCTCGATGTTCGGTTCCTCTTTTAAACACCGTTTGCTAAACAACATCTCGCTATCGCCTTTGGTTGGGATCACTAACCCAGACTGCCGATTTTTCTTTCTTTTCTTTTTCCCCTGTCAAAATTTTCAGCTCTCTTTCTTGCCGCGGCTGTCAATTTTTCACTGATATTTGACATGACATGGTGGTTGTGGTATGATTACTACTAAAGAGTCTAGCCGCTTTTCGACCTCGTGCTGTCAAAAGAAGATTCTGTCTGATCTCAGCTATCTTATTTTGACCTGCTACGAACCCACCCCATCATCAGACTTTGCTTCATCAGACTTAATTCATCCTGCAGCAGTCTGTTTTGCCTCTTTTGGGTTCGAGTTCCAAAAAAAAGAAAGAAATCATACACTCGCGTTGCAACAAAAAAGTGGGTGCTAATAAACGTAAACGACGCGTGATTAGCACAACGATCATTCATATTGCCACGCCACTTTCCTGGCAGTCGACCTTGCTCTGCTGTCAGACTGACAATTGGCACGATTCAAATCTCGACTAGTTAGTTGAATTGTGTGGTGGGCCGGCAGAGGCGAGTGAGTGCATAGTTACGGCAGAATTGACGAGAAAATTCTCTCACGATTACCTGCACAATCAATGTCGATATAAATTTCGTCGACACCGGTTGACTTTCTCTCCAACAGCAAAAACACATAGATCTTTTATTTCAGCAGCACCATGTGGCAGCGCCGGTCATCGCAGAGTGAACCACCCCTCTCATCAACCTCGCCCGCCACTCCTGCATACGCATATTACTCGTCATCAGCATATCCATCACAAATGTCTCGACGAGGCCCCATAGAAGGACCGCCGGGTTACCAACTGCGACGAAGAGTCACGTGGCGGTCGTCGGCTTATAAGATTATCGCCTATCTTTATGTTCTGGGTATCTTGTATATTGTCTGGTTGATTCGAGATTTGTTCTGGCTCCCGTTCTCGTCGAGTCCTAGTGGAAATCATCGGTCAAAGGATTAGGCTGAGTTGGGTGAGTTGAAGTGGTCATGTTGTCGTCGAAGGCAAAGGTTGATGTGCAGTCGGGCTATACCCAGGTAACCGCGACGGACAGCATAACACGCGTCGCATGAAGATGATCTCGACGCACCTTAGTTGAAGAGTCGAGTCGGGGCGTGGTGCAGCCTGTCGGGGTGGAACTATCGCAATATACATGGAAAGTCAGGTGCTCGCGCAAACCCTAAGAAGCCTGAGGCCGCAAACCGTCCATCCAATAAACCAAACGAGCAGGGAAGAACAGCAAACTACAACAGACGAAACAAGCCAAACACGGAGAACACAGAGAACACGGAGAGCAAAAAAATAAATCAAATCAAGACTCAGTATCTCATTGGCTGGCATGGAAGAAATTACAACAAAAAGCAAATCATGCATAAACCTCTCAACAGCGGACTCAGCTCTGACTGGCATGATCCTTGGAAGATCGGTCGAATGTTCGATCGAAATGTGGGGATGGCCAAATCGTGTCTTATGGCCTTACCAGGCAGGGCAAATGATGGACATTGGGCGCAGCAATACGAGTTTGTGCAAAGTAGTGCAGATTTCTTCCGGCTGACTTAGTCTACTAAGTCTAGCCTCGTCAGAAGCCTCTGGGACGGGCCATTATGTATGCTTGTCGCATGATGGATGCCCTTATGATGATCAATGGCTAGGTTGTCATAAGGCTGTTGACCGCTTGTCATTACGGTCATTACGGTCATGACGAGGCTGACATGATATTCCCTTCGTCGTTCTGTTCATTACTCGCCCACCACTTGCACTCTAACCTCTACTATCCTAATCTTCGACCACTCGACAAACACAACCAACCAACTCGACACTACCAACTCATGCTTTATATTCTAGACGACGACGGAGTCCTCCCGAGTCCACGGAGCATATCCAACATCGCTTATCAATCACCAGCCCAAATCCAAATATGAGACCCACTCGAACTATTGACTCCTGCACAACAAACCAAACAAAAGAAGAAAGAACACAAAAAGAAAAGGAACGAAAAGAAAAGAAAAGAAATTAGCGAAAAGCATTGACCTCGGCGTTTATTTCGATCCTGACTCATGCATTTCAAAATTCGCGTTTGACTGCATCGGGAAATACGATCTGTCACATGTTTATAATTTATATACCCCCTAGTTTAATTATATCTCGCTGATAGTGATTTAGTTGGTCGATTTTTATGCATCTCAGCATGCGCATAAAATATGTACTACTGTAAGATGTACTAATAGCATAATTGCGAGTTAATGGTGGTCAGCAAAATCTTGTCCACTTGTCACGACACAACATTTACTATCCGTGTAGCGCATCACTCCTGGTCCTTCATAATATTACCTTCTATCCATGACTGACCTGGCAGACATGAAATATACAATCCATTCAACATAGCGCTTACGACCTCACAATCGAGTCAGCCAACACTGACTCACTTAACAATGAGGGAAAAAAGTATACATGCCCAAACCAGCCTAGCTTCAGAATTTCAGCCCCCCAGAAGCCGACCCACGACGCTCAATCGTCGCTGATTTGCTACTCGGAGTACATTGCGGCCAATCACTTTGTTGTCTCTAAATTGGATAGTATTCTATGGGGTTTCTGGAAGCCGGAAGCCGGAGAGGAATCATCACATGATAGCCCTCAGTCTTTTGGTTGTTGCATCATGGCGTATACCAAGGTTATCAATCCGATTAATCCGACTTATTATAGTACGTATTTACGGTACGTACATCCTATGATTGATAAAATCAATCAGATGGCAAACGATCTACACGACGCAAATCTCGTAAGCTCGTATTCGCAGGGCCAAGCTCAATCTCGGAAAGCACTCCGCGAGTCAGGTCTGAAGCAGTCATTTACTTTCTTTGCTTTGTTACTGCCCACTAACTAACTAGTCATGATTCTGGCCCCGATTTAGTCATCTAACTGATCTAAGTGACCTAACTAACAAACGAACCAACTGTTGGTCATGTATTTCTAATGTTTGCTAAGTTGGCCATGTCCGTCATCTCAATAATGAATGCATTGCTTACAGAAAATGTATGCGACATCTCACTTCTAAGTTTGTCCGAATCATCCGTATCGTTGTCAGAGTCCAGTCCTCACCCCGCATTGTCTGACTAGTTCTAGTAGTCGCCCACTAGCAGCCCCATAGCCAACCAGTACGAGTCTAGTCTTTTGCCTAACAAGTCAATCGTTTCAAACCCGGCCAATATATGACCCCTAAGCGAGGACGACGAGGAGGGGGGCTGAACTTTTTCTTTTGGCAATTGTCCGCAACGCCCGGCTTTGGAGACTTAACTCCGGCCAAAGACTCTTTAAACGCATCAATCTGATTAGTGAGATGAATGGCTGGATGCCCTACGTATTTAGTATTCGATTGATTGCTTCTCCATACTATTAGCTTGCGACGTCCCGACCCAAACACTTGGCCCGCTAATTGGTTGGGTTTTGTCTTTTTGACTCGTCTCAAGGAATGGATGGATCGTCTTCTGGAAGGATTGGAAGAAGAAGTTTCTTTTCTCAGTTTTATGACTGGTCTTGACCTGACTACTGATTGATTCTTGGGTGAATGATCTGACACGAACCACGGCAAATATCATTACACAATTTAATATACGATCATGCATGTTTCCCCGACGGTATCACTTTAGCTGTTGACTATCCGTGCTTTCCGGATTGCCTGGACAGCCTGCTTGCTGCCTCAATTATCATACAGCGGCCTGTTTGATTGATGGTGGTGAATGGTCATTTATGTATTTCAACTGATCTCAAGAACCCGACAAACACCTCACAAAAGGCATCGACACAGCATCCTTCCATTTGAGGCATCACCTGCCTCATACGGCAAACAATACATCTTCATTTACATGAACGCCATCACGAAACTCGATACTGAGGCGACTGACAGAAGACGACATCCATGGCGGCGATATAGGGAGCTTATCTAGACCAAATCTTAAACTAAGAAAAGAAAGAAAAAAAATGCCATCAACCTTTGGATGGGATCACTTCCCTCTACCCGCTGCCGACAAACGGCATCATCACACACATACACACACAACAACCGACTTCGTCGCCCAACAAGACACCCTCCACACCATAACCCGCACACGCACAACCTTAACCGCCGCCGAACGCGCGCGACGCAATCTAAACGCCAAACTCGCAAATCCTCTCGCGGGGTTCACGCACGACGAACTGAAAAAGCAAGGTCTCAGATTCAGTATTACGCATCAAGTCGGCGATGAAGAAGATATTCGCGCGTTTGAGATGGGCGCCGTGCTGGCGCAGGCACCCGAGAAATTCGAGGAGATTGAAGGGTTGACGGAGGATGAGTTGCAGGTGCTGAGGCAGGAGTTTACGAATAGGTGGTCGCAGCCGCCGTTGATGTATGTTGTTATTGGGATTTGTTCTATATGCGCTGCTGTACAGGGGATGGGTCAGTCTTTTTTTATTCCCTTTCTTGCTGTTGGAGTGAGTAGAGATACTGATATGAGCAGATGAAACCGTGGTCAACGGCGCCCAAGTCCTATACAAAAGCCAATTCGGCATCGACGGCAACGACCCTCGCTCTACATGGTTACTCGGTCTTTTGAATTCTGCCCCCTATCTCTGCTGCGCTATCGCGGGTTGCTGGCTCACAATCCCCTTTAACCACTGGTTCGGTCGCCGCGGCACCATTTTCATTACCTGCGTCATTTCTTCGCTGGCATGTATATGGCAGGGCTTCGTCAATACCTGGTGGCACATGTTCGTCGCCCGGTTTGTGTTGGGGTTCGGAATTGGACCTAAATCAGCTACTGTGCCTATTTACGCGGCCGAAACGAGTCCGCCGGCTATTAGAGGCGCGCTGGTTATGCAATGGCAGATGTGGACTGCGTTCGGAATCATGTTTGGCTACGCTGCTGATCTGGCGTTCTTTCAGGTGCCTGATCCGCCGCATATATCTGGCTTTAATTGGAGACTTATGATGGGTTCGGCGTGTATTCCCGCGATATTAGTGTGTTTACTGGTTTTTGTATGCCCGGAGTCGCCGAGGTGGTATATGAGTAAAGGACGATACGATAAAGCGTATCAGACTATGTGTCGACTGCGATATACGAAGTTGCAGGCTGCCAGGGATGTGTATTACATCTACACGCTGCTGGAGGCAGAGACGAGTATGCGGCTGGGTCAGAATAAAATGCTCGAAATGATTACTGTGCCGCGGAATCGTCGTGCTTTGCTGGCGTCTGAGATTGTCATGTTTCTGCAACAGGTACCCTCTCCCCCCCTCCTTATCCTCCTTCTCTTTTTGATTTTGATTTGAGTGTACTGACATAGAGGATTAGTTCTGCGGCGTCAACGTAATAGCCTACTACTCCTCCCAAATCTTCCTCGAAGCAAACTTCTCCCCCATCTCCGCCTTCGGCGCCTCCCTCGGCTGGGGCGTCGTAAACTGGCTGTTTGCGATCCCCGCCGTCTACACAATCGACACTTTCGGGCGTCGCAACCTTTTGCTTTGCACGTTTCCCATGATGGCTATATCCATGTTTTTTACGGGGTTTAGCTTTTATATCCCCGAAACCCACCACACGGCTCGAATAGGATGTATTGCGTTAGGCATTTTCTTGTTTGGAGTCGTATACTCACCCGGCGAAGGACCCGTGCCGTTTACATATTCCGCGGAAGCGTATCCGCTATACGTCAGATCGTACGGCATGTCCCTCGCAACAGCGACGACGTGGTTCTTCAATTTCATCTTGGCGATGACATGGCCCTCGCTATCATCACGTTTCACGACTGCGGGCGGTTTCGCGTGGTACGGAGCCTGGAATGTGGTGGGTTGGTGGTTAATTCTAATGTTCATGCCTGAAACGAAAGGCAAAACGCTGGAGGAATTAGATCAGGTGTTTTCGGTGCCGACGAGGTTTCATGCTAGATGGGGACTGAGGCAGATCCCCTATGTAATTAGGAGGTATTTGTTTAGGCAGAAGGGTTTAAAGCCTGAGGTGCTTTATGAGATGGAGGATTATGATGGTGGTGGTGGTGGTGGTGGTGGCGGTGGGCCCTCAAGAGGGGAAGAGGATGGGTATAGGGAGTTGGGGTTGATATAACTGTTCAAAGGGTTTTAGGGTATAGTTATATGAGACATGAATTAGATTTGGTCTATCTACATCTCCATGAATATTTAAGGATAATGAGACTCATCAGACAGCAGTTGGACATAATATTTCACTTTCCGCATGAAAAGAAAATCTCGTCTCGGAACAGGTCTGTGTGAAACAGGTGTCATCATGCTGAGTCCCTTATCCCTTGACATCTCAGAAAATCGACGATATTCATCGTCTAAAAAACGACTCGATGCTTCGCTGTTTCGTGTCATGCTGCAAACTCCCTATTCCGCCTCTTGTGCGTCGCAGATCTCGTAGATGAGTCTTGTTGTCAACTGATAAGACTTTCATGGTCCATCCAGACAATAGTGAATCTGTTTCCGCGCTTATGGCTGGAGTTGGGCGACGAATAGATAATTCCATATACCCCGTATTACTCCAAAATGGGACGAGCGTCCCTCCCCTAGTCGCTGACAATGCGACTTCGGGCGAGAACGATACGCTTCCCCATGGAAACGCATGCATGAAACAATTCCACAACACGCGAAGGATTATACCATGTGCCACGATCGCGATTGCCGAGTCATTTTCAGTCTCATCGTCATGAGCCAACAGGACAGGAAACAAGTATTCTTCCAGAAACTGATTCGCGCGTGCACGCATTGAGACCTCCGTTTCGGCGGGTTCAGGCTCTACCGTCGACGGTGACACTGTCGTTGATGCGTGAATCCGAATACCCTCGCGAGAACCGAAATGCTGTTCTCTCAGTAACGGTGTAACCATCACCTGGCCAACCGACATTTCGTCCCCAGCAAGAGTCGTATTGCAAATCCCCTCCGCCGTAATGACTGCACGACTCAAATCCGACGCAAAAACATGCTCAAACTTGACAGCCGCAGAACGGAAATACGTCGCTAGCCGCTGAATCTGCGAAACGCCGTGGTTCGTGAGTGCGGAGTCTGTTGTTCCTGCCCTATATCATTCCATCCCAGAAAATGGGGAAGAGGTCAATGAATCGCTGTATCTTGAGAGTATGCTGCAAAGTACGTGAAAGGTGGACGGTACCAAGCTTGTCCCACATTATGGACAGTCTCAGCATGGCGGATGAGATAGATTTTCATCCTGCTGGTTGGGGTTTGTGAAATGAGGCATTACAGTTGCGATACAATCTGTTTTAGAAGCCTCATAGTCAAGCGCTGTGTAGCGACGATGGGAGTAGAGCCAGCAGAGGTCGAGGAAAAGGAAGGGAGATTTTGACGCGGCGATGAGACTGACAGTTGGGCTAGCCTGATCAAGTTAGAGATTTTACTAACCAGATTCGGCGTCACATGAAAGGCAGGGAGGAAGATGAATTGCAGGAGACTTTAGGAGTATTTTGTAAAATTGAAAATATTTTAAAATTTGCCTTCATTCCCAATATTCATCAGCTGCCTGATATCTAGGCAGCCTTACAGTTGTTGTGCCATTGGCATGTTTACCTCCAGCCCGATCATCTGCGGGGCCCAACAATTTAATCTCACTCAAGCGGGAAATTTTTTATATCTCATTCTCTAGCGCCCTGCGAACGGTACAGAATCATTCTCGTTGCGGGCATTGCCAATTTTGTGAGCCTAGAGCACTGAAAGGTAAGTTGCTACATTGTCTACCTAGATGTCATTTCATTGAGTCTTAAATATTGTTCAATGACTGTCTTACTAACATTTACAGTCAACATGGCCGACACCGAACAGACCAACGAACAACAGCCGTGGAGTATGCACACCGTCCTCGATGCCTTCCCATTATAAGAGACTAACAAAAACAGCACCCACCAAAGCGGCAAACGGCGTCCGCACTAATGGTCGAGCATTCAACTCGTCAAACTGGCGCGTAAAGAGCGACGACAGCCCCAGCACCAACAGCCCTCGATTCAACAACCAGTCCGGCAACAACTCCCCTCGTTCCCCCTTCAACAAGTCATGGCAACCAGTGCCCCAATCGATCACCGAGGGTCGACGGCTCTATGTTGGCAACATGCCCTACACGGCCAAGCGGGAGGACGTGGAGACCATCTTCGAGGGAGGAGAATACTCAATGTGCGGCCTGTTACTGAAATGAAACGCGCGCGTCGGCTGATGATACCTCTAACCATAGCGAACGCATTGATATCTCGATCGATCCCTTCACAGGCCGCAACCCATCCTACTGCTTCGTCGAACTAGCCACAAAGGAGCAAGCCGACCGCGCAATGGTGGAGTTGGATGGCAAGGACCTCCAGGGACGACCCATCAGAATCAAGCCTGGTGTCGCAAAGTCGGCTCAGGATCGCTCTACTTCCACGCGCTCCCCTCAGAGCTCTCCCTCCCGTTTCAACGATAACACCGGTTCTCCTTCCACTCTCGTCGATCGTTGGCAGCGCAAAGATACCTCTTTTTCGAACAACAAGCCAAATGACATTGAAAACAGCCGTCGCTTATATGTCGGAGGTCTCCCAAAGATAATGGATAAGCAGGCCCTTGATGCCGATATCCAATCTTTCTTCAAGGGGTACAACCTGTATGTATTTTTTTCACTATTGTGAAGGGGAATTCATGACTGACATCTGAAAAGTGAGGCAATCTCCAAGCTCATCACTCCTCATCCCTCCAAACGCTTCGAGCCCGGTGACCACTACTACCTCTTTGTCGACTTTGCAACCATCGAAGAAGCCGCCGCAGCACAGACAGCTCTCGATGGACAGGACGGACCCTGGGGTGGAAAGTTACGGCTCGGAAGAGCTCGCGGCGAGTCTACAAAAGTGATTTCGGACAGGCAGAAGTTGGCTTCCCAGAACGAAGACCCTGAAACTGCTGCTGTCTCTGCGGCGTAATCTTCATAGCGCGTTTATTAGATTTCTGTCTCCTCATTGTCCCATAAAAATTGCCGCGAAATAAAGGCACCAATTTCATTTGTCACGACTCAGCATACAGCTCTGAATGTCTGTCAACTGAATAGAACTCGACAATGCAATTAACCGCACTTGTCAACTTGAATTGCGATAAAATACTATGTGTAGAAATAAGAGTACAGAGTCAAGAGTAAAGAGTAGAAGCAAGTTGTTGTCAGCAACTATGGTTGATAAGTAGCTTCCCCGCCAGCCTAGCTCTCAGTCCCCAGGGCAGCTCCTTCCCTTCCGTGGGCCCTGAGATTGCCCCTCGGCCTCTACTGGTTTCTTCAGACAACTTAAGTCTCCTACACACCTCTCGAAGTTTCCGAAGAACAGTCACAACAAGCTACGATAAATGCGCATCCGCAGTCGCTCTTATCATCATCGCCATTCCCGCCTTCTCCGAATCCTTTGTCCGTGACTACTTCAACAAGACCATCTTGGCTTACACGATACCTACGGCAGCCATCAACTAGCCCGCTGAACGAACAACGAACAAGCGCTCTCTTCAAACCCTCAGAAACAAATCACCTGTCACTGGCGATTACGATTGATATCTCGTTCTTTTCAAAACCTCTATCCAGAGGTTCTTTGCGCTGTTGTGATACCTTAGCCATCCGCACATCACCAGCACGTCCTCCATCATGTCATCCGGAGAATCTGGGCGTACAGAGTCGGCAAGCAAGACTTTCTATGCTAGCGTAAGTACTAACTAATCCGTTTCCTTCTCAACTTGCTTCTGAAATGCATGCCTTCCTGTCCTTTGGTTGTTTTTCTCCCTTTCGTATTCGTCTGCTCCCCTATACGGCTACACCCCGCATTATCGTGTATGGCTTGGTCCTCGTGACGTCCAATTGTCCATGCCAAAGTCTATTTCAAACATCACACGGAAGTTACAGTACACCAGAAGAAATCGGAGTTCTAGAAAAGCCAGTGAACGAACAGTGAATCAATCTGGAGAGATATCTATGCGCCCATTTACCCGAACAGATTTCCTTAGCGGCCAGCAGCTGATGAAGCTACTTGCCCTACTAGCAACTTGCCGAGGAGTCAGGTCTGGAGCTCACCGAGGTGCGGTCATACCATCAATTTACTCCTGCTCTAGCCGGTTTCAATTCGTGGTGGTCTCCTTTTGCTGTTTATCGGCTGTGCTCCGCCTTGTTTACCCGCGACGAGATGGGTCTGGCCATGGCCTCGGTGCGAGTTCCTGCGAACTTCGACGTTGCTTTTTTGCATCACCGCCCAATTTGTGTCAGATGATACAATTGTTTGACAAATTTTTGGTGGTATGCCCCATATTTTTCAACAAATGACAACGAGCTCGTGATGGGTCAATTGAATCGCATTTCGAAGCCGTCTTCCCCTATATTTTCTCGCATTCCATGTTGGAGACACCGCACCAGATCCGAACCTTGAGTCGCGCATCTTCGGACCCTGCCCCGATCTCCGTTATGATCTACAATCTACAATTTTTTCTGAGATTCAACCCTTCCATTTTCACATTCTGCTGCTTACGCTGAAAGCGAATTGGCAAACCCCGAACAACCTCTCAATTGACGACGTCATACTGTGTTTGGCTCGTTGGAGCCGAATCCATGGGGGCCGGCTTACCACCACCGACTGTCTCATGAGACTATCAACATCATGACCCGCATGGCTGGCACTGTCGGCTCAAGAAACCACCGTTTTCACATTCCTGTAATAATGTTCTATCCTTTGCACTACAACGTATCCGAACACACTGTTTTGATCCATGCTTTCCACTCCCAACAGCTTGTTTATTGATTTGCGCAATTTATTTAACTACTTTCGCTTCCATTGCGCATCGCGACTAACGGTTTCTCGACAGTCCGACGATACTAAAATATGTGTTGTCATGGTTGGGTTGCCCGCCCGGGGCAAGAGTCTCATTGCGGGGAAAGGTTGGTGGTTCTCCAGTGATTTCGGACAAAGACTTACATTCACTAGCTCTACGATACCTCGCCTGGGTCGGAATCTCCGCGCGCATATTCAACGTAGGAACGTATCGTCGAAAGATGTCGCCTCATCCGTTAGCGAACTTTTTTGATCCACACAACCCGGAAGGCGAGAAAATGAGATGGGCTGCAGCCGAGGCTGCTGTGTCGGACATGCTGAAATGGTTCAAAGAGTCCAACGGCGTTGTTGGAATTTTTGACGCCACCAATTCGACGAAACAAAGACGAGCATGGATTCACAAGACCTGCACTGAAGCCGGGATCGAGACGCTCTTTGTGGAATCATCTTGCGATGACGAGGATATTATAATGAATAATATACTGGAGGTCAAGACGACATCACCTGATTATAAAGGACAAGACCCCGAGATAGCAGCCCAAGATTTTCGGAATCGCATTCGCAATTATGAAAAAGTTTACGAAACGATAGACGATGAGGAGAAGGCTTACACATACGTCAAGTTGATAAACGTGGGATCAACGGTCATTATAAATCAGATCAAGGATTACTTGTCAAGTCGACTGGTCTATTATATTCAGAATCTCCACATCAAACCCCGGTCTATCTGGTTATCCAGGGTACGTTGCATTCTATATTTCTTCCTTAGGCCTACGAAACTAATTTCTTCTAGCATGGAGAATCCGAATATAATTTGACGGGAAAGATTGGCGGTGATTCTGATATCTCTACTCGTGGAGAAGCTTATGCTCGCGCACTTCCAGGCCTACTAAAACAGTCCGGTGTTCCACCGGGCACCAAACTCACCATATGGACTTCGACCCTGAAGCGCACAATACAAACGGCGCGTCATCTTGCTGCGGAGACAGGTTACGACAAGCTTGAATGGAAAGCGCTCGATGAACTTGACTCTGGCGTGTGCGATGGATTGACATATGAGGAGATTGCCGAGAAATACCCCGAAGACTTTGCCGCACGAGACGAAGATAAATACAACTACCGTTACCGAGGCGGAGAGTCATACCGTGACGTTGTCATACGATTAGAGCCGATCATTATGGAGCTGGAACGCAGTGAGAACATTATCATCGTCACCCACCAGGCGGTTCTGAGATGCATATACTCTTACTTCCATAATATGTCTCAAGAGCAGAGTCCGTGGATGGAGGTTCCGCTCCACACACTGATCAAATTGACGCCTAGGGCATATGGTACAGAGGAGCAGCGTTTCAAAGCCAATATTCCAGCTGTATCCACATGGCGAGGCAAGGGATCCTCGGCCAAACACCAAGAGCCAGCCGAAGGTAGTCAGTCAAGCCATTGATCATGAAACGATCAGGGTTATGACTAGAATACTTCGTGTGCATACTATATAGCCAACCTGCTATTGACTCATTCTCGTCTACTCTTCTCTTCATTGCCCGGCCAGCAATGACCATGTTCTTTGCTAGAGCTAAGTGTCAAAATAGCATGGCGTGGCGTTAGACTTGCCCTGTGCATACTAGATGCATACATCAGATGTACCAAGCTTTCTTTTGCATTGTCGATATGGCGATCAACGTGAATGACTCTGTTGTTGCAGCTGGATACCAGAGGTCGGATGCATATATAGTCAAGACCTTATTCAGCCCAACAGGATTAGCAGGTGAGCTAACCTAGCAGGAAGCAATAAACTACAAGTACTTAAGCTTAAACCATATAAACTATAGTAACATCATGATTGCCCTGTTGAACAATGAACAATAATAGTAAAAACCGATGTAGTCACATGACGTAGTTTGATAGCGGGCCATCATGACGGCAATCGCAGGGTCACTCTCCATCTCCGCAATCGCTACCTCCAATACCTACTCAGCTGCAAACACAACGCTTCGTTGCGCTGCAACCAAGCCACGAAGCTCCAAATGATGGCCACTCTCTCATAGATCATGATTAATATATCGATACGAAACTCTCTGTCAAGGTGTCACGCCTTGGCTCCCTTCTCTCCATAATCAACCATGTTATCCGCCTTCAAACCGCGACCGCTCGTCGAACTCAAACAACGCGACAAATCCAAGATCGAGACCATTCTCGCATACGGCGACCGCTTACTTGTTGGACTGAATAATGGGAGTCTGAGGGTGTATAGGGTCAATGAAGCTGTGACCGAACCTGCTGCCGGCAATGGCCAAGGGAATGGGAATGGGAATGGTCATGCCCCCGAAACCGCCGCGAAGGACGAGAGCCGGCAACAGCAGCAGCAGCAGCAGCAGCAAGAAGCGTCTGCGGTGAAATCGGTCGATTTATTACGCGAACAAGAGAAATTTACGAGGTATAAAGCTGACCAACTTGCTTTTATTAAAGAGGCGAATATACTGGTTGTGTTGTCAGGTGGTTATGTTTCTTTGCATGATTTGCAGAGCTATGAGTTGCAAGAACAGCTTGCCAAAACCAGGGGAGCGAGCACGTTTGCGGTGACGTCGAATGTCATTAATGATGTCGAAACGGATTTGCCGTCGATAGTGTCCAGGCTGGCTGTGGCCGTGAAACGCAAGATTCTTCTCTGGACTTGGAAGGACATGGAATTAGCGCCTGAGGTTACAGAGATCACTCTCGTTAGCGGCATTAAGACATTGACGTGGATATCCAGCACAAAACTGATAGCGGGATTGGGTTCAAACTATGTCTTGGTCAATATCGAAACTAAGGAACTCGGCGACATCGTTGGCCCTGGAAGTATTGGCGGTGGACCGGGTCAGGAATCAAGTCGACTAGGCGGCGTCGGAGTCGCTAGTATGAGCTACATTGGCATGGGAGGAATGGTACCGAAACCACTCGCAAGTCGATTAAGTGAAGGCCAGGTGCTTCTAGCCAAGGACATCAACACCCATTTCATCGATATTGATGGCAAGTCATTGGGCAAACGACAAATACCATGGAGTACCGCTCCCGAAGCTCTCGGATACTCGTATCCGTATCTTTTGGCGCTGCAGGAACCTTCTAAGGGGACACTGGAAGTTCGGAATCCGGATACATTGTCTCTTCTGCAATCGATCTCTTTGCCTTCGGCCAGTCTGCTTCATATCCCACATCCGAGCATCAGCTTAGCGCATGCCGGAAAGGGATTTTTAGTAGCTAGCGATCGGGTTATCTGGAGGATGGAAGCTCTAAGTTATGATGATCAGATTGATGGACTGGTTGAGAATGGGTATTTGGATGAGGCGATTAGTCTCCTTAATATGCTCGAAGATGCTCTTTTGAAAGATAAGGTAGGTCGGCTGCGAGAGGCTCAGTTGCAAAAGGCGCAGAAATTGTTCGATCTCAGGAAGTACCGTGACTCTCTCGACTTGTTTGCGGAGATTTCGGCGCCCCCTGAGGTTGTTATAAGGCTATATCCAAAGGTCATTGCGGGGGAGTTATCGACTGTTGAAGAGGATTCGGATCAAACGGACGAGGAAGAGCCTACCACGCCAAAGGGTCAGAATGGCGTACACGCAGGAACAGATGGGCCCGCTATAGTAGATGCGTCTCCTGCCAAGGCTTCCATCTATGCGCCTTCACTCACTTCATTTCTTCGTACTAGAGAAGAAGGGAGTGATGATGGTAGCGTTCGAGGAAAGTCTAGTGAAATTCTAGAACCAGATAAGAAACTAGGTTTGTAAATCCGCATCACATGTAATGATTTCAGCTAACAATTTGAACAGAAGGAAAAGATCTCAAAAACGCAGTGCGTGAGCTACAAGGTTATCTAGCAGACGTCAGGCGCCGATTTCCGAGGTTTCTCAACGCAGATGGCACTCTGCGTACTGAAACCTTACATCAGGACGGCGCAAATGATGGTTTTTTACAGTCTGTGCGGATGTTACTTGGTCTTTCGCAGGACGCTGATGACATTGAGTTCGGAGACCGCCTGCGCGAAAATGCCAAATTAGTTGACACGACACTTTTCAGAGCGCACATGTACGCTACGCCTAGTCTGGCCGGCTCCTTATTCCGAATCGCCAATTTCTGCGATCCAGACGTGGTTATGGAAAAGCTGGAAGAACACGGGCGCGATACCGAGTTGATTGACTTTTACTACGGCAAGAAGATGCATCGCCGAGCACTGGAGCTACTTCTCAAATTTGGTCAGGCGGAAGCAAAAGATGAAGAAGAGGAAGATGAAAATCCTACACTCGCACAACTCCGCGGTCCGAAGCGCACTGTTGCTTATCTACAGCACCTATCCCCGGAGTACATCGACCTCATTCTGGAGTTTGCAGAATGGCCTCTAAAGGAAGCCCCCGAGCTCGGAATGGATATCTTCTTGGCTGATACGGAGAATGCCGAGACGCTTCCGCGACATCAGGTTGAAGAATTCCTTGAGAAGATTGATGTTGCTCTTGCGATCTGTTATTTAGAGCATGTTATCGACGAGTTGAACGATTTGAGTCCTGATCTACACCAGAAGCTGTTGCATCTCTATTTGGAGCGACTGAAAGATTACGAAAAGACTGGAGAAGAAGACGAGGAAACATATTCTTTATGGCAGACGAAGTTCCTGGAGTTCCTGAAATCAAGCTCCCAGTATTCACCGGCAAAGATGTTGAACCTTTTACCTCGCGATGATCCGAATTTCTACGAGGCTAGGGCGATTGTGTTTAGTAAGATGGGACAGCATCGACAGGCATTGGAAATTTACGTTTTTAGGCTGAAGGAGCATGAGAAGGCAGAAGAGTGAGTTCTTTCGTCTACATGGATTGTGAGGCCACTTTCTAACACGATGATAGGTACTGCAATCACATCCACATCACGGAGGAGACGAGCATGGCTGAGGTGGCTCCATCCCAGCGTCTGGCGCCTACAGACGCTGACAACGCGAAGCCAACCATTTATCTGACATTGTTATCTTTATACCTTTCGCCTCCACACGATTACAAGCCGCAATATGGTCCAGCATTGGACATCCTCGCCAAACACGGATCTCGACTACCCGCAAACTCAACACTCGACCTGATCCCCGAAGACATTGCAGTACGAGAACTCGAGTTCTACTTCCGCAACCGAATCCGTGCCGCCAGCTCAATTGTGAATGAGGCGCGAATCGTTGCAAATCTGCAGAAAGTGCAGAACGTCAAGACGCAAGCTCAACTGCTGGTTGGGGAAGGTCTTCCGAACGATAATAAAGCGCGTAGTCGACATGTGACGATCACGGATGATCGCGCGTGCGTTATTTGTTATAAGAGGTTGGGCGGGAGCGTTATCAGTGTATTTCCAGAGTATGTCTCCCCATAATAGGTACAACAAGAATCATTTCTGACATCGATATAGCAATACCGTTGTTCATCTCGGATGTGCGAATCGAATGACGTCAAATCAAGTACCGCCGTGATCTTTCGTCTTTTTGACCTGTGCACTATATATCTTGCATGTCTGTCACATCTTCATATCATGCCATCCGTTTCGGCATCCATTGTTCGTTTCGTTGTTTTGTCGCATATTCCCAGCATACAGTCGAGTAGATTTCTTCCGTTGTACAGATGATACCCAAAGTGGAGTGGAGTTGAGTCTTTTTGTCGAATAAATGAGCTGTCGATGTCGGCACTTTGTCATCATGAAGAATACAGCCAGCGATTATTGGAAGTCGTGGGATTTATTTAAGCATCGTCCTCAACATTCTCCTCGCCATAATTCTCCTCCTCCTTCGCTTCCTGCTCGGCATCCTTGCCTGTCGCCCCTCGCCCAGCCCTCTGTTTATCCTCTTCCATCCTCTCAGTTAAAAAGACGTTTACTTCTGCCTGTACCAGTGTGACGAGACCACGTAGTTCGGATAAGTATGCCTTTTTCGTGGCGACGGATTCTTGCTTCTTGTCGTCGTCGGAGGGGAAAGGCGCGGCGATTTCGTGGCGGAAGGTGTAGGAGGTGTGCGGTGGTTGGGGGGAGGAGTAGGAGGCGGATATTGCTGGTTTGGGTGTCATTTTGCTTATTTATCGGGGAAGTGCAAATGTAAATGTAAATGTAAATGTTAAGGAGGACGAGGTTGAACTGAATTGAATATAAGAGGTGGTGGAAGAGGTTAGATGAGGGGCTCCCCGGGTCTAGGCAAGTGCTCTCTCACTCACCCAGGCTAAGCTCCTGCTGGACGGAGTTTAATTAAACGTAAATTCGCCAGCTTTGTCTCAGCCCCAGATTAGATACACTTTAATAGTTACAACTGACACCAACGCTCCCACGCTTTGATCTATTATTTTATGCTCCGGTTTGCCATGGCCCATGTTTTGCTTTTTCCTCATTTCCACCGTCTATGATTGCAGGAGCGAGGCCCGTCGAGCATGCCGTCTGCATGATCGTTGGCTGGGTGTTACTGGACAATGCATCAATCGCCCGTGAGCCGCCCTGACTCTCGGGCGGCTCGTCTCGACAACAATAATAATAACAATAACGCTCGCTATCAAACTCAACATCAAAGTCCTCAGCATCAATCCCATACCGACCGCCCTAGCTCCTCCGACAGCGATGCTTCATCCGTCTCGTCGCGGGTAACCACGCTCAACCGCTCCAAGGGCCCTCTCCGCTCCCTCAACATTCCTTCCTCCCCCCATCCTCCCCGAACATCATCGTTTGGCGTTATAAATGCAAGTGCAAATAGCAGCAACGTCTCTCTCCCTTCCACCGCACGACAAACGGGTGCAAACGCACCGCTGAGACCCCCCAACGATCCGGTGTCGAGGAAACCATCTCCACGAGCTCCGTTACAAGAACTACAACGACACAGACCGCGACAACATTCCCAGGGCTTTTTTGAACCGTCACTACCGACTGCGAGTCTTTCCGATCATACCATGACGGCTCTATCGGCGTCTCAGATTGCCGCCCAAGCGGCGATGCAGTCTACGCAGCAGCACGTGCGGCACCGATCACAGACCGTTCCGATCGAGGAAGGACTAAAAGGTCGAAAGGGTAGTCGAGATTCTCCGCCGCCAGCTCATCTAGCTGCTCATACAACGACGTCAGCATCGACCACTGGCGGTAACGTGGGAGGGGGAGCCGGTTTCTACAGCAATACATATCAAAATGGCCTTGTGGGCTCGCGTTCGGCTGCAGCTGCCACCGCTGCCAATATTGCATTTCCCCGACAGCAAGCAGGAACCGAAGTGGTAGACTTGAAACAAAAAGCGGACAAGACGAGGAAGAAGTTATTCTCCAAAAAACCGATGCATATCGGTATATCGAGCAGCAGAGACTGGATCGGAAGCAGCAAGGACAAAGCGCAGTCATCCCCCAGCAAGTTGGGATTCGGTAGTTCGAGCGGTCTGTCGAGAATGGTTAGTGCGTCTACGACAAATCTGACCGAAGTGAGCTCGAACAATTCTTCCATGTATAATCTCTCGAATGCGTCGGCTAGTACAGTGGTACCGATGGAAAAGAGCGAGAAGGAGAAAGAAAAGGACAAGGAGAAGAATCACAAACATCATTTCCTATCACGACAAAAACTGAAGCTGAAAGAAGACCATCACCACCTCCCATTGTCGTCCGCTAACAGCAACTCGAAGCCTCTTGACCCGAATGCTCCCCAATCTCTCTACAGCTTTGCGCCATCCTCACCCGGACCGTCATCATCGAGTTTTCCGAAATCGGGTCTTGATCTACTTCATGGAGGCCGGGCTTTGAGAGAGAAACGGCGGGAAGAAAAAGCCATGGTGTCTGCATATGATGCCAATAGAGACAGTGCAGATTCAGATTGGCCTCTCGGTCCTAGTGGTAATGTCAGCGGCACAGCTACACCTTATGGTAATCCATCGTTGGGAAACTTAGGGAGCGTGATAAGTAACGACAGCGTCAAAGAGACGCTCCAGGGCTTTGGGTTGCACAATATGACAGCAGAAGACGTATGGGATTTCCTTAAGGCTAAACTGCTGGTTATATTTGACGGCGGTGATGTGCGTATTGCTGTGGAGGACCTCAACAAGCTCGTGGTCATACATATCCAGCTTTGTGTGCAAAAGCACATGCCGACTATTGTCGAAGACCTGCGCGAACTACTAAATACCGGCTTCTCTACGCTGAATCACTCGATCAGTGGCATCCCGGATGAGAAGCTCGTTCCTCATCTAATGCAGATATGGCTGCTAGCATTCGGAACGATCTTACCCTTCATCCAGGCTGTCTTTCTTCCCTTGGATCTCGAATTCAACGGCCGCGGATCAGTGATGAATGCGAGAGAAGCAAGAGAATTCTGGGGTGCCTTACCGACCAATGGCGACTCCGAAGAGAGCTCTCTAGGCGATGAACTTGACGTTCGCATGATCGTTCTAACCGCATTCCGTGATACTGTCATCCTACAACGCTACGAAGGACTAAACGCAGTCTTTTCGCGCTTGAGTCTAGACACCATCAACGCTACCATCGGTGCCTTAAGCTCTACTTCCAACAGTAGCAGTAGCGGCGGTCGACCCGGCACAGCCGCCTCCCTCGATCCTACATACAGTAGCTTCAACTCGCAGCAATCCTCTCTCCTCAACATCGCAGGCAGCTATTCATCTGACTCTGCAAGCGCAAACCGCAGTCGCGCAACATCCAACACCTCATCAAATCCAGATCAACTGATATTCCAATCCTTTACATCCCCTTCTCAACGCCAACTTCAAACCCTCCGCAACAATCAAAATGCGGACTCATCGCACGTCATTACAGATACTGTCGGCCGCATGCTACAATGCTTTAGCGTATTAGCTAGCATTCAAAGCGGCGACCAGGCTCAAGAGCGCATCGAGGCATTAACCAAAACCCTGAAACACAACTGGCTTGGTCGAGGCCGTACGGGCCGAGATCGAAGAGGCTTCGTCGGTACCAAAGTGAAGCCTGTGATGCTACCGCGTCAGAACAGTGATGATAGCAGTAGTGACCGGGTGACAATGACGAATGGAAGTACAAATGGCAACGCAGCATGGAGAAACTCTCTAATAGCGGGGGGTTATAGGAATATGGGGATGGGTACTGTTGGCTGATGACATGTTCTCTAACGATTTGTTTTCTTTCTTCCATACTTTCCTATTTGTTCTTTCTCGACTTGATGTTTTCTGACTCGGCGAACGGGATATATGGTATGTCAGTGTTAGCCTTATGTAGATGGCGTTTGGGGAATACCCGATGTCTATGATCAATATGATTATGAATATGCATTATGGAATGAACCGCAACCCTCGCACGAACCATGCAATACAGTGCAATACACCTATTGAATTTACTCTCTTGTCTATGCAAGACCATATCTTTGCAACCCTGATGGTCAATTTTTGTTTTTCCCTCCTCGAATTGACAGAGTTCTTTCCTACACACCAACATTAACGTCCAATCGTTCCTGATCTCCTAGTCCTATGGCATGGCATGGTTTTGTCCCTCGCTTCTTGAGAATGTTCCGTACGTAAAAATCTGTGGTCCAGGCCACTCGAAGGTTCATGGTATGGTACTGTGTCGTATATGCTATATATACGATCCATTTCAAAGCAAGTGGCTCCATTTTTCGCATGTAGGAGAGTGCTGTAGTTATTATACATTATTTGAGCCGGTTTCTCTAAATGGTAGGTATTCTCCCTGCCTTTCGTATATCCATAAGATTTGGGTTTTGAGTGCCTGCCTCGGAATGGTGTTGGGGGAAACCTCGTGAAAAGCGCTACCTAGGGTACCCATCTTGATACCTAGGCTGATGAAGAATCTTTGTTTGACATAAGGCACTTCGTCTTACTCGCGCCTGGAACGGAGACAGATGGAAACGGAAGCTCTGCAATAGAGTAATAACACCCTTCTTTACCACATATAGTATCAGGGGAGCTAATCACATGCAGTGCATCGAATCCGTGCTGACCAAATCATATCAGAAACAACCCCACACAGCAGACTTGGCTTTCTCCTCTATCTCTGGTACACTACTTCCCTCCACAGAATCAACTCCATTAATCACACTCGCCCGCTCAAAAGTCCCAAAGTAATCCTCATCATCTTGAACACCCAGCCCCTGAATCGGCGAGGTTCTGTGAGCCACATAATACGTTCCACAACTCAACAGACCTCCCAACAAATACGACAAATCATACAAATTCGACCATCCAGCCCATGGATTTGCCGAACCATCTTGCACCATCAGCACGAAGCCCGGTAATGTGATCCAGACACCCATCATCCAGGCAATAAATGCGCGCCAGTTGTATCCCTTGTGATACCAATATATCCCGTCGCCATTGGGGTTGTAGTTGTACAAGTCGCTCAGCTTGAGGATCTGTTTGCGGACAAGGAAGTAATCGCTGAACATTACGCCGGTCATGGGGCCGATGAAGACGCCGTAACCGCCGAGGACGGTCAGGAATTTGCTGGCGCCATTGAGCAGTGTCCATGGTTGCACAATGAATGAGAGAATGGACATCAATATCATACCGCGCTTGATTGTGAAGTAGCGAGGGAACAGTCCCGATAGGTCGATACCGGCTGCAACGCCGTTGTTGGCGACGACCATGCCGAATTGGGCGATCATGAATGAGAGTTCGCCAAAGGCGACTGCGGCGCGGGAATGAGATGAGTTTTCGTAATGGGCTTGAAGAGCTGCGTAGAGGTCGTATGGTGCCCAGAGGAGCGTCCCTTCTTGTTCGGGAAAGACTTGCGCTGCGCAGGATGTGCATATGATTCCGATCAAAGCCACGACTATGGTTCCCATGGGTACCATGACGAGCTGTGCAAGAATCTGATCTTTCGGTTTTCGAGCATACCGCGTATAGTCGGACTGGACGTACACGTGGACACTCATGGAATTGATATTGGTGAATATACCGAGTATTATCATCCATCCCAGATGATTCCCAGTGGCTTGAGTTACGCCAGACACAGAATTGACATCAGTCACCAGTGTGCCGACCCCTTGGGCTTTGGCCATGAACCAGATCCAAGTCACGATAATAGTCGGAATAACCGTCACACACGAAATGAGAAAGGGAAGTTTGTATTTCTCCGGCTTGATCCATATAAAGGGGTAGTACAACACGGTGAAGATGATAAACGACGTAAAATCTCCGGTTGTCATTGTCCCGTTAGCCAGGGGTTTGTCCACTCGTGCGAAAGAGGGCCATATAGCAGTCAAGATGATCTTGACACATTGCCCACCCCAAAATACCTGCGTCGAGAACCAGATACATGCGAGGAACACGCGTTGAATGACAACAAATACAAATCCGTTGGCTCCCCAGGAAGCTCTCTGGATGATGGGGAATC
The DNA here is from genome assembly GCA_038993655.1 of Talaromyces verruculosus. Lineage (NCBI taxonomy): Eukaryota > Fungi > Ascomycota > Eurotiomycetes > Eurotiales > Trichocomaceae > Talaromyces > Talaromyces verruculosus. The sequence continues at coordinate 274,958 of JBBVQN010000015.1, read as the reverse complement.
CAATGTGCCATTTTGCGCCTGGGGCACCTGTCATGACACACAAGAAACCAACGATGATGTTGCCGATGATGACTGTCAACATGGCCTGCCAGACGTTCAAGCCATATGCAATCAGTGAGGAGCCTGTTGTCCAGCCGCCAATGTTAAAGGAACCTGTAATGACCCATAAGGTCACAAATTCCCAAGGGCCGAAAGTTCGTCGGGCAGGTTCTAGGGGCCGAGTATCGGCATTGAGGCTTTTGAGACCTCGATCGTCTTTGTCGTTATCGTTTCTGTCGTCCTTGACTTCGACAAATTTGAGGAATTTCTGTAAAGCACCCATTCTAGCAGTGAGTCACAGCGGATACAGTGGAAACTTCACAGTGACAATTCAGCCGTCTGGCTGCGGTGTGGTGGGTTGCAAGAGGGTGTTCGTGGTGGTACGTCTTGATCAATCCGCCAGTACATGTCGATTCTTTATACAATCCTCCACTCCTCTCTGATATACATCGCCTATCTAGCAATCACCCTGCCAACTTTATTCTTAAATAGCGTTGGATATGGTCAATGTAGATAAGCCATCGAGTTCATCAGTTTACCCGTCTCGGGCCAATCAGAGGGTTTAGTTGTACTTTGCCCTTATCTTTGTATCGAAAAGTCTCTTCTTATCTGCCATTGTATGCTCTATCAGTGGTTAAACTGGTAAACTGGTGAATTGGTGAATTAGCCAAGGGGGATGTTCTTTTTCAGTTCAAGAGCTGAAAGACTCACTCGCCAGATATAATGCAGCAATCTGTAACCCTTACTGGTATACTTGACCCCGCAAAAGCTGTGAAATATCAGGGCAGCTAGTAGTTAACTCCCATATCAACATGTCCACCACCGTTACTTCGACCGACAATCCACCCAAAACAATTCGTCTAACGAATGGCAAAGATTTCACTTTTGTCTCCAATGCCGCGACGACTGAGGAGTTGATCCCCATCATCGACGTTTCGCGCATGCATAACCCTGATCTAGCGGACCGCCAGGCTCTTGCTGAAGAAATCCGAGAAGCTGCTCATAGCATTGGTTTCTTCTGCATAACGAATCATGTACCGTCCCAACACAACTAGTGGTTATGGAGGACTGACAGTGCGTTAGGGTATAGATATGAACTTGGCATCAAATGTGATGGAGCAAGCTAGAGAGTTTTTCGCACTACCAGAGGAAAAGAAGATGGAAGTGAGTTCTGAGCTCATTCCTGGTGAGTACTGCGGATACCATGGTATGCAACGATACAACCCAAATGGTTGGAAATATAGAGGTATGGTTCAGTTTCTTGTAGGCGACATCCCGATGACTTTCCACATTCTAACCGAGTGAGTAGACCTGTATGAAGCATTCAACCGGAGGTCGGGCTGAGGGCCCTGATTACGGATAACTGCTCACGAAATGAGCAGGCCTATGCCAGTGCATGGGCAAGCCGATATGGGAATTTCGCGGGGGGAATAGCCAACCTCGTCGCCTACCTGGATGTACTACCCCGACAGTCGAAACTAGATCCATCATCGGGGAGGTTCCAAAACATGTCATTGCTAGCGTCGGTTGCTCTTCTAGTTACCACGTCAATCAGCTGTTATGGCAGAGGGACAAATCGAGATGAAAGGCCATTTCCAGGTGACGGCTCTGAGATGTCTCTTACCGAGCTCTGGGAGACCTTGTTCAAGGCGAAAAGCCAGGTTCGGACGATATGCCTGGTCCAGGTATTTGCTTGGATGGCCTGGTTCCCTTTTCTCTTCTATACCACAACGTAATTGGCTCTGTTTTCTTTGTGCATATCTTTCCAATGCTACTGGTTTTGTGCTGACACTTTGAGGAAATATAGATGGATCAACCAACTCCGTGAGTGTTTTGATTTAAAAGAAAAGTAGCGAAGCTCATTTGCTAACAATTCATTCATAGAGCACCAAGAACTGATCCGTGCCGGATTCCCCAGCTCCATCATTGACCACTCCGACTCTAGGCGCGGTCTGCTCGCATATTCTGTTTTTGGCTTTGCGTCTCTAGCAAGTGCAATTGTCATTCCACCTTTGGTCACGCAGTGGGAACTAATCACCATGCGCAAACTATGGATGATCGCAAATGGCATTCTCGCCATGTCCTTAGTCAGTATATCCTTTACTTCAGCCTCTACACCTTTGGTCTTTCTATGCGGAGCTGTCGGCTTCAGCTGGGCCGTGTCAAGTTGGGTACCGTACGTACTCCTTGCCGCAGAAACTTCCCTGCCTGTCGACGAGCCTGGCAGGGAGGAATACGCCCTCGCTCCATCCCCCGCTCCGTTCCCAGATCACGATTGCGCAGAGAGACGTGAGGCCAGTTCTGAGCGTAGTAACAACGATAATAAAGACAGAAAGGATATTTCCAAGTACGCCGGGTTGCTGTATGGAATCCACAATTTAGCGATTAGCTTTCCACAAATCGTGTTTTCCCTGATTATTGGGCTGGAGGGATTAGCCTCGGGCCGAGATCACAGTAGGGATCATGCAGAAATTGATTCAGGTGAGGCTTTGGGCTGGATCTTTGCTGTAGCGGGGGTGTCAGCGACAGGGGCAATTTATGTTGTCCGAGGGATTCGGGAAGACTGACTGACTCCGTGACTACTACTATGTAGTTTTGAGATAGCCTAGTATCCCTTTGGTTTGCGTGAATAGCCCCAAAAGATGTGAGGATGATGTTTTGTAAATCTGGCGGCGCACCTGAATGTCAAGTATCTAGTAGGATCTAATATGAATGTTGCACAACCTACCGTTGACCTAAATAGGATATATTCCGAGAAGCGTCGTCACAGACACCGGTGCTCACCTATAGGAGTCGCATAATAGCGGCGGAGACAGCTCCTGCATAACAGTCATCGGTTGAACCAACGTAGTCCACTGAATATGATTGATGTAATACATAACCTTAGGCAGAATATTAACCAAACTAGGCTAGGAGGGTCAACTAAACAGTTAAAACTTATCTCCAGCACTCGGGGCTCAGGAGATCTCTGAGTTTAAAGAGAGACAACATGGCGAATTTACACCCCAGGAGACCCCCTCAGATTGCCCCGCCACTCTCTCACACTCCGGCCACTGTTAGAGAATCTGTGGCTCGCCTTCTCGGCCAGTCTAGAAATCTACATGATCAACTGGCCAATATACCTGATCAAGAGATTTCATGGGAGACTGGTATTGCCCCGTTCGCCTATCACGAAAGTAGGGTCTCGACAGAGACGAACATTCTCAAGTTCTACCAATATGCCAGTCCTAATGCAGATCTCCGTGCCGCTTCTCGCGAGGCAGCCCAAGAGCTTCAAGCATTCGAAGTCGAAAAGTACCTACGCGACGACCTATTCAAAATAGTTGATACCATAAAAAAGGACCCTTTGCCAGAGAGTTTGGACGTAGAGTCACGCCATTATCTCGATAGTGAATTCCGGAAATACGTCGCCAATGGGCTGGGTCTTGAACCTGGTCCGCAGCGCGATCGATTCAAGGAAATCAAGAAGCGGATGAATGTTCTGAGCGTCGAGTTTCAAAGTAATCTCGATGAAGACAGTGGTGAAATAACATTCTCGATTCAGGACTTGGATGGTGTGCCAGCAGATGTTATTAACAGGTTGGAGAAGGATTCGGAGCAAGATGGTATGATCACGGCGACACTACAGTATGCTGATTATTTCCCAATTATGGACAATGCGAGGAACAGCGACACGAGAAAGCGGCTTTTCCTAGCATTTGAGAATAAATGCAAGGACAATGTGACATTGTTCCGAGAGATGATGATCCTACGCGACGAGGCTGCTCGACTGCTTGGATACGCCAACTATGCGGCTTATCAGCTGGAGGATAGACTGGTGACTTCCCTGGAAAAAGTAAACTCGTTTCTAGATGATTTGCGACTCAAGTTAGCTGATCGCGGCGCCGAGGAGATTAAGCGACTGAAAGCATTGAAAATCGCTGATATGGGAGGGGAACCCAGGGAGGGGGAACAATACTACCTATGGGACCATCGATACTATAACCGCCTGTTACTGGAAAAGGAATATCAAATCGATTATCAGAAAATTGCCGAGTTCTTTCCTCTTCACAAGACACTCGAGGGCATGATCGATATTTTCTCTAATTTGTTTGGGCTTATCTTCTATGAAGTAGATGTCAGCCGTCAGACTGAGGATTTACCGTGGCATCCGGACGTGCGCATCTTCCACGTTTGGGATGATGATGATGAGGGTGGTGAATTTGTAGGATATCTCTATCTTGACCTCTACGCTCGTGACGGAAAGCGTAGCCATCCATGCAATATTAATCTTCAACCAGTAAGTTCTGATAGGCTTTATTTTGTTTCATTGCACTAACCCAAAGACTACTAGGGATTCGAATATGAAAACGGCGACCGGAGTTACCCATCGACTGTTCTTTTATGTAGTTTTGCTAGACCTGCTGGAACTAAGCCATGTCTTCTCCAACATTCTGACGTGGTGACACTGTTCCATGAGCTGGGCCATAGTATCCATGATCTAGTCAGCAGAACCCGATACTCCCGCTTCCATGGAACAATGACAGTGCTTGATTTCTGCGAAACACCTAGTAAGATGCTAGAGAACTGGTGCTGGCTTGCTGGGCCCCTTCAGTCACTCAGCCACCACTATGAAACAGGAGAATCCATCCCACAATCAATGGTGGACAATCTCGTGAGAGTCAAAAGGGTAAATAGTGGGCTCTTCTACCTTCGACAGCTTCATGTCTCTATCTTTGATTTACATATTCATCAGCCACTGTCGCATACCAGCATTCTCGCTACGAATATTACAAGCGTCTACAATTCTCTTTGGCAGAGTATCACGCAGATGGCAGGACCTGGTTCAAGTAGTGATACGGGGGGAAATGACTGGGGGCATGGCTATGCCACGTTCTTCCATCTACTTAGTGACTACGGGGCAGGATACTACAGCTACCTTTTGGCCGAGGTCTATGCATTAGACATGTTCTACTCTACTTTCAAACCAGATCCGCTAAACCCGGAACAAGGCCGACGATACCGTCACATGGTCCTGGAGAAAGGAGGCAGCCAACCGGAGATGAAAACATTAGGCAATTTTCTGGGCAGAGAAGCCAGCACACAGGCATTTTACGAAGAGCTCGCAATAAGGTGAACGAAGAGATGGGTGACAAATTCTTACACGGTCAAGCCCTAGTGATTCGGAGATGGGGGTTGTAATAGCACTCATATATTACGAAAGTGCTGATACTGTGCTCTTGTAGCGTTTAATTTATTGCGCGCTTTCCTAATTAGGCATTGTTTTACACGTCAACTGGCTTAAGATCTTTTGTGTTAACGTGTTATTCACATATATTTATCCTAAGTCCTTACTTTTTAACGCATGCATCTGTGTATGACATACTAATCTCATGTATAAAGTCTGTTAGTGAACTCAATTTCTGTTATTCTGTGCTTATGCAAATATTAGCCTACGTATGAGGCCTCTGGTGTTGAATTTGGTGAGTGAATCTCGTAGTTGATGTAGCGCGGCGCGCTTACATACAAATATATGCTTGTAATCCTCTGTAAGAGGTCTTCTTGGTATTAAATCTGGTGAGTCTTGCTCTAATCCTGTTGATACGCGCTTAGTACGAATCTAGGTTTATAATCCGTTATATAAGGCTTTCTTGGTGTTAGATTTGATAAGTGAATGCTTTAAATCCTCTAATCTTGTTGATATGCGCTTATGCATGAATCTTAGATCTACGCTGAGCCTATGAATGAGCCTGAGCCTGACGTAATACCTAGGCATCACAGTACCATTATCTACTTAGGTAGCCTGTACAGGTATCCATATATTGCCACTACTGACAGTACCTATATATTTGACATCCACAGATTACAGCTATCCTGAATGTAGCGTACAAGATTATGTATGTAGACATCATACTCAAGCTTTCACAGGCATTTAGGCTATATATAAAAATACACATGCACTTCCTAATCTAAATGCACAGAGTGACGATTATGATCAGTGGGCGGACCTCCCCATGACTTGACTGCATGTGCTTTGTTCCAGGCCACAATTGCATCGAAGTCACGGCACTTGTGATGCGAATTAAAATCCGCCTCCGGAATTGGAGGCGTGCCAGTACTCCATTTGACCATCACTGGAGTGATATCCGACTGACACATCAGAGCTAATCGTAAGGTTTCAATACAATGGTCTGTGTGCATTCTCAGTGCTTTTAGGGGCATATTGAATTCAGCTGGAAGAGTCTCATTTGTGTATTTATCCATTACAAACCACGTGAATTGCCGAATGTAGTTCTATTATGTCAACGTCAGCCAAATAGCAGTAATTAAGGATATATCCTGTCTCGGGCGTCTTTCTTACCAAGCAATGTAGTTGATGGAACACCTCCAGACCTCCAATAAACCCCTGGCCTTCTTCCTCAGGAACAGTGATATACTGAGATAGAGGATCTCTCGCATTTTTCATGTCAACTATACTTGCTTTTGGAATTGCTACTTCAGGCTCTTGTTGCTGTTAGTCGATCGACTGAAGGCATGGATGATAAACAATTTAGATTGCATGACTTACGGTCCCATAGGTTCTTCCATGCTTTCTCAAGCTCTAATGTCGGCGGACCTCGATATTGACTTTTCTGGTTGAACGTGTTTGCAAAATCGATCTCATAGTAGCTAACTGCCTCGTTCGCAGGGGCTGTGCTTAGAATCAGTACTGGCTAGCAAACACGCCACTAAAATAGAGCGACTTACAATGCGAATCGATCAGTGCTAAACATTGTTGAATGCCTACTACCTGTGTATGCAGCTTCGTAACCCAGCATCCAAATGCAAATGAGACTGTCGGAAGAATGATCAAGAGGACAATCCAAAGTGCGAGTGTGAATCGCGATGCTCGATGACCTGGGAGGACCCAGCCTCGCCGAAAATTGACACAAGAGGATCTGGTATCTTCATTAATACACTTATGGGTAGCGAAAGTCTCATCGGAGGAAATGATTTGATATTGAGAGTTCTGAAACGCATTCATCATTCTAAGAGGCGGGGAGAATGTGCTGTTTCTAACCATGAACTGCATAAAAGATGTAGTATTTATTATAGGGCAGCAAACACAGTACTGCTTTGTACAAATCATGGGTTCAAAGTAGGACCAATTGTCTGCCTAGGTGAACGAGAAGCATACCGTAGACCTGCATGTGGTCTTGACTTACTAGCTAAGGTATGAAATCACGTAATTGTATAGTGTTATCGAAATTTGCATCTACTAATCCCCAGCCCTCACGTAATACAGGTTATCAAATATCAAACACGCACAATTCGAGGATACAAATAACGGAAATATGACTATATGGGATGCCATAACTAGTACCCGTTCGGAATTCGTGTCTTCTCGCGTAATCCATAAAGTAAAGAGCTTACTGTCAAAGTTTTATCTCCATGAGCTTGATCCACGAGTAAGAGAATAATATCTATAAAAAGCAATCTTACGTGTTGAAATCAACCAAAGACATCTTCATCCGAAACAGAATCGATGAAGTGCTCGTATGCGGAGTGGAATTGCTCCGATGTCATAACAGGTATGCTGATGACGACACTTGCCAGCGTTGAGAAAATCAATCCCCAGATTGTAGTTGCTTGCATCTTTGTATTGTTGTTGGGGTGCTAATTGCAGTGAAAGGTAGCAGGTAGAGTTTGTAACATTGGCTGAGAAAGATACCCATCTCTCCCCAGTGGACATGTACAGAAATTAATAGGATTTTACATATCTATCTGACGTAATATAAAGTTCGTTGCGAATTACCAAGATGGGCCCTCGTCATAGGATGGGCGTAGTGTTTAGCATGTACAGTATACATGAAAGCCAAAGGAGTGACTATTTCCATGCTTTGCGTGGCCGAATGACTTGAACAAAGTCTTTGTGGTTAATACAAATTCCCACCGTAGCAATGGCTACTGAAAGCGAAATGAGCCCATTTATGACGGCTATTAATGACATCGAAGAAGTTGAAAAATCGCCGCTCAATGCTCCAGCTGTCCTGAGATGGGATCGCTCAACTAAAGCCCAATTCAATTTCGCATCGCACTTTATTTTGTTTTCCGTCACGTCGCTCCTCTGGATTAGCATTTTTCTGCTTTTTACTGTGAGACAACCTCCCAAGCCCAACCAAGATGCGGCTCGCATACAAGACCACGATCACCACCACATTGCAGAAGCACCCAACCTCATCAGTGGTGCGAAATATGTAGCCTGCGGACGATCAAATGAAGAGGCCAAAGCATTGGGCTGTGTCTACGACATCCTCAGTAATCACTGGGTTCCCGCCCCTTGCATGGATCAACACGCAGTGGATGTGTACAAGGCGGATGGTACCTGGTTTGGCTATGCGGACGAGAACCGCACACAGCTTCTGACTATTGAAGACATGTCAATGGTTCCGTTCTACTATACCAACATGCGGGACCATGTCCTCCACTGCGCGTCACTATGGAAGAAGCAGTTTAGAGAGTTCTTTGAACAGCGAAAGGCACTGGATTCAATGATTGTCGATGAGCATCATACAATTCATTGTGCAGACTTTTTGGTCCGAATGACGCAATTCGGACCTGATTTGAGAGAGGTCCCCATTAAAGTGGAGGTTGGCTATGCAGGATGTCATATTAGAGACAATTGAGATGCTGATATACTCTAATCAAGTTTATATTTCTCTCACGGTCTTCGTAATATTGGACTTAACTCGATATAATCTTTCATTCAATGTAATTAGGCAAATCTAGTAAACCTGTGAACTGACTTTCCTACTGCTGAAAATGTAGACAGCCCTGGCATTAGTCATTAGTGACAATAATAACGTAATATAAGCCTGCACATAGATGAATAGACGTTTCCCAGTCGTTCGTGGCTTCTAACTCTACGTACCCGAAACATTTCCACGGTGTACTGCTCCCAAGAAACTCATCCACAGCTACAGGAAGCTTTGAATGGGGCCCAGCCAGCACCTTGAGGCCAACGGGTCACCAAGAGGAGGATCTGGGACAACAAGCTCTCGCTCGTCCCTGTGGTTCATTGGTTTACTTGCCCTTTTCATTCTTATTAGCTTAGGCTTCTTCCTGCCTTCAACGATAGCTCCGTATCTTCTGAATATCGAGAAACAGCCTGTCTACCAGTGCGGAGACAGTCCCGAAGAGGCCCGTAGCAATGGCTGTCTATTTGACGTGATATCATTCTCCTGGCTACCACCAGCTTGTTTTGACACAGAACTGGTTGACGATTTTCTTGCCACGGGCAAGTGGCAATGGTACAAGGACAGTGAAACAAATAGCACGGTGCCTGTTGATGAGGTCTACCATGGACAGCACGAGTCACTTTATGTCTCGTGGGACTATCATTTCTCTCACTGTACCTACATGTGGACGAAATTGCATAGGGCTGTACTCCATAGGTATCCAATTGATGGATACATAGGAAATATTCACCACACGGCACATTGCTCCGACTTGCTCCTCAGACAAGAAGACTTTCGTGCCAGTGGCAAAACAACGATGATTTTCACAAAGTACCCTTCGTGTGGGGAGGATATCAGTATGATGGGTATCAAGGGGTATTCGGGGTGGTACAGGATGCAAAATGGCAGCCGGATATACGAGGTACCAGGTGGAAGAGCAGCCACGGTTGATCACCATCATTGATTAGTGTCTCTGTCTCTTTACTGGGTCATATTGTAGACTTTCTATGTGCATGTGTAGCTATGTATGTCTAGGCATCAATGTCTGCACCATAGGATAACAACAATTTTGTTAATTGCTCCGATCCCTTTTCCACCGCCAGGTGCAATGCTACATCTCCGTATATATCCCGACAATTAACATCAACCATTCCATCCAAGAGAAGTTTCGCTATGGCTTCATTGTTACATTGGACTGCCTGAAACAACGCTGTGCGACCCAGAAAGTCTTTGAGGTTTGGATCAATTTTATGCTCCAGAAGAACTCTGACCAGCCCCTCATGACCTCCGTCCACGGCCAAATGCAAGGGTGTTAGACCCTGACTATCCTGTCTCTTGGGATCGGCCCCTCGTTCAAGAAGAAGAAGTGTCAGGAGCTCATTACAAGCGCAGACAGCACGGTGGAGGAATGTTCTACCGGTCGAGGCCCCTAAGACCTCATCAAGGTTAGTGGTGGCAGCGGCGACGGTCGTGGTAGTCAAAGAGGGATTTTCATTCAAGTCTGGAAGAAGAGAAATGGGCTGCGATCAAACATAAATTAGTTAGCGAATGGCAACCTTCTACTTCATAAGACTGATAAGAAACCATTACAACTTCCTTCTCAGACTGTTCTAGAGGGGTCGGAAGCAGATCCAGAGCTGAGTCAATTGATATAGATGCTTGCCCTCGTTCGCTCATAGGCAACGACAAAAATGCATCTTCATCAGACGATTGGTTCCGGCAGTGGTCAAGATCTGCATTTCTAAACAGACCATTCACTGCCTCTTCGAGCGCGCGTAGTCGCTGCTTCTGATTACGGCCTATCGAAGGAATGTCAGTCAGTTAGGGAGTGACCGGCTGGTTCCTCTTTTCCATCATTACGAGCCACTTACGATATGTCCTCTGAGCAATACGATTCTGATTCCGCTTGCGCTCCTTTGGATCCATGATCTGGGAGACATTGGAGTGGCACTGCAAATTCTCATTCCGGGCTTCATTCGCTGCATCTGCCATTTTACTTCGCCTGTCAGTTTGTATAGTGGGATGCGTCAAGCGCGCTGCTAAGCATCAAAGGCAAGTGTGTAACGCCCAAGTTATGTGCTCTACGGTATTTATTCCATCAGTGTAATCTATGACTCTCCTCTCACAAGAACAAAGAGTAGAAACAGATAAAGCTGCAGCTGCAACTGCAGCGCCGCAAATGTAACCTTTGAATGCAATCGAACCCCCCGCCGTGTATTTGGGCAACCCCTCCGAGCGTTAATTGAATATCTTACATATGAAGTCATTAATGCTGGGTGGCTTGGCAAATATTTTCAGTAGCATAGGGTTGAGGGAAGTATGTATTGTGCAGCTGCTGTTTTAGTGATTGTTGAATATGATCGATTGATAAAAGCCATGAGTTCAATCCTATATAGTAGTAGACTGTATAACAAGCAGAAGGCAAGGCGTTGGTTTGTGGCTAGCCTTTTATGCCATGCCACTATGGGGCAGCAGAATGTCAGGACTCAGATGGCTAGGTGACCTATAAGGATGATTCTCTGGGGATATATATAGGTAGCGAATACTGAAGCTTGCTGTAGTCCTTATCTATCCCGACGTACCTCGCAAGCTTGTGTTCCGTAGTGTGCTTGGCATTTATTGCAATCTCCACTAGGCTAAAAAGACCGGTTTACTTTAAGCCCGTATTAATGACTTAAAAGCGCAGCTTGCAGCAGCATTTAAAAGAATTTGTCAATTTTCGACACAAAATCGACAATATAGGAAATTTGTGGGTCACATACAAATTTGTTAGGGGTTTTGTAATTAGAAATGCAAAAGTTGTTTTACGTATTGGATCCGCAAAATACACGTAAATACCGTACACGAGATGTAATTACAACGCGGTAATCGGGGTCCTTGGGAGGATTGTAGCTGGATAGCCTGTACTGTAACCCAGATTGTGAACATGAGGAATTCTGTGGCTAACACGGTACTTGAGTGAAGCCGGTCACTGAAGACAGTAGCTGATATGGCGAATTTTATAATAGGCTCTACCCAGGCAAGACACAATAGCGCCAGCACCAAAGCAATAGCTCCAATCATTATGAATGGTTTGCGTCGTCCCCACCGAGTGTGCAGTTGATCACTCCATCTCCCGAAGAAAAGCTGAAAGATAGCACCACATAGCGGGCCGGATAGCAAGACAATGGCAATCTCAGACTGACAGAAACCGAGTGCTCTAAGATACGCCTTGGAGTGATTATTAGCAGGGTTAGCGTTCATCATTTAGCAGCGTATTTGTGTGTTCTTACCACGCCTTCCCCTGACAGAGTCACAAACACAATCTGCAACCTAAAATGGATATTTATTACTTTCTCATTCTGATGAATAGACACTGGAAGAAATAATCTACCCTATGAATCCGGTTGCCCCCTGCAGGTGGTCAAGTCTCGTTAAAGGGGCCATTGTGGAGGTTACATGCAGCCGGTTCAATCACAGCCTAGAAACCAAGTCCAATTTAGACGAATTGAACGGGTTTCCTCCCCTCAGGCAGTAGTATTATTCTGACGTTATACTGATGATGCATTCCACCATCCCACGTAATTGTGCTGTAGGATGTGCATACATGCCTATCTCCTGCATGACAGCGATTACTCTGCAAACACTTCCAAAGACAGGGCAAGAAAAAAAAAGGTGAGGCCTTGCACATACTGCCAGAAAGCAGTCTTGGATCTATCCGTTTCCCACAACTTTCCTCCTTCTAGAATAGTGACAATGCGGCCACAACTACTTCTTCCCTACGTCTTAGTATTGAACCCACTGGTGGCGACTGCATACTATGTCTCGCCACCGATTCCACGAGAAGATGTAATAGTCTGTGGCTCTAGCCCAGCCGAAGCGAAGCAACTTGGCTGCGCATTCGACCTCTTCTCTTTCGCCTACTATCCTCCGCCTTGCTACAATAAAAACCTTCATGACGAATTTCTCGCCCTCCACAGCTCTGAAATCGAATGGCGCATGATGGATTATACTTCAATTACCACCGCTGAGGTCCTAGAAGGAAATCACATTAACCTACGTCCAATCTCGGGCCAGTTCCATGACCTACACTGTACCTACGAGTGGCTGAGACTGATTCGGGCTCTGGCGGAAGAGCGTCCGTTGGATAGAAAGCTAGCGAGATATGTCCACTCGCATCACTGTTCGATAAATCTTCTGCAGAAGGATAAGACTGGGAGAAACGAGACGGCGACGCAGACAGCGTCGATGTTGTTTGGACGCTGTGGATTGACTGCGGATCAGATGCACGCGTATGGGGCGGAATAGGAACAATCGGCATCTTTGCTTTCTTTCTTTCTCTCTCTCTCTCTCTATATATATATGTATATATATCTCTATCTACCTAGGTATTCTGTGTGTGTAGCGAACCTTAGTAGAGGAGCGAGATGGGCCACACGTGTGTCCATCAAATTCATAATGCAGATTAAATAAAAAACGAATAAAATCAACACAAAATTAAGACATAACTTACGGCTTTACTTCCTCGATATATACTATACTCTTTAATTATATCTAGGTATACTATGCACATATATGTATTGATGTAGCTAATGTGCAATCTCCCGCCGAATGTCCTCCGCCTCCAACCCACACGCAGGATACCAAGGCTTCAAATACGACTCCAGAGACCCAGACTCCTTCTTTGCACGATCTAGCATGTCAGGCCCACATTTTTTTGCCAGCTTGTAGCCTGCTGACCACTCTTCCAACGGCCAATTCCGCATCGCGGCCCGCTGCACCTTCTGCCATGCATAGCCGCATGACACCAGGTAGTGCTCCCAGGTGCCTCTGATCTCTTGGACATCATCGACTACTCCCTCGCCAGATATAATCACGCCACGGCCGTAGTTTTCAACGACCTCTATTGGAATCGTACGGCCCTGCAAGCTGTAAAAGCAGGAAAGCCCCCGAGCTGGTCGCGGAGCGTGTAGAGCGTAGTATTGTAGAGCTGGAGATCGGTACATTCCGGGGCATACCAGCCAAAGGAAAAGATGTCAAAATGGCATCCGGCTGCTAGGGCCTCAGCGGCAGAGGAGCCGCAAGATGTCAGGCCCGATCTCCTTGTTGGTAGTACCATATCCATAGTCGGAGGCAGAGGTAGGCCATGCTCCTGTGCGCTGTTACTGGGGCTGGCATAGTTATATGTAAAAATCCATGTAGCAAGAACGATTGAAGTGGCAGAGGTCAGGATAAGAGCAAAGAAGAGAAGACCAAATGTGATTTTTAGAGTGGTGTTGCCGGCTCCGTGGCGTCTGTGTGCCCACCACGCTGCTCTTTCAACAATGGTAGAAATGGAATCATCATCACTTGTTGAAAGTCGACCGTATGCGGATTTATTGAGAAGCGAATGCGTGTAGCTGTTGTCAACCTCCTGCTGTAGGGTGGCCATTATTGGTCTTTTATATATGATCTAGTTGACACGTATGATATATTCCACCTTTTCCTTTTTTGTTTTTTATTTTCTTTTTCTTTTTCTTTAACGATTATATGCTTGAAAGGGTAGGGGGGAGAAAAACGAACTCCTGTCATCCACTTTTGGTATTCACCAACCTAGGCAACTATCGCTTACCATGTTCAGTTCCCGGAGTCGCAGCGGATGGATAAGGTAAAGCTCATGCGAGCAGCTTACGACATATTCTAACGTCATATGCTTACTGAAGAATAATTTGATACTGAGGAATTGTCAACGAAGTAAGATCTGCCGCCTCGAGAGATAAAGCCCGCGATTTTATAATTACTGAGAAGATCCAATATAAATATGTTGTTTCCCAATTTATCAGATTCACGTTTGAACTTAGACTATCTCCCCAAACCTGTCCAACTCTAAATCGCCCAAAGTAAAATATATAGACTGCAACAATGCGTTTCCTCGGCTTGTTCACAACCGCTCTTGCACTGGGAACTGGTGTTCTTGCTGCCCCCGTTGGCAGCAAGCACACCGTGATTACTCGGGATGAGTTGGAACCTGAAACGCGCGGGGGACAAGTGTACATCAGTGAGTCAAGTATCTCGTTTTGCTCTGACGATTAGCTGACGAAAATAGAGCGGGACGATCTGGAGCCTGAGACTCGTGGTGGACAGGTCTATATCAGTATGTGGCGGCCATCATCGAAAACAAACCGTTTCCTCTGATTAGGCTGAGGCTCACTGACTTCAGAACGTGATGAGCTTGAGCCTGAAACACGCGGTGGACAGGTGTATATCAGTACGTGTGATCCAATGATGAAGCTCCGTCTTAACCTCTGTGCTGAGTAGTAATAGAACGTGACGAGCTTGAACCTGAGACTCGCGGTGGCCAGGTCTATATTTGATAAATATGCGCAGAAGGATTTTCATGTCCTAATCAAGGGAAGTTAGGAATTTGAATCGAAGTTGAAATAAATTTTCATTGCTTAAGGCCTGGTGTGTCCTTACCTGAAAATAATACAAAGAGAGATTGATTTTGACCTATTTTCTTGGTATATTTTGATAGTAGATTTAGCTATGACTGTATTACTTTCTTCTACTAATGTATAGTTACTTAAATGTATTTCATTTCTCTTGCTTGCAGTCACGGTAAGACTTTACTTACCTAGCAGTGCGTTTAGTCAAGGTTAAGACTTTCATGCACTGTCATTTTGGGTTGTAGCGATGCGAAGCAAGGATCGAATGCTGCTGGGCTCGTATACTCATTTCAAGCAGGTCCTGATTCCATTTATTGTCTCGATTTAGGCACACATATCTATATTCCAAACTGTTGCTGGTGACTAGCAATCTTGGTTATACAAAACATGCGGTGCCTGTGTTTGGACGTCATACCAATGTGTATCGTTCCTCAATGCATCTAACAACAACTCTGCACAATGCTGCAAATGAGGATACTCAACCTGCCTAGGTGTGTATCTTGTTCCGTCCCGAATGATCTGTCCTAGACTCAAAAAACATGAAAACACAGTGGGTCAGATGTTCCCTCCGCTCTCCGTATATTCGCACTTTGTTGTTCATGGCGTCCACCCATTCCTCCTCATTGGCCACCTGGCGCGTGTACGGATTAATGTAGAATTGCCATGGCTGGTCGGGTTCTGCGTTGAGGAACTCGTCGTTGGCGTAGTGTGGACAATATTCTGGGTACCACGCCCACATTAACTGGTCGAATTTGCACCCCAACGCCAATGCTTCTGCTGTTGAGTTGCCGCAGGGATTGGAGGCTTGATCTCCGGACTTAGGGAAATTGCGGGTTGCCAGGTATTGGTAGAGTCCAAGCAAGCTAAATAGTATCGATCCGAAGAATGCTATCGCGACAGCAAGGAGTATGTAGTTGCGTTTTGGGAGGTCTTTAGTTGAGCTCTGGATTTCACCGCTGGACTCGGACCCGACCTTTTCATAGTTATGTTTTTTTGCTAACCGGAGACTTTCGGGAACATATCCTGACAGTGGCATCATAGTGTCTTTGATGTTTCAGATTGTAGACAAGAGGATGTGTGCCACTGTTGATTTTTACTCTCCGTCCGTTGAATATGAAATTTTAGCTGCTACAAATCTCCATAACCCACCCCCGTCAGCTTAGAGGCACTGCTAGGTACTTTTATCTGCCAAAGTAACCAATTTGACGAGACATATACTAATTTGTGATTAAGTAGTGCTCTCAGTGCCGCCAGATCACGTCATCCTTGCCTACATACTTAGGCACGGCCGTAACATTACGTGGGAAAAAGCGCCGCCCCTTCCACAACCACCCCCATGCCACTCGGTGTTTTGGCAGATGGACTGCACCCTGCTATCTACCTGAAATCCTAGCGAGGAATAATGGGTACTTCTCGTGTAGCGTCTGTTTTTATCCTGCGCATTGCTACGACCATTGTTAGATGACATCGCGACCGCGCAATGGCATTGTCACTTTTTTCTCATGAAAGAGAGGAACCTCGCTCCGACTCTGAGGAGAGCCTGTTGGCTGAGTATCCCCGGCATAGATGTCATATGAGTAAATCCTACAAGCGGCTTCGTCTTCTTTCCATTGTCTTTATACTATTATCGACTGTATTGAGCATCTTGTGTATTTGTCTCGCTGTCGCACTCGCCAGTTCAAGTAACGAGCGATCGGTGGGATATTGGAACCCAACAGACCTGAGTGAGCCCTGGATATTGCAGAAATATTACCCAGTTATGAGCCCTCCCGTACTGACTAATATGAACCTAGAAACTGTCCAAAACGAAATACCTGCCATTTCAAAGCAGGTCCGGTTCTCAGCCGGCCTCAGGTACAACGAGAGCCAGGAACTGGTTCGCACAAGCAGTCCTGGTCGCAGAGAATTCGTTGGGGACCCATCGCCAGAGCTTGATAGTGCGTGGGAAGAGATAATGGGCGGTTTGTGATGCGAGTCGTACAATGTGATTAGCTTTATTTCCTGATGATTCTTTAGCTGTCAATATCTTCATAACAGGTGAAGAGGAGCCTGGTCTGGGCGGAGGTCTCTATATGGATCCTGCCACCAACCTGTACATGGCAGAGTATGCGACGCAAATACTTATTTCACTGCTGGTAATAAGGCATATTGGTAACGGGCTGACGAGGGATATAGACCGACGGTATTTCATGATCTACACTGCTTGGTAAGTAGATACCTAAGGCAAAACGGCAGCTTTTGATTTACGAAGAGATCACTGATATTTCTATAGAATATGATCCGCCAAAACCTATACTACTACTGGGACTACTATCCACATAACAACCGATCTAGCCTCAAACCGCATCTAGGTAAAACTTTCCGGTCTATTCTACTACTGGTGGGGGGCGCAGACTGACTCACCATCCCTAGATCACTGTATTGATAGTATTCGGCAAAGTATAATGTGTGCTGGTGATATGACCATGGCTCCAATTATTTGGGATTTCAACAAAGGTCGATTTATTCCCGACTTTGAGGTGTACCACACGTGTAGAGAATACGATGCTCTGAAAGAATGGACGTTACTCCGGGATTCAGAGAATGAGGAAAGATGGAGAGACAGTGCAGCTCGGTTACATGCCATGGGGTACTAATACAATTTTGTTTTCTTTTCACTTTCCTAAGGACGTATATATCAAAAGATCTGTGGATGTCCAGATCATATAGTAGTATATATACTAAGGCGGAGAGAGCTCTATGCCTTGCAAATCACCTCTAGTTATTCAGTGTTCACATTGATATATACGCTCGCTTTGGCAGACCTCTAGGCTTTAACCGAAGAGCACATGGTTCTAAAACTCTAGCAGTCTAGATATCAGTTCTATGAAGGAGGAAAGCATTATTTTCGGTTTAACTAGGTCCAAGAACACGACCTCGCTGTCCAATCAATATGATCAGTTTTAAAGCGCTTGACAAGGTCACGCTCAGAACAGTTGTTTACAGAAGCCACAATGTAGTCTCATCTGACCGTACACATCCATTGCTTGCATTCCTCAGGCACTAGCCACAGCTTAATCAGCATTCTTCTTTATTTATTACCAGTATAGAGAGGGTTTCAAAACTAGATTTCATCAGTACCACTAGCTATACCATAATTGTTGATAAGGGCCCTCCACTTAATCAGATAACTGATATAACCTACATCTATGTATCGTCCTAACATAATAGTAGATTACTATTACTAGCTTTATCCTGATAACGTAAATAGCCTAATCAAGATAAAAAGAATAAACGTTCAACATTTAGATGGCTTGGGGAAGAACAATAAATAAATAATGTCAGGCGGTCAAGACTACCCAGAGCAAGGGCATATAATGAAGCTTATTCCTAAATTTCTATTTGAGACGCAAGTTCATTATTTAAAGAGACAAAACCCCTCTCCTCAAGGCAGAATATACCACTTATCAGCCTATTGTTTCACAAGTCTGATATTAGTAGAACACTCATTCAAATCATCAGCATAGGGAAAGTGGTGCCAATAAGCTGAAAAGAATGATGAGCAGAGTCATAATATAGCATAGCTCTACCTAGTTGCATCCTGCACAAGTCAAAATATTAGGCCATTATTGCTAACATAGATAGCAAGTCAGGAAGTAGTCCGAATAGACCAGTGTCTGGGCCTCTCGATGTTGATCAAAGTCGAGAAAGAGTAAGTTCGGACCACTGGGGATTCGTAGAGTGGATGCTTAAAAAACAATCGATGCCAATTCCCGGAAACAGAAGTAGTATCAACAAAGCATCATGAATGCCATTCACATGGTGGTCGCTGACTGGTTGCATACTATTGCTTATTCGGGGTTAGATGGATGAAGGCACTGGTAACGTATTGGCCGTGGAAATAATTATAACCAGGACAGGTTATCAACCAATCATTTGCCACTTTAGTAGTTTCTGTTTAAACTTCTTGTAATTTTTCTGCAAGATGTCTCTGACACAGGTAATAAATTATGCATCTTTTCCATTAGTCAATGACGCAGCCCGCACAGGGATATGCTGAACAATCTCAGTGGACAGAGATACTGTAAGGTAGCCTGTGCAGGCTTACTACCTTAGAAAGTGATATAGACTGCCTTCCTCCCCCCTTGCCCCTCCTTGGTCATGCTTCCCAATTCTGAATGAGAGATAATTGTACCCGGTCAACCTCTATTGAAGAAAATCTCCTGTCTCGAAGGCGTCCCTCCTACTAATCTTCATTTACTCATCCGTTCAAGATGCCAGGACCGGCTGTGCGTGCGCGTCCTACCGCTGTTGAGACGAACAATCGTCCCGATGAGTGGCGGATCGAGCAAGGCATGCAGGGTGCCAAGTTGCCCATAATAGACCAGACTGGAAAAGAAACAGTCTTCATACATCCTACTGAACCCCCGGCGATTACCAAAGATCAGGCTGCAATTAATGCAGTCGGAAATCGGAAGAAGCTGTTTGCTGCTGAGCGGAAGGGTTGGAAGGGGTATGTTTGACATTCAAGCGTACAAAAACGGGATAGATAGAGATGTATTGATTATCTTGACAGTTATGTGGAGTGGGAGAACTATCCTGAGAAAAAAGCCAAAGCACGCGAGATCCTCAACGCGCAAACATTCCCGCCTACACCGGACTACATGACCGGACCGATCCCAGGCACCAATCCAGTGCTGCCTGGGGATGACTTTACGGCATGGCATCATGCTATCGGTGGTGAGCTGGCAAGCGTTCCCGAGGACTCCTGGGAAATAGTTCTTAAGGAGAAGCACAAGGACATGCTACACTTGCTCAAATTTCCCTACAACGGCGAGCCTCCCAAGCGCCTGGTCACGTCTCAGGCTATTACCCCTAATCCCCTCCACTTTGTACGTAATCACGGTGGAATTCCCATCATCAACGAAGACGATTTTACGTTGACCTTGGATGGCCTGGTCGCGAACCCTACGACATATACGCTAGACGACATCATGGACGAATCTCGCTTCCCACAAATCGTGGAAACCGTCACAATTCAATGCTCCGGTACCCGTCGAATTGAGCAAATCGGCCTATACCCGGGTCAGGGTGACGAGGTACCACAGGCACCTTGGGCTGAGGGAGCTATTGGCACGGCCACATATCGTGGCATTAGTCTCAAGAAACTTATCAAAGACTGTGGAGGCCTTGTCAATGGTGGCAAGCATCTTGAGCTATACGGTGCCGAGACATACTTCAAGGATTTGGAAGTTATGAACTATCTAGTCAGCGTTCCGTGGTCAAAGGTGAAAGCCAACGAAGTTCTCCTTGCATGGGAAATGAATGGTGAGCCACTGCCTGCAATTCATGGCTACCCTCTACGCGTCGTCGTCATGGGCTATATCGGCGCTCGCAGTGTCAAATGGCTATACCGCATCAAAGCCATAGAAACCACATCCATTGCCCCAGTCCAAAGCCGGGAGTACCTTTACTTCAACCAGCAGACTGGTAAGCACAATCAGAAACCAACAGATGGCATTCAGATTCAAGAAATGCCAGTCAGCTCTGCCATCATGTCACCATGGAAGGGACACGTTATTATTCACAACGGCAGCATTAAGTGCAAAGGCTGGGCCTATTCTGGTGGAGGCCGTTGGCCTGAGAGAGTCGAGCTGTCTGCTGATGGGGGCTTCTCCTGGTATGAAGTGCCGCATGAGAATATGTCCAAAAAGGGTCAGTGGACCTGGCGTACGTGGGAGATTGACCTGCCGTGCGATGTGGAAGGTTGGATTGAAATTGTATGTCGGTGCTGGGATAATTCGCTCAACACCCAGCCCTTAAGTATCCGTGCTGCTTGGAACTGGGGCTTGCACGTCACAAGCTCAGCCCACCGCATTGCCGTTTACAGTATCAATAAGACCAAGAAGCGGACTAAGGAGCGGCTTGCAATGTTGGAGAGAGAAGGCATCCCCTTGGCGCCGATCACGCGCTATGAATACGTACATTCGCAGACTGATGAGGAGATCTTGAAGTTTTATAGGGATCATGATCCCCGCGATGCTGATAATTTGTGATCTTGCAGGCTCTTACACTCTTACCTACTCAGTTCTTGTTATTGATTATGCAGTCGTGATTTCTCTCGAAGCCCATAAAAACAAATTTTGGTACTGAGATGGACCCCTCCTTACTTACTGCATACTATAGCTGCGTAAAGCGACAAAAGTCGTAATACCCTAGTAACTGAAAACTCCACGCGGAAATTTTATATATACGCTATGTTATAATTGGCTGGGTCTCAAATCAAAAAAGCATATAGAGATAATTCTCTTGGTTCTAAGACTTTCTCTGTAATTGAATGATTCATTAACCTTGAAAAGGATTCTAAATTTCAGGGAATACGCGCCAGTTGGCTTATTGATATATGGGTGGACTTGGCAGCAGGCTTATTAATAGCCTCAATGAGGGGCTCGTAATCTAGCTCTAGGATTGATACGTGGAGGAGGTCACTTATAGGGTTGCAAATGGGCCCGCAGAACCAGCCGACTTGTCAGTAAGCTTACCAACAAGCTTATTAATAATAGGCTTCAAATGTTTCATACTAGCTCCAGGATTTGTATGTGGGCGGGCTCATCAACGGGCTCACTACACTAAGTCACTAACAAGCTTATGCTGGCTTTAGGGTTTATATAGAGATAGGCGGTCAGTAAACCCTATGTAAAACGAAGTAAACACTATGGGAGCCCGCCCCTGAATTTGTTATAAAGTAGGTATTTGTTATATCTGTGGGTGACCAAATTTCCAAGGATTTTAAAATTCGTAATAGAGCAGATTTTTCTTAGCCTTTGTTACAGCCGGGTACTTATGTTATAAAGTAATATAAACAGAAACTACTATACTAATGAGATATAATGTGGCACATGGTCTTCAAGAGTGGGTACAAGATAGCGACGCAGTATGCCCTAGTTGTTTCCGCTTTGAGTAATACTATGGGGCCAACCAGAAGCCTTTCATATGTGATGGGTCACAAACACTCGGAGCGGAGAGATTCCTAGATTTGGCTAGACTCTATGTCGTCTCTCTTTGTTTCCGAAGGAGTCACAAAGATCAGGTTGACTGGGGGAGAGCCAACGGTCCGAAAGGACATTGTCCCCCTGGTGCAAGCTATCGGCAAACTGCGCCAAAATGGTTTGCGGGAACTGTGCTTGACAACAAATGGTATATCCTTGCTACGAAAGCTGGATCCAATGGTGGAGGCCGGTTTAACGGGCATCAACCTGAGTTTGGATACCTTGGATCCGTTTCAGTTTCAGATTATGACAAGAAAAAGTAGCCAGGGGCTAGAGGCAGTGAGGAAATGCGTCGACCGGATTTTGGAGATGAATCGAATGGGCGCCGGGGTCAAATTGAAAATCAATTGTGTGGTGATGCGTGGCCTGAATGAACGGGAGATTCTTCGTTTCGTGGAAATGGGCAGAGAAAGCCCAATCGAAGTACGCTTTATTGAGTACATGCCGTTCGACGGGAATAAATGGAAGCAGAATCGGATGGTGTCTTATCAAGAGATGCTCACGATGATCCGAACGAAATACCCTGAAATCTCGAAGACGACCGGCCTTAAGAACGACACCAGTAGAAATTATCGAATACCGGGGTTTGCCGGCCAAGTGGGATTTATAACTAGCATGACACACAACTTTTGCGGATCCCGTAATCGTCTTCGAATTACAGCTGATGGGAATCTGAAGGTGTGTTTGTTTGGCTCAGCGGAAGTGTCTCTTCGAGATTTGCTACGGATGCAGAATGATGGACAGCCCATCGACGATGAGCGAATGAAGGATATATGCCTCTCAGATGATTTTGCAGACAATGAATCCAAGAGCGCCACAAATCGTGACCTGCTTGAATTAATAGGCTTGGCTGTGAAGAGGAAGAAAGCAGCGCACGCTGGGATGACGGACTTAGCGAGTATGAAGAACAGGCCGATGATTCTTATAGGGGGATAGCCACTTCTCTACATAGGGGTCCTCAAACTAGTACAGGCTGAATCATAGTGAGAAAGGAGTAATTACGCATCATATACCAATCAAAAGTTCAACTAGCCCAGTTTACTGAGTACACTCGCAGCGGGTGCAAAAAAGGTAGTGCCCGTCACTGGCCGCGAAAAGTCCAAAATTCGATCATGCAAGCCTGGAGGATTCCCAATAAACATATTCTCCAACATGCGCTCAATAACCCAGAGACGTCTAGAATAGCCAATAAAGTACGTACCAAACTCGCCGGATCCCGGTGAGCCGAAGGGCATATTGTCTCGCAGAATACTTTGCTCGTTGCCATCTTCATCTTCGATGGTAGTCAGCGTCTTGTGTGCTTTCTGTTGATCTGCTTTCGCATCATCCAGCTCTACGTTGTCGATTTTGGTCCTGCCGATAATCGCTTCCTGCTGCTCCGTGGAGAGCGTCTTCCAGGCTTTGAGGTCATGCAAGTACTTTTGAACCACTACGTAACTGCCTCCAATGTTTTGCGCATCGTCTTCCTCTGCAGCAAGGACTGCAGTATGCACATCGGGCCCCACGGGATTGGCTGTGCCATCCACAAATCCAAGAAGGTCGCGTACGTCAAAGTAGCGGAAGCCCTTAGTTTCATCGACTACTTCGACAGTATCGCCAAGTTGATCTAGGAGCTGTCTTTCGAATTCAAAACACAGGTCCTGACGCTCTGAGCGTATGTGAAATAACAGATCACCTGGTGTTGAGATAGCTACATGCTTCCTTCCCTTGATTTCACGGAATGGATGTAGCTCAATTGGTCGTGGCAAACCCGTGAGACGGTCCCAGATATTGCTCCCAAGAGCTGTGGTACATGCAAATGCAGCGCTGGGGTCGCGGATAGCGACATTCTTTGAGAGACTGGCGATACCTGCTAGTGTCGAGCGGACGATTTGCAATGCATCATCGTCATCACTGTGCTTGATGGAGAGGACCAAAAAGGTCGCCGATGCCGTGAGGGGCGCATCAACTGGCTGAATGCTGACTGCTGTCCCAGTGCTCATTGTTCTGTTAAGTGGAACTTGGCTGAGAGAATACTTTCTGGGAGAATGTTGAGGAAATGAAGAATTGATGATTCTTTTCAATGGGCTTACTAAAGACTTGTAGCGAGTTGAAACTGTCCTGTAACTGGGCCGGAGTATCCGTGTGGATGGAGTGGACATTGTTTCTTATTTCAAGTGATTCGTTGTAACCTTGGCTTGAACCACAGCCTTACTGAGCACTGTGTGGCTTGTATGTACGTTAGTACGGATGCCCCGGCGCATACACATATCAGATCTCGAAAAAGGAGCATTGTTATCGCGTGGCATTTGCGAATAAGAAAGGTAGTTATGGCTTAGGCAGCTCATTTGATGTGGAAATTGATAACCCATTGCTTCCGAAGCCATTGGCCTACTGCACTCAACAGACCCAGACATTTAGTCGATAGATCAGTCAATCCATGATGCAAGAGATTGCATCGT
The DNA here is from genome assembly GCA_038993655.1 of Talaromyces verruculosus. Classification (NCBI taxonomy): domain Eukaryota; kingdom Fungi; phylum Ascomycota; class Eurotiomycetes; order Eurotiales; family Trichocomaceae; genus Talaromyces; species Talaromyces verruculosus. Next base: position 250,350 of record JBBVQN010000015.1, on the reverse strand, counting down.
ACTCTCATTTCACCGCTCCGTAAGTACGTAGTTCAACAAATGGGGCATCTCCACTGTGGCACTGCCAAACCTTCTACGAGACGGCTGGAAGGCTTGATTCGTTAATTGTCTTTCCGAATCCGGATCAAGCATCATGTTAGCTAGCTTACCTCCACGACCTAACATTTGTCGTGCACGTAGTTTTACAATTGATACCAAGTCTCAGCATCATGATCGACGTTGCTGTGGAATGGCGTTGTAGATTCTCATTAAGCATGAATCATTCGAGGAATATAACTAGGACGTAGTTACCAGTAGTTGTGTCACACGTTTAATCCTTTACTCATTTTCAACACACAAAAACAAGCAATTGTTATCTTCCAATACGATCAAAAGGAGAAATCTACAATCATGCCGAAAGGTAGGATTTGTGTGATGTGGTTAGGGGTCCCGGGGTCAAATTCATTGCTAAGAAAAGTCTGCTACAGAATCTCACCATTCCGGTGCATTTGACAAACTCTTCCACCATAAAAATCGTGATGAGCAGCATCACGGCGATGAGAACGGTGTACTCTCTGGATATCATGACCAACCTTCTGGCGAGACGCGCCCACAGCATGAAAGTGAGGTCAAGCGTTTTGAAAATGATTTCAGAAAAGAGGAGAACAAGTTCAAAAAATATCTCGACAAGGACGAAGAAGTCGAGGAGGAGGGCAAGACCTATGGAGGCTTGATGTAGGGAGCTCACAAGCTCTAGCAGAATTTTTGGATGCGTTATAACTGTTTCGAATTGATACCGTTCGAATTAATCACAATTACTTATCCTAAATAGTCCTCGGATATTAAATTTAGACGATAACACGTTTTATATTACTAATATAAGAGGCTGGCTGCTTAATTATTACTCAGCTGGATATTTAATATACTTGGACTGGTGAAATATTGGTAATAGTACTGCTTTCGTTTTAGGAAATAGTACGGCCTTCGTTTCAGGAAAGAGTAGCTCGCCAACCACGGATTAAAGATAACATAGTAAAGATAGTCTTTTCCGAGTCATCAAGTGTTTAAAAGTCATGGCACACGTGCATGAAATAGCCCAGTTATCCTCTTACAGATAGCTGACATGCAAGTCATTCAATTGGTCAAGAAGAATTCGTATCAATGAGAGGTCATTTGTGTAAGTCCGCGATATTCCACTTCTTGAATTGGACATCTAGTTTTTCTACGCGCAGATTGATCTGAGTAAATTGTTAGGTTCCAACAGATATAAAGAGCTGGTATTTTCCTCTTAAAAGTGTAAATCATCAGGGTACTCGAGATCCTGTTGAGAAATAATTAGTCTTCAATTGACCATATACCATCACCATGTCTTACTCTACACTTGCTGAAGGTAATTGGAGCTCATCCTCCACCTACTGTTACATTGCTGATCATTTTAATAATAGGTTGCCCCTTTCCAAGGAATGATACCAGTGTCCAGGTCCGCAATGGGTCAGGGGGTGGCCTTGTGTTACTCCAAGACACCCAGCTGATTGAGACACTGGCACATTTCTCTCGTGAAAGAATCCCCGAGAGGTAAATGACCTTTGTATATTATAACCGCGTGAAGTCTATTATTTCTGACTAAATAACATATAGAGTAGTCCATGCAAAAGCTGTTGGGTACCTATCAATATATCCTATTGAATGACACCTAGAAAGACACCATCCTTGTCTAACACAATCTACAGAGCATACGGGGAATTCGAATGCACTCATGATTGCACCGATATCACTTCGGCCAGTTTCCTAATAGCGTTGGAAAGAAAACCGAAGTGCTTTTGCGCATTTCCACCGTTGGCCCAGAGGCTGGCTCGGCAGACACAACTCGAGATGTCCATGGATGGGCCATGAAGCTGAAGACGGATGAAGGGAACTTGGACTGGGTGTTTAACAATACAGTCAGTACACACGTTTCACAGATGTCTCAGACTTCGTTTCTGACATGAGCCCTGGCGACTGGGTAGCCCGTATTTTTCGTTAGGGATCCGATTAAATTTCCGTCCTTGAACCGATCACATAAAAGGAATCCACGAACTCATAGGCCAGATCCAAACATGGTAAGTAAAGATGTTGCAATTTTGAAAGCACTAAAGGATTATGCTGACGAGCAGATAGTTCTGGGAGTAAGATATTGAGCTAATATATCTCATCAATTTGGACGTTCATATACTTACAGCCTTTCCTGGATAGTTTCCATGTCGGTAACCCCGAAGACATCCACGAACTCATGCACTTGTTTAGCGACCGTGGAACACCTGCTTCACTTCGGCATATGAATGCATACAGTGGACATACTTATAAGTTCACCAAAGAGGTAAGTGAACTCTAAACCAGTTGACGGCTCCATTGAGCAACTGCTTACCTTCATCATCATCATCATCATCATCACAGGACGGCTCCTTCAAATACATCAAGATCCATATCAAAACCCAACTCGGCGTCAAGAACATGACCAACAATGAGGCTGTGCGAACTGCAGGGGAAAATCCAGACTTTTACACGCAGGACATGTATGAAGCAATCGAAAGAGGTGATTATCCTGTGTGGAATGTCTATGTGCAGGTCATGGACCAAAAGAAGCCGAGACCTACAAGTGGAATATCTTCGATATGACCAAAGTCTGGCCTCACGAGGACTTTCCTCTACGCCAGATTGGGAACTTGACTTTGAATCGTAATGTGCGTAGAACAGGCTTGTGTTGACATTATCCAGCTAACCATGAGTGCCAGCCACGGAATTTTTTCACCGATATTGAACAAGCAGCTTTCTCTCCGTCCAACATGGTCCCTGGGCTTGCTCCATCTGCTGATCCTAGTTCGTGCAGTACCCTTTCGGCGCTTTGAAACACATAATCCTGACTTTTTCACTTCCTTATTACTAGTTCTTCAAGCTCGAATGTTCGCCGACCCCGATGCCGCGCGCTACCGTCTAGGGACAAATTATCAGATGCTGCCCACAAATGCAGCCAAAGCCCCAGTATACTGTCCATTTCAGCGAGACGGGTTCATGAATTTCTCCGAAAATTATGGCGATGATCCCAATTACGTCGGCTCCTTCCTCAAACCAACTGTGTTTGCCGTGAATTCCTCCGGTAAACCCAATACAAGCACCATTACTGAACATGAAAAGTGGGTTGGGGAGATCTCCACCTTCACCAGCACTCTCCAACATCAGGACTTTGAGCAGGCCACAGGGCTGTGGAAGGTCTTGGGACGTGAACCGGGTCATCAGGACCGATATATTGACAATGTGTCCGGGCATATCAAAGGTGTGACTAGCAAGCAGCTTCGAGAGAAGGTTTACCGTATGTGTTGATTTACTTTCTCTCTTTGCATCTTTGAAATTTATTCTGATCGAAAACTGACCACTTCTAGACCTTTACAGTTCTGTCGATGCGCAGCTGGGCCAGCGCGTCAAGGAAGCAACCGAAGCAAAGCTCTCCGATAAAGGTCATAAGTAATTCCTGATTCCTGGCAGTATTTGTCTATCATATCGTATCTTTATTTGGGAGCAGATACTTCGATTTTTAATCTATCACTCATTATGCTTCCCTTCTAGAAACTGCTGCACTATCATAGTCATAGCCATCTACCTAGGTAAAGTAATCGTGGTCATTTCTGAAGGAGCCAATTCATCGGATTTTCGAGTTCACCCAAGCAGTCGTAACTATTGTCTCTAACACTGATGTTTCGATACCAGGCCTCTCACGTGAATTGAGAAACCTTCCTTTGCCCTGTACAGGATGTTCAGTCCCTCAGTTAGAAAATCAATGTGTTTATTTCAAGCTTATAGACCATGTACAGAAGACAGAAGCGAATCCGGCGTTTCGTCTTGATCAGAACGAAACCTCAATCCCCCTTCCCTTGACCGGCAGAACATGTTAAGCAGACACTGCTCAATTCCTCGATGGGCTTCCAAACTCAGGCTACTTATGATGTTTGTCATTTGCATCACATAGTTCACTTTTTCAGATCCGGTGACATAAAATCGTAAAAAGTGCTGGTCAAGAAAGGATCGTATGGCGTGGACGGATGACTGCCAGGTGGTCGGAGCCGCTGACAAAGACGTTTCCAGCACTGCGAGAGCATTCATGTCATTTGGGGGAAACGAAGAAGAGACTTGTCGGAGATCACGGCTCTGAGATAAAGATTCTTGTACAATGACACTGATAGATAATAGAGATGATAGTCTGTCGTTATCGGCGTCAGAGTGGCCGCTCCGTAGCAGGAAAGTCGGGGTCATAGAGAAAGCAGTGTCCGCCTCATAATTTGATTTTATGGCCAAGACTGAACTGTAGATGAACGGAAACATTGATAGACCCTGTTGACGTAAATTTAAAGACATGCTAATCAGATTACGCATGTCTTGGATGAAAGATATGAGCCATAACGATCGCATGTGTCTAATATCAATTTCCATACCCAGAACCGACCAGTGTAGGAAATTCGAATCGGCGATAACGGAGAGATTGTTTGTTGGCGAAAACCAGGATGGTTGCGACATCAATGAGACTCTTATAACCCTTAAGTTTCTCACAGACTCAAAAACCTACTTCAAAGGGGGAGCAGTAACTTACAGGGAGACCACTAATTGTAACCTCCAGTCATCATGAAATTGGTGCAGACCTCCTCTGGCCGCTATCATCCCTTGCAGCCCATCCCTATGGACTTGCCATTCCTCTTCAGTACCCCAATACCTCTAGGTCATTCAATGTCAACATGTTGCGAGGGAATACCCTTCTTCGTACCTAGGTAGAGGATATAACGTCATACCTCGAATGTGAGCAGTCGAACCACAGCTGCAAAAGCATCGTTACTCAAAAACTGCACCGGGTCATTCAGCCATTGGTTCAGTATCTCCACTGCCTGTGCCTTGTATTGCAATGCTTCAAACTCTCTAGTACCGCGGGTGGGCACCGAGCCGCCGTACAGATAGGCGAGATGTGCCGCAGAATGGGCCATGATGGAATTAAAGGAAGCAGCATTAGAAAGATCCAGTGGAAACCAGACATCTCGCATGGGATTGAAATCAAAGGCCGGTAATTGGTCGAACATCATAGTTGCATGCGTAGTCAGCCCTGTTTTCGGCAAAGTTAGCTGTATGTACGAAAAAAAAAAAAAAAGTAGAAGGAAATGGGTGGTAACGGTACAATGATGAATTAGCTTATGATGCGTAGCGGTTAGCAGCACAGGGAATAATTCGAAGGGTTCCAATCTTGATGAGCTTAACGCGTAGTTCAATCCTGTTAAGACCTGTGCTCGAATGCCCTGCGGAGGGATCACCCGCTCCGTGCCCAGGTCTGGGTTGTTCGTTGTCTGGCCATAGTGCTGATACTGGAGCTCATCGGCTGGGAATGTATCAACAGAGGCAATGGTTGGAGCATTAGTAGTAGTATGTACTACTAAAGGGACTGTTGTCCGGGTACCTGGGCTTCTAAAAGCCAAAGCTAGTTCCTCTGCAGCGGAGTCGGGCTTGGCTCGTAGTGGTCGTCTTGTCGTCCTGTGAGGAGATCTATCCTCTTGCAATCGCTTTCGTCTCTCCTGCCAATGCGCTCGCATGGCATGAGTACGGAGTCCGCGTTGATTCTTGTCAAGAACGAAGGTAAAGCGTGATTGGCCATCCTCTCCGGTGTGAGACGAGGGGATGGCATTGCTTCCCTGTAGGGGGTTTGTCAGCTTGTGACTGCTTGATTCTATATTTTCCGTCATCTTCCGCAGAACATAATTTCATTAGGAGAATTATTACAGTGTTAACACCAGGGAATGGCAATTTGGCAAACATCCTGACCCACTTTAAACTGAATTTGGCTCAGTAAGAATAGAGTGATCAATCATGTCTGAGACTTCCAACGCCACACGAAGAATATATATCTCGGCGGGGCTGCACTACTTCCAAGGTTACTATGTACATATGTAGAAGACTTCGAAACCCCAACGCTATATCCAACCGCATGTATTGACAAAGTCATACTCACAGAATATTGCAAAAAGCATGTCGGAGATTTGAAAAACAGAACATACAGTGACGAGGAAAAGGAGAGAAAGCCAGTCCTGCCGAAATCTGGAAGATAATTGTGCCAGCAAAAAAATACCGCTGATGTTCGATTTGTATTATGATCGCAAACTGGACGACCTAGATCATCAGCCTTTATACCACAGTGGTAGTGCGCGTCACTGGTAATGACGAGGTCTTCTCTTTTATTGCATCTGAAGCAATGTACAAGGTCATGGTCAGTGTATGGCGATCCGGCGGTGTTGAGTGGTAAGATCCCGTTATCTCTGACTCGGCTTATCACCGTTCCGAGACAGATCCTACACTCTATCCGTCTCTGTCTTTATTCCTCGTCGTCATCATCTCAACATAAAATCGTCCAATCTCTACACTCGTGAGTGCGTTCTATTTTATGAATCATTCTCCGGCGCATCCCTACAACCAATTAGCTCTTATGGCTCAGTGGTAGAGCGTGTCACTAGTAATGACAAGGTCCTCGGTTTCCCGAGTAAGCGCAGAAAGATCCTTTTCTTTTTTGCCTTTTTTTTTTTTTTTGGAAAACAATCTTTTCAGGTTCTAAATCGAAGAGACTGGTATTTTTTTGTCAGTTGGAATATGAGATGAAGTGTTGAGACGAATGGCCTGAATAGGCAGGCAATCTACAATTCCTTTGTTCTGGATGACGATCCGAGGGTTGCAGAACACATACATACCTCATACGCCCATCTTTCATCTCATCCAGTTCTCACCTCATAACATTTTTTCTTCCTCGAGCACTTGCTCTATAATGATGAGACGATTACCGGCACACCGTTCGATCTCAGTTCTTATGGCTCAGTGGTAGAGCGTGTCACTAGTCACGTCAAATGATAATAATTTCAGAAAATATTCTTTTTTGACTCGCATCCCTTTTTGCTTCCTGAAACCCCCCAAAAAATGACCGTGGTTGGGTTGATTTTTGGCGTCGCAAAGAAGGCCGTAGCCAGTTGAACCAGATGCCGAAGCCGCCGAACCCTTGACAGCCAACATTAACTAGTCAGTTGGCCTGAATCAGCCACGACTTGCTTCACTTTGACAGGCCGTGCCGCTTCAACAGAGAATAGACTGAAGTAGCTGTCAGGTGATGTGGGTGCGCATGAAGTAGCGAACATTGCAAAAGTCGGTGACGCATCGTGAAGCAGACAAGAAAGCATAGACCCCGATATCAGTTAGCGCGTACGTATTATCGATCAACTGCTGACCAGTTCGTGATATGATAGATGCTGGTGGTCTGGTCGGTCGCGTTGTTGTCTCTTTGTGCATTATGATCCATGTGATTTATGAATTAATAGTAATCAGGTATAGTCGGAGATTAATATACGTACCCATGAAGAGTAAGACCACACAGACTGGCAGTTGGAGACTGCGGAGGAGAGTAAGCATCACTTCGTCGTCCCCCCAGTGGAGCAGCTAGCTTGTCAGCCTAGCTGCCACCGCGGCCGGCCATTGGTGCCTCACAGCCTCAGGCACGGGGGGTTCGCTGGTCTGCCTTGCTGCCTGTTCCACTGCCCGCATCACTTTACGAGGACAGTAGGGAGCTTGGACAGTTACATTGGTAGCTATTGAATATGAAGGATTGGCAAGTATTCTGCATGTCTGGTTATCCGGGCCTGCTGCTGTTTATAAGCACAGACAAGTGACAGGGGATAATCGCCACACATTTCATACAAAGGAGTTGTTCGCTGAAGGACTATACTCTGTAGTATTGCTGGCAAGCCTAAGGCGTTAAGGCCAACTCAGACCTCAGCTGCATCGGCCGCCAATCCCGCCGATGACGATGCCCTCCTCCTTCCACAACAGGCAGCAGACCTCCGCATCTTCATCTCAACTTAACCTTTTGGCATCGAGCACACACTCCTGATCATCGATGGTACCTCGTCGGTGACTCAAACAGTGCTTGGTTGCCTAGCGCTCTCTTTTACCTCTTTCCAAAAGCTTCAGCATAAATACAATCTCTCCTCCACGTCCTCACTTTTGGACTCAACTTCCCACCCTCTTGTCATCCCTCGAGTCTTGATAGTGAAGTACCCCCGCGGGCGTCGTACCATCGTATCCAACAATCAACAGCCATCCCAGCATCAGCACGTCGGCTAACTTGCTATATCTTGACTGGCTGCAGCTTGTTGCCTCACATTCTCCAGCTTCTCCTCACCGCCTGCATCTACATTGGACTCTAGAACAACGCACTCGTGCAACCTGATCGACGCTTGCCTCGTTTTCTTTGTACGAGCCCATTGCTTTTCTTGGCCTTTAATCCTTGTGCCACCCGGGCAGAAAGGAAATTTGCTTGACAAACCGACCCAATGTGAGTTGACACTAGTTATTGGGGCGCAGTTCTGACAAACCTTCATTTTTTACTTTTGCTGCGTCACTTTTTCATTTTTATCGTTGTTGTCATTTTTGTGTCAACTACGTATCCTTTTTACGTCTAGCTAAAAGCTGCAAAAAACTAGTCTGTCGCTTTATGCGTGGCTCTCACCGTCACCTTTCTTCCATCCTCGTGAGTCAGTCCAATGCAGTCCCCAGATAGAACTGCATCTACTTCCAGTACTGTACCATCTCCTTTCTTTACACCGACTTCGGAAACCCCCTCTCAACAACGCGACGAGCATAATCATCAAAATCGCTTGAAACAGTCCAATATGCCTGAAAATCCAGTGACAGACCATCAGGAGGAGCAAGAGCAGCCTCAGCAGCATCAACAAACAGAGTCTCAAGAAGAAAACACTCCTTCAGAGACCACTACTTCTTCTACTGTAGCTGTTGCCTCCATCGGGACCTCAACTACTGGCAAGCCTCATGTAGAGCCTGCTGCGACTACTCCCAAGGAGGACGTTGCCAAAGTTGCAGAAATCAAAGCTAAAACAGACGGCAAGAAATCAAAATGCAAATCTCACAAGCATCGTGCAGCTGCAAAGAAGACTTCTACCAAAAAGAGCAAGAAAAAGAAGCATTTCAAGGTCGAGTCCTCTTCTGAGGAGGAGGAAACTTCATCTTCTGAGTCAGAGTCGTCTGACTCAACTGAATCGGAAGAATCAGAGTCGGAAGATTCGGCTTTCGAATCCAGTGAGACCGAGAGCGAACCAGACAGGCATAGACGAAAACGTAACAAGGCCAAGAAAGCAAAGAAGTTGAAGAAGAAGAATAGACGCCATCGCCGTGACGAGGAGTCCTCCGATTCCGAATCCACCTCAAGCAGCGACGAGGATGCCCTGGCGGACCAGAAAGCCTTGAAAGAAAAGCTAGCAAGGATGGCGAAGAAACAGCGCAAGGCAAGAAAGATGGCTAAGAAATACCTGTCCGACGAAGAGGATGAAGAAGATGTACCTGAGCCGGATCAACTCAGATTACGAAGGCAGCTGGCTAACCTTCGACTATTGCAGGGAGGAAATCGTCGTCGCTTGAAGATTAAAGAGAGCAAAGGGGAAAAGGGCAAGAGGGGGAAGAGCAAGAGGGCTTCGAAAGTTGCTTTCAAACGAGTGGATGAATGTGAGTTAATCCTTCAAGTTTGGACAGTGAACGCATTGCTTACGGTAATCAATAGTATGGGACAGCACGATTCATAACTTCAAACTGCGAGAAACCCTGGACGACCCCGATGCCGACGAATTCGATCAATACATCTTCAATGTCCGCCGCAAGTTTGACTGGGAAAATAAGTATGTGGATACCTGGGTTGATATCAAGAGCAAACCCTTGAGAGAAGCTCTAGCCACCGTTATGGACGGGGTCAAGGGAGTGAGCTTGGTAGCAGAGACGCCAGTGATCGACCCAAACATGCTCTTCTTGTATCTCGAAGAAACTCGAGATCACATGAAGGCGCTGAAGAAGGTTGTCAAGACGGAGAAGAAGAAGAAGGCTCGGAAACTGGCTGCTCTCAAAGTTGCTCATCTCAAAGTCCTGATCAAGTATCTTGATACCGACTATGCTGAAACCAAGAAGACGCTTTATCCCTTGCTGGAGTCAAACATGATTACATTCGATCTTCTTTGGGCATTGTTCAAGCCTAACACCATCGCCTACACTACGACATATGGTCATACAGACGAGCCTCGGGCGTTCAAAATCGAGTATGCCACCAAGGAATCATCGTTCATGAAGGGATCGTGGTATATGGTTGAGGGCAAGTATCTTGAATACGACGGTAAAACGTTCGGTATGGGTTCTATGGTTGCAGACGTTGAATTCTTCAAAGGAGCTCGCAAGATCACTAGTCTGGCTTGCTATCCTTTGAAGTACCACCGCGAAGCCGAAGCTCTCAAGACGAAACTCATCGAACGTGGCAAGCACTTTGTTGCTCTGCGTGGTATGAATTATCGTTTCCACAAGGGTATGGCTTTCTTCAAGAAGAAGCGCTCCGTTATCAAAGTCAATATCAATGGACGAGTGATGATCGATCCTGCTCTGCACCGTCGCATCAACCCAAACTACCCCATCAGCACAGTTAGACCTAAGGACCCGGATGTGCTGGAATCTGAGTCTGGAGAAGACAGTGATGACTGCGGGTGTGGAGGATCATCATCTGGTGCAGAGCACGGTGGTGACTTGAGCCACGATTCCGAGCCTCCACGTCCCGTGTACAAAATCATGCGGGACAAGAAGGGCAAAGCTCATGTTGTTCAAGTTGAATATGACGAGAATGGCAATGAAATCACCAAAAAGGAAGACTTTGAGTTGCTTGACGCTGACAAGGACGAGAAAGACGGCGAACCATCTCCAGAGTTCACAGAAGAAGAGCTTTTGATTGCCAGTCCTGTTGTGCTAGGATTTGCATTCAGCGAGAAGCTATGGCTTGAATTCAGCGTCTCTGGAGTGAATGAGATTGAATGGAATGACGGTGCATTTGATTCTCTCGTGCTCCCTGACAACCAGAAATCAATCGTCAAAGCTCTCGTGGAATCACACACATTCAACGCGGCCCAGAACATCGACGATGTCATCCAAGGCAAAGGGAAAGGTCTCGTAGCAGTCTTGCACGGTCCTCCCGGAACAGGCAAGACCTTGACAGCAGAAGGTATCGCCGAGCTCCTGAAACGACCTCTCTACATGGTCAGCGCCGGCGAACTAGGCACGGATTCACGCAGCCTGGAGGGAGAACTAAACAAAATCCTCGATATTGCACATTCCTGGGGCGCCGTATTGTTGCTCGATGAAGCAGACGTCTTCCTCGAAAAACGTACAATCCAAGACATCCACCGCAACGCCCTTGTCAGCATATTCCTCCGTCTACTCGAGTACTTCCAGGGTATTTTGTTTTTGACTACAAACCGCGTCGAGACCTTTGACGACGCCTTCCAATCCCGTATCCACATCGCGCTGCGCTACGGCGACCTGACCACAAAGGCGAAACGGAGTGTATGGAAAATGTTCCTGGAGAAAGTCAAATCCATCGATGGCGTTGAGACGGAGACATTCACGGATAAAGATCTCGATATCCTTGCTCGCCACAACCTCAACGGACGACAGGTAGGCCCCACCCTTTCCCCCTCTTTTTGCATCTAATTGTATAATAGACTAATATTGACTTTTGCAGATCAAAAACTCCGTCCGAACCGCGCAAGCCCTCGCCGTCAACGAAAAACTCCCCCTCTCAATGTCGCATATCAAACGCGTCCTGGACGTCGCCGAAACATTCGACCACGATCTCAAGGGTGGAACGGGGTATATGGATGCCATGCGAAGCTATACCTAAACCCTATTGTCTTCTTCTTATTCTCATTTCATCAATGTCTTTTTTTGAGGGGGGATATGTTTCGGGGTTTGGGCACGATTTACGACGTGATATGACATGAACGAACGAGCAACGACAGTTTCTTACACCCAGTCATTTCCTCACTTTTTTTGTCCCTTTGAGAAATTCCCATTTAGTTCGATTCAGGCTTGTATTGTTGACCGAGTTTACTTCTTTTCAATTCCATTTTTTCTTCCTCTTACAACTCAATCCCGTTCTTTTTGTCTTCTGTTTGGGTAGTTACGTACCATGAAGGAGGTGGTCAATGGAAGGTATTAATTACTATACCTGCAATTATGGATCCAAGTACGAAAGTTTTACGTAGCGAGTATTGCAAGTAGACAAAAGAAATCATTGTTTTACACATAATATCAGACTAACTAATATCTAGTCTAGACTGTATTCAACTCATTGCAATGCAGTAGTAGTCATCATCACAACACACAAATCAGCTGCGCCTCCTCTTTATTCTTAGATCGAAAGATCAAAGGATTGGTTTAAGGGTTCTGGGCAACAAAGTCAACACCCTTCTTGATGTTCTTCTTCAAGTCCGCAAGGCAAGCCTCGAGGAGCTTCTCCTCGTAAGCATTGACCTGACCAACGGGGAGGATCTCCTTGACACCGTCGGGGCCGAGCTCAACGCGGGAAGCGAAGAAGTCGATACCCTGATCCTTGTAGAGGGGGCTGTCGACGAAGGTGGGCTCAACGACACCCTTGACACCCTGGGCGGCCTTGAGGAGGGACTCGGCGAAACGGGCACCGGCGAAAGCCATGGAGAGGGTGGCGGAACCAGCGCCGTCCTTGGCCTTGACGACTTCGTCACCACCGAATTGGATGCGGTTGACGAGGGCGTCGCGGGTCTCGCCTTCAATGTCGGCGTGGTTGGACTGGGAGAGGAGGGGCACAATGGTCACACCGGAGTGGCCACCGACGACGGGGACTTCCTCGTTGGCAGGGTCGGTGGTCTTGACCTGGGAGATGAAGCGGGAGGCACGGACGACATCGAGGGTGGTGACACCGAAGAGGCGCTTGGGGTTGTAGACGCCCTTGGACTTGAAGACCTCGGCGACGATGGGGACGGTGGAGTTGACCTATTAATTAGCTATTGTTCAATTGATCGAATTTGCCGTCCGGATACATACAGGGTTGGAGATGACGAGGATCTTAGCGTTGGGAGCAGCATCAGCAGCGGCCTTGGCGAGGTCACGGACGATGGAAGCGTTAGTGTTGAAGAGGTCTGAAAACGTAAGTAGACATCATAAGTTGAAGGGTTCTGCAAGGTTCTGCGTACCATCACGGGTCATGCCAGGCTTGCGAGGAACACCGGCAGGGATGAGGACAATCTCAGAGTCAGTGAGAGCGTCCTTCAATCCGGAAGGAGTAGGGTCATAACCGGTCACGGTGCTGTTGGTGTTGATGTGGCTGAGATCGGCAGCGACACCTGCAGACACAAATCAGTCAATTGACTCGGATAAATGGATAAAATGCGACAGCGACAGCGACGTCGACGGCGCAACGGAAGAAACTTACCAGGGCCACCGCGGATATCGTAAAGAGCAAGCTGGCTAACACGGGGGTTGAGCTTCATCAACAAAGACAGAGGCTGACCGATACCACCGGCGGCACCGAGAACGGTGACCTTGGAAGCCTATAACATGCGAGAAACGAGTCAATTGAGAAGCTACAAGTAGAACACATAGCACAGAAAATAGCGCAACGCACCTGGCGAGCAGAGGCGGAGAAAGCCCGCTTCTGGAAGACACCGAACGACTGGCGAGCAGCGAACATGATGGCTGATTGTGTGAGTGTTTTTTGTTTTGGTAAAAAGGACGAACGCAAGCAAGAGAAATGGCAATTGATGGAGATGGAAGTAAGAGACTAAGAGTAAGAGGAGCCGGCGGAAGAAAAAGCTGAGGTTGAGCGACTAACACCAAAACAGGCAAGAACTTCTGGCCGACGGTGACGCCTTCCCTGTTGGTCGCCCGGTCCCGACCCTCTCCGCTAGCCGCTTTTCCGTTACACCAGGACAGGACACCTCGGTGAACTTTTATGTCTGCTACAGTTACTGACTTCAAAACACCAACGCCATGACTTCGAACGCCTGCTAATGCTACAAGACAACAACACACAAAGAAAGACAACTACGACTTCAAAAAATGAATCACCAACCAACAAAACAAAAAGAAAACCACCACCCCTCCCCAAAAAATCCACTTATCCTCCTTCGCCCTCCTCTCCACCCTGCGGATCGTATCACCACTGATCCCCAACGTATTCCCAACACTGTATAACCGTCGCTGCGTATTCTTCAGAATATCGCGCTGCTGTCCCAGATCCTGCAACACGGCGCGGCCCCGATCGAGGAACTCGTCGAGTTGGGTGTTTGTTTGCGCAAAGAAGGATTGTTCGCGTAGTGCGTGTGTTTCGCGGTCGTAGGTTCCTGGTCCGGCGCCGAAACTTAAGCCGCCTGCTGAATTACTTGAGGAGGAGGCATTGCCGAATGCTGATGATCGAGGTAAGGCGTGGTCTGCGTAGGGGTTTTCGGGGGTAGCGGCGTGATGTGGACGACGACCGAATAATTCACTGCGGTTTGTGACGGATACCTTCGTAGACGCACACTTAGCACCCTGTAACAACTGTGTATTCTCTCGTGAAAGATACGTAGAGCTTACAGTCTCCTCCCTCTCCTTCCGTAACCGCTCAAACTGCTGTCTATAATCCAGCAACGACGCGCGAAACGATTTCTCGCGCTCAATGGCTTTCTCTTTCTTTTCGGGTATGAGTTCACTCTTGGCAAGGGCGGCGTAGTCGTCTATCGTGCGCGAGAAGGAGGCTAGTGATGCTGATATTTGTCCTGTTCACCCCAGCGAAATATTCAGTATATATTTTGAAAGCGCCGAACTGCATGTTTAAGGTACCTACCCTGTAGCGCTGGTGATGTTGTACCGGGTGATTCGGCGAATGTGTCGAGGTCATGCCGTATCGCTGTAGACTGCTTGAGAGCAGAATTAAAAAGGGAGTTCTATCATACAGTTAGCCGCTGTAAATGCCGAAACTTTGGGACAGGTTAAAGATGCGCACCATGGTGTAGCTCTATTCAAGCTCAACGTCCAAAGTGGGATGTATAAATAGAAGGAAGAATATCGGTTGTTCACGCCACGGTTTAATTCCAAGGTTTGGATATGAGAGGATAAAGTCGCAATGTTATAGTATTCGCATAACGGATTTCTTGCTATATAATAGTTTCCTGTGGCATAAACAAGCTGGTGTTGATAGGAGAGCCAAGGCCACATCTCCAAAAACGCCAAAATAATGACGCCATTCACCGCCTTTGTTATGACGATGATGCTTTTCTTCTGCCTAAGTTTTCGAGTGATGTTTGTTCAACTCAGGAATACTGCTTCATCCCATTACTCGTTAAAGTGCATCATCGATTAAACACAACGACCGCATTTATATCTACAAATAACATCTCATAACATGCGATTTCAGCAAATAGAGGAGAGACACGCTATCCAACCAACTCCGATACTCGTAGAACAAAAGAGATGAGAACATGAGCGGAATACATGGCAGTTATTTCTTCCTACATATGGAAGACGAACCCAGACAGATGAAAAGAGGAGAAAAGAGAGGACATGAATGCTCTTAGTCCTTCTTGGGGTATTTGTTCTGAATAAGCCACCTGATCGAGCACAAGTCAATATCGACGTTCTCTACCAAGCTTGCCACTGATAGAGAAACTTACTTGCTAACAAAGTAATCGGCACCGGCAAACAAGCCTACAGCACCAGCCCATACACCAGCAACCTCCCACGAGAGCTTTCCCTCGGCATGCTTTCTGTAAGCACCGTATCCAAGCACAGCAGAAAGTGCAGTGATAATAAACGCATTACCCAAGTATACGGGATTCTGTGCGTTTTTGCTCAAACCCTGAGCCTTGGATTTTTTGGACTTCTTGCCGGATGCAGCGGCGGCGGCAGCCTTTTCGCGTGCGAGGACGGCCTCCTCGGCTTCTCGCTCGATGCGCTCGGCTTGTGTGGCTGTCTTGACTTCTTGGTCGAGGAAGTCGGAGTGCACGGATTGGACTGATGGGGCGTCGACATCGATTAGAGATGCGGTGCTGACGGATTCGGTCTTTTCGACCTCGCGGGGGACGGGGGCGCGACTGTTTGATTAGCTGACGTTTTAATCATAGCTGATACATAATTTTGCGAATACTCACGCCTGATAAATTTCGTTAGTAGAGGATATCTCAAGTTGGGTCGCTAAAGGAGTGATATAGACTTACCTCTTCAGGTGGTTGAGAGGGGCCCTTGGCAGCAGCTTCGGCATAAGACATTTTGATAGATGGTATAAAGACTTCTGGAATGAAAGTTAGCATACAGCTCAGTTTCCAGTCAAGCCTCGACTTCAGTAATCGCAAAGAATTAGGGAATAGATAAGACTGCAAGAGGGGCACAAACGAACATATGATGTAGAGGTAGGTTGATCTGATTGGCAATAAATCACGAGGGAAGTTTTTGGGGAAGACAAGAGGGTTATAAAAGGAGTCAGATGGAAGGTCACATGTAAAGAAGAGCAGAGCAGCTGCCTTTGTTCCTTCCTTGTGCGTGGCCGGACCGGCAAACCAAGCTGGAATCTGTTGACGTCATCGTCTGGGACCCACATATGCTGTCACTGACCCAATTGGCCAATCAGCGCCCGCCGTGGCTTTTGGATGTTGACGACTCGCCCATTTAGGAAGTCTACTGTGGCTGTTCGAAACACTCAAAGATTCATTCTTGACTCTATCTTGCTTTTCTATTCTATTCTGTTCGGGCTCATTCATTATGCTTCGACCTCCTCCGTGAGTTTCCTCTTAAGCATGCCACAGAAGCTCTCGAAGAGCACCTGGTCTGATCCTTTGATCCACCTGATCACCACGTCAACACTATGATCAGCTTGAAGCGATAAATCGATCCGGAATCCCAGTGCAGCCGTAAGGACATCAAGCGCCTTCTCGTCATGGCTTATTGCTCCGCCATCGTGTTGCTCTCGTGCGAATTTGCGTCGTGCCTTCCTTGACCAGACGTCTTCCCTTGCATAGCCGATACACGACTGTTTGGTGTACCAGGTATAATGGAAATACCTCAGAGGAGAGAACTCGGCGCCGATCTTGCTGACGGCGTGCTCTAAGGAGCCAGTATGTCGCCCCGGGATCTCGAAGTCGTAATGTGATGGGAATGGAAGGAGATGTTTGGGGAGCGAGGCGATTCCCCTGCTCACGTCCTATCATCAATTTGAAAGTCAGTGTCTCTCGAAACAAACACTTGGCAAATTATTTAGGAGAGAACAGCTTACGCTACGTGGTCTCCAATCTGAGAAGCTCCATCCCACCGCCCAACGACGAGTCCCCTTACCCTGCACGAACTCCGTAACGGCCCAATTGTTGATACCGTTATCGAGGAGCTTCTGCACAATAACCGATACGCTGGACAGCTTGCCAAACATGCTCGTATACCATAGAACTTGTGTTTTGAGGATGAGTGACTGCTTAATCAAAAATTCGATAAAGGCCACTTCGCCGCCTGGTGTAATCATCTCAACTGCCGCGCCAGTGCATGCCTGCCAATCTCCATCAACACCAAAGCCTTATTACTACAAAGAGTCAGGAGAATGAATACATACCGAAAACGGTGGCCGAGATTTGGCATCGGCAGAAGAAATGAGTTCATCTTCGGATTCATAAAAAGGGGGATTGCACATAACAAAGTCCAACCTGCTAGTCGTCAACACCTCCGAAGACCCAAAAAATCCACAAAACATCACAACAAAAAGATAAAAAAGAAAATTAACATACAACAGCTGGGATTCGCTGGTGGTCACCCACCCAACTACTAACCAGCCGGCGTGTGGCTTAAGTACGGCTGAGCGGACGGGAAGCCCTGTTCTCCACACCCTATGGTCGTATGTGCTAGAAGAACGGAAAGAATGGCTTATGTACGCAGGGTACGGAAGTGTTCTTCATCTGAGGGGACAACATACCTGTCAACATCGAGCTTGTCGATTGGAATGAGCGGATCATTCGGTTTGGTCTCCATGATTATAATTCGGTCGTCGAGCTTGTTGTCTGAGACGGCTTTGCGTGACGACGATATATTGTTACCGTCAATGTCTTCTCATGATTTAGTGACGTGAAGGCAAAGCAATTAAATATAAATATATGGCTTACCCGTGGCGACAAATCTCCATCTTGGACGTGACGAACACCCCAGGAGGGGGTAGATAGCACAACAGCCAGTTCCTCTTTTGAGAATGATTAGTATGTCTTCAAGATAAGGGAGATTCAACCCACATATCGAGACCGAAAACCTGTCTGTTTGGATCATATTGATCGGTACCTGTCCTCGAGCTAGTGTCGAGAAGATCTTGGAGCCATAGGATGTAGTTGAACCTGGATAGATCAGCAATGGCCTCTTGTACTAAAGCTCATCAAGCTGACCTGTTTGGTATCTGTTTCCATCATGTTAGCCCACCTTCATACGTAACATACAATGAAAGGACTCACAGGAGGACACAGTCTGTCGTCAGGGAGATCGACAACAAGCTTGAAATCTCGTTCAAGAAGGCTCTTTGTAAGCTGTCTACTGAATTTTAGTATCTATTACTCAGTATCATGCCAGAAAAGACACACCTCACGGAGTCTGGATCACTGAAATCTAGCTGGTCATTGGATTTTAACCTTTCCCAAGTCAGCCATTGATAACACACTGTTACGGGGAAGCAGTAGAGCAGTACCGTTTCGCAAATTCCGGAGACGTAAGCGCCAGAGCTCTAAAGTCGATTTCTCTTTTGTAGATATTCCGAGACGAATCCATCGTGCCAATACCCTCCTTGCTTATGTGTTTTGTGTCGTGGTGGTGGTAGGAACAGACGCCGAGTGGAGAGGAAGGAGGCACGTCAACGGTCAACCACAACTCGTGGACAGACGCATGGCATGGTCGCAAAGGCAAATCGGAAACTTTCAATCTGGACGATCGACCGGCTGTTTACCGGCGAAAACTGAGACACTTGTACGTAAGTAGTCACAGAATAACGATACAACGAATTGTGATTGTTGATGGAGTAAAGATGGTGTTGGCTAAGAAAAAGTCCCCAATGATGTCATGACGTTGTTTGGCTGCGAGCAGCTTAGCGTGTAACCCATAGGGCAGGACCAAGAGGGGCATTCTCTTATTTTTCTCTTTGTCTTTATAATACTTCTGTATCTTCTCATTTTACAATCTGGCTGTCTTTGCAGTCATCGTTGAAGTTTAGGAGATTTGCGGCCGTTGATCAATCAAGATGGACGCCCTCAGAGAGAAGTTACATCGTATGATCGATCCATCAGCCGAAGCTAAATATCCGAGTCCACCGCCCCTAACACTTCTTAGACACAAAATTGCACGACGCCAAAGCCAAAGCGTCGCATCTAAAACACAAAATTGGAAAGCTCGAAAATTTATTCAACCCAAATCATCGCCATGATGAAGCCCACGAACAAGAGGTAGACCGTAAACGCACTGCCATTGCTGAGTCTCACAGATTTGAATCCTTTGCTCCTGAGCATGACGGGAACAAGGTCAAGTGGTACGTCGATGCGTCGGATTACATGTGGGCAGTCTCTGTCGCTCTTGATCGCGCAAAGGAGACTATTTATATCGCCGATTGGTGGTTGTCGCCAGAGTTGTTTCTGCGAAGACCCCCGAATAAAAATCAGGAGTGGAGATTGGATCAGGTCTTGAAAAGGCGCGCTGAGGCTGGTGTTCAGATATATGTTATTGTCTACAAGGAGGTATTTAGACGATTTGAGCTTTTCGGCAGACTCGAGCTAACGTGATATAGGTTTCCCAAGCTCTGACGTGTAACTCTGCACATACAAAGCATGCGTTGAGGAATGTGTGTCCGGAAGGATCAAAAGGCGCGGGCAACATCCATGTCCTTCGGCATCCTGATCACAACATGTTTGAGAACTTGGGGGATATGACTTTCTACTGGGTAGGTACCATCGAATACTTCACTTGCTCAGGTTTCTGATATTCTATAGGCCCACCATGAAAAATTCGTGGTCATTGACTACGAAATTGCCTTCATCGGCGGTATTGATCTCTGCTTTGGCAGATGGGATAACCACCAACATCCACTTGCAGACGTCCATCCAGCGGGTATAGAAAATGAGATCTTCCCAGGCCAAGATTTCAACAACAATCGTATCATGGACTTTCAAAGCGTCGAAGACTGGCAAACCAATGAACTCAACAAAACCGATTATGGCCGTATGCCCTGGCACGACGTCGCCATGGGTCTGATGGGTCCCTCTGTCTATGACATAGCTGAGCATTTCGTGCTAAGATGGAACTGCGTGAAGAGAGACAAATACAAACGCGACACGAAAGTGGACTATCTTTTGATCGAGGGCCGTACCGGGGAGGATGAAGGTCTTATTGGTGTTCAACGCCCGAAGTTTCCTTGCGGAGAATATATTCAACATCCGTTGACACCTCTGAGCACGAAGTCTCACGGTGAACAAGGTACAGTGCATGCTCAGATTGTGAGGAGCAGCGGAGACTGGTCCTCGGGAATCTTGAAGGAACATAGCATTCAAAATGCATATTCAGAAATTATCAGCAAAGCGGAGCATTATGTTTACATAGAAAACCAGTTCTTTGGTAAGTGGATAACATTATCTTCGAACTGGCTGTATACTGACGGCGTCAGTGACTGCGACTGGAGACCAGCAACACCCTGTTCAGAACACGATAGGCCGTGCCATTGTTGAGGCTGTGGTTCGTGCCGGAAAAGAAGGGCGTAAATTCAGAGTGATGATTGTCATTCCATGCATCCCAGGGTTTGCAGGAGATTTGCGAGAGAACGCCGCTGCAGGTACTCGTGCAATCATGGACTATCAGTACAAGTCTATTCTCCGAGGAGAGAATTCGATCTTTGAGCAGGTCAGAGCACAAGGTGTTGATCCAACTGGTATGGAACTTATTCCATGTTCTGGTCAGTAGCTTACTTGCTCGTACAGAGCACATATTCTTCTTCAATCTTCGCTCCTACGACCGCATCAACAAAACCAAGGAACTAGTGGAGCAAGAAGAAAAATCCGGCGTTCATTATCAAGACGTCCAACGCGCAAATGCAGAACAAATCATGGGCGAAAGTGTCCACCCAGATATTGGCGAAGAAGGCGACTTGCACGAGCACAACTATCATATCAGCAAGAAAGAACAGGAAAGTAAAATAGATAGCGTACGGAGATTTGAGGAACAACGTGAACAGGCATATGACGGAGATCGGGAGATCAAGAGCAGTGACAGTATCGCCCAAGACGCCATGCTCAATCAACGAAAAGTCAGCGAGGAATACTGGGGCGATGAGGACCCCGAGAAAGAGAAAGAGAACTTTGTTCAAGAGGAGCTGTACGTTCATGGGAAAGTATGCATTGTCGACGACCGGATCGTTATCTGTGGTAGTGCCAATATCAATGACCGAGTAAGCCCCCTCTTACCCCCCTTTTTATTTTTTTTTTTTATTTTTTTTTTTTTTCTTTATACGCTGACAATATGCTAGTCCCAACTTGGCGACAGAGACAGTGAACTCGCCATCGTCCTCGAAGACACCGACATGATTGACAGCACCATGAACGGCCAGCCATATCGTGCCTCTCGTCTCGCAGCAACTCTCCGTCGCCACCTATGGCGCGAGCACTTAGGGCTTCTCCTCCCTCAAGAATTCGACTCAAGCAACAACCCCAACGCCCAGCCACCCAACGACTGTCCCAACAGCAACGGCGAAGGCCCCGAATACGAGTTCGTCGCCGACCCTCTAGGCGAAGAACTATGGAAAACATGGACATCACAAGCCACCACCAACACCGAAGTATTTCGATTCCTATTCCGTGCCGACCCAGATGATAATATCAAGACCTTTGATGGCTACGACCAATTTGCGCCTAGAAAGTCGATTAAGCAGGGCCATTTGCATGATCCTTTTTTGCCGGTTAGTGTTGTGCGCGAGAATCTGGATAAGATTAAGGGGCATCTTGTTTGGATGCCGTTGGATTTTTTGAAGGATGCTGAGATGGCTGAGCCGGGGTTGTCGGTTAATCAGGTCACTGTTGTAAGTCCCCTCCTCCTCTTGAAGTATTATAGTAAGTTCGAGCCTGATGGTATTTTCAGAGCATTTATACATAGGATAAAGCGATGGCGTGGACTTGGATTTGACTTGATGTACTTGGCTCCGTCCAATGTTTCAGTTTCCATCAAGATACTGGTCAGATGTTTTGACCCCCCTGACATGATAATGACTCCATGACCCTTCTGGCATAATGCACATACATACCCATCCATTCACCTGAATCACGATACCTCCGTACCAACTCACCCATAAACATACGGAATATTAACATTCCACGCAAATGCCCTTAACAACTGACAAATCAACCCCCAATGCGTCTTGATCTCCCACACCGGCCCCTTGTCATTTGAATCCTTCCACAAAGGCTGCAACCCGAATTGCTGCGCCATCTCAGCGCCGAAATTGAGCCAGCATTCTTTTATGATGGGACATTCCGGGGCGGGGTGTGATTGAACGCTGTAGAGTCGTGCGTATTGCTTGTAGCCGATGAAGCAGTCGTAGTCGCCGTCGCCGAGGAGGAGGGCGTTGTCGTGCATGAGCTCATGTTGATGTTTTAGGTCTTTGAGAAATAAGTTCCAGGGGATTTTTTTCTCGTCACTACCCGGGCCCCCTTCTGAGCTCGTTGTATTTGTTGAAGACGATGACGATGAGGGCGTTGCTGCTAGAGAAAAAACAAGAATCTGAACCCTCATCTTCCGATTCAAACCCTTATCGGGATTCGCATTCAGCCATATCCGGACTAAATCGTACTCTGGATGTAGTGAGGGGACGGTGTGGTAGTGCACCGTCAGATCGCGAGCGTTGGGCATGAGGTTGTGCTCCAGTAGGCGAAGCCAGAGGTGGAAGGATTGGATGGTGGTGCGTTGTTTGCGGAGGAGGCAGCGGTAGAGGTCTTGGATCATCGGGGGGGAGGTTTGCTTCCACTTTTTTTTTTCTCTGGGGTTAGTAGGGTGAGAGAAGTGAAGAGGGGGGGAATGGGAAAGACTTGCCTTCACCTCGACGATGTTTTCTTCATCATCAGTGGTATCACCTGAGTGTGATGGGTTTGGGTCCTCCATTGGTCTGGCGAGATACAGAGGATTGAAGAGCTCTGCTGAGTATGATTATGGCTGGATGGAGTCGTCCAAAATGCGAGACTGGGTTGTAGGTTGAGGTAATGGCAAAATCTAGACAGTCAAAGAACAAATAAATCATCACAGTGGTGTTTGTTTGCCCTAGTCACGTGCATGTTGTTAACGTCCAAATTAGGAAGGCGTACTGTTTGTTCTGTCAAAAGATCAAAAAGCAATCATATGAATGCTGTTGCATTAAAAAAGTTAAGTCTAATCACATATCATTTGACGCTGACGAACAAAGGAAATTAATTTTGGTACAGGTAAGAAGAACAGGGGGACAAGGATAAGAAGATTATGCATCCTCCAAAAATATATGATATGGCCAATCTTCCATTTTATCCATGCAGAGTCAAAAAAGAAGTTTACAACATCAATTCCAATGGGTTCTCAACAACCTTCTTCAACTCCTTGATCCATTGTCCACCAACGGCACCGTCAATAACGCGGTGGTCGAAGCTGGCGGTGACGATGATCTGGTCATCCCACTCAACAGAGGTTCCTTCCTCGGTCTCAACGGGGACAGCGACCTTGCGGGTGGTACCGACGGCAAGGATAGCGGCTTGAGGAGGGTTGATGACGGCGGTGAATCGCTCAACGGCGGTGTTCATGCCCAAGTTGCTAATGGTGAAAGTACCACCCTGGTATTCCTCGGGCTTAAGCTTGTTGTCGCGAGCGCGCTTACCAAGGTCCTTGACGGTGTTGGAGATGCTGGAAAGACCAAGGTTCTGGGCGTTCTTAACAATAGGGGTGATGAGGCCGGAGGGAGTGGCAACAGCGACGCTGATGTCGACGTTGTTGTATTGGCGGATAATAGCCTGACCGTTCTCCTCAGTCCAGCTGGAGTTGACAGCTGGGACCTTGCGGAGGGCGATTGAGCAAGCCTTAATGAGGAAGTCGTTGACGGAAAGCTTGTACTTGCCATCGGCAGAGGCATTGAGGGCCTGACGAAGCTTGAGGAGCTTGCTGACGGACAATGTGGTGGAAACGAAGTAGTGAGGGTTCTCTTGGGTCGACTTTTGCAGTCTAGCGGCAATGGTCTTGCGCATGGAGGTCAAAGGAATAT
Source organism: Talaromyces verruculosus (assembly GCA_038993655.1). Taxonomy (NCBI): domain Eukaryota; kingdom Fungi; phylum Ascomycota; class Eurotiomycetes; order Eurotiales; family Trichocomaceae; genus Talaromyces; species Talaromyces verruculosus. The sequence continues at coordinate 226,229 of JBBVQN010000015.1, read as the reverse complement.
CTTCAAAAGAAGGACCGGCGGCGGCGGCGGTAGCGGCGGGCTTGTACTTCTCAACATCTTCCTTGCTGATCTGTCCACCACGTCCAGTGCCCTTGAGAGCCTTGATAGGAATGCCCTTCTCGAGAGCGAGAGCCTTGGCGGCAGGGCTGATCTGGGGTTCGCGATCGAGAGCGGGCTGTAGTCGCTCGCCGGTAACCTCTGGCTCAACAGCTTCAGGCTTGTCCTGGGTCTCAGGAGCAGGCTTGGTGGCCTCCTCCTTGGCCTCTTCGGCCTTGGGTGCAGCGGGGGCCTTGTCACCGCCAGCATCTTCCAAACTGAATGACTCAAAAGCCGAAACGTCGGCACCTTCTTCAACCAAAACGGCGATAGGCTGGCAACGGTCAGCATTCGACGACCTCCCAACAATCACATCTGGGTACTCACGCTTCCAACAGCAACATCCTTCTCGCCCGACTCCTTCAAGACCTTGGCCAAAACACCTTCCTCTTGGAACTCAAAGTCCATCTGTGCCTTATCGGTTTCAATCTCCACGAGGACATCACCGGGGGCCAATGCGTCACCGGCCTTCTTCTGCCAGGATCCAATGTTTCCAGCAGTCATTGTAGGAGACAATGCAGGCATGCTGATGATTGTGTGAGGAGGGAATGCTGAAGATTCTCTCGTAAGCATCTCTATCATCGATTGGTAGGTGGGGAGAAACACGTACATTTGGATGCGTAGTATCGGGCAAGGGCAGAGACAGCGGGTCTAAATATTCAAGCATAATATTAGTATCTGTAGACACGTAAGAAGCGATTGCGAGAGAATTCAAACATACCTGGCCGCGTCTGTCAAGCGATAAACGGTCTGAGGGCGCCTCATCAAGGCCGCGCCTCTGGATAACATGGCGTTCGGAGTGCGCATTTTGATAGCAATGCAAGCTCGAATACCTGGCACAAGACCACCAATTGAAACAGCAGACGGAGAAATTGCACACCCCTCAACGGACAACTGTCGGCAAGGAGACTGCAGGCACAGCGACGATGAGGATGGATGAAGATTGAAGCGATGTAAGTCGTGGAGGATGTTTTGGGGGCAGCAAGTTGGTCTAGGAACTTTTCTGTTGAGCTTCGGTGAGAAGAACGGATCAAATCGGCGCTCCATGTCCTTGCTGACATAAGCGGACCGTGATTGGCCGGGGCGATAGCTGAGTCCGCCGGAGTGGGTATTCACGGAAGCCGTTCTTTCCTCCAGTCAGTCGCTCTTGCCTTTGCAAAGGGACACGCTACAGAAATTCCAATCGGGTCTAGCGCGCTTTCCTGGAAGACAGCGGCAGTGCTTAGGTTACTCCATGCTAGTGTTGGCTAACTAACTAAATATTATTGTTTAGGATTCTAAACACCTCCAACGCTGAACACGACACGCCTACGTCTGTCATCACAGTCCTGCATATCTCGCATGATATAAACCCATGTCGACCTGTTGATCAGTGACGGCTCGCATTCATTAGCCGAATTGCGCATCAATGGCCGATACGGAGCACGGAGTGGCAGAGGTGACCACGCAGGCAGACGCCAATGCACCAAATGACGAGATAGTGTCGCCGCAACCATTAAGAGCGGACAAGGCCCAATTACCGACAGGGCCAGAATGGAAAGAAATTGGAGGGATGGAAAGCGCAGAATCACACGAATCCGGGGGTGTCGAATCTGCGCCTGAGGATGCTCCAGCTGCAGAAGCGGCTTCTTCGGAGACGGGAAACACAGGTGAGGGTGAAACTGGTGCAGTTGATCAAAACGAGAGCAGTCAACATGAGGAGCCTCAGTCTGTCACTGAAATCCCCGCCACGCCGCAAGTACCGACGGCAGAAGCTGCCCCAGAACCAAGAGCCCGCTCTGATTCGAGATCTACTACCGCGACGCAAGCTACTCAAGCCACCCACCGATCTACCCCGGTGAGCTCGACCGTCTTCGTTGTCACCGCTCTGGAGGCGATTGCGGCTTCGAGAGATGCGAAAAGGAACAAGGAGTTGGAGGATGCGGTTCAAAAGGCCCTGGTCAATATCAAGCAGTCTGATACGAAGCCCCTTGACCCCGAGGTCATCTTCCTTCCTCTGCAATTAGCCACCAAAACCTTTAGCATCCCGCTCCAGGTGACAGCTTTGGACTGCATTGGAAAATTAATCACATACTCTTATTTCGCCTTCCCTTCGAGTCGTCCCAGCCAAGATGGCACAGACCCCGCCGATAAGGAACTCCCGTTGATAGAACGTGCTATTGAGACTATTTGCGATTGTTTCGAAAATGAGGCCACACCGGTGGAGATTCAACAACAGATTATTAAATCGCTGCTGGCCGCTGTGTTGAACGACAAAATTGTCGTGCACGGTGCCGGTCTGTTGAAGGCCGTACGTCAAATATACAACATTTTTATATATTCCAAGTCGAGTCAGAACCAGCAAATTGCCCAAGGTTCCTTGACGCAGATGTTGGGAACTGTCTTTGACAGAGTCCGTATGAGGCTGGAGTTGAAAGAAGTTCGCCTGCGGGAACCAGAAGACCATCACGAAACTCCTGTCGAGTCTACAATAGTCGATGCTGGTGAAGGAAGTCAACTGTCAGAGTCTCTGGAGGCTGAATCAACTGTCTCGGATCAGCCGACGCAAAAAGAACCCACTCAAAAACTTACCCTGCAAAGTTTCGAGTCAAGCAAAGACGATACAATGGTCACCGACAATGCTCCTACCATGGTCACTCGAGCAAGGCCGACTCATCGATCAACTCGTTCTGTGTCTAACGTAACAGACGAGAAGGAAGACGAAGGGTCCGAGGATGAGGTTGACGAAATTTACGTGAAAGACGCCTTCCTTGTTTTTAGGGCTATGTGCAAATTAAGTCACAAGGCACTTACACACGACCAGCAGCTGGACATCAAGTCCCAGAATATGCGATCCAAGCTGCTCTCACTTCATCTCATCCACCATCTGATCAACAACCATATCACCGTTTTCACGTCGCCATTAGCAACGATCAGAAACAGTGCCAGCTCCTCAGACTCTATGACTCTTCTCCACGCTATCAGGCCTCACCTTTGCTTGAGTCTCAGTCGCAATGGTTCCAGTTCTGTTCCCAAGGTTTTTGAAGTATGCTGCGAGATTTTCTGGCTTATGCTAAAATATATGAGAGTCATGTTTAAGGTTCGTTAACCGACACTCTGTATCGCTACAATCCAGCTAATAATTGCACAGAAAGAATTGGAGGTCTTCCTTAAGGAAATCTACCTTGCCATTCTCGAAAGACGTAACTCTCCAGCGTTCCAGAAGCAGTACTTTATGGAAATCCTCGAGAGACTTTCGGGAGATTCTCGGGCGTTGGTCGAAATATACTTGAATTATGACTGTGACAGAACCGCGTTGGAAAATATCTTCCAAAAGTGAGTGTGTCTCGCAACGTTACGTTGAAGTATTCCACATGCTAACTAGACCAGCCTGATCGAGCAAATATCTCGTTTTGTTATCATGCCTGTACCCGTCACGGGCCAACATACTCACCAGGAAACCCGCGTCAAAGCTTCGAATACTCCAGACTGGCATCAACGTGGCACTCTTCCACCCAATTTAACCACAGCAAGCCTCACAAGCCACGCTGCCCCAAGTGTACAGAATGGGTCTCCGGAGCTTTCTATGAAGTACCACGCTCTTGATTGTCTGGTTGAGATTTTGCGGTCTCTCGACAGTTGGTCTTCTCAGCGACTACCCAGCTCCATCAATGGCACCCGCGACGATGTGTCGCGTAAGTCCGTGGAAAATTATCGAGAGTCCATAGATGCACCATCATTCGCTGCTGCGCTTCCATCTCCGTATATTGATAGTGGCGGTACTGGAACCGGCCGCTCTACACCAGCAGTTGAGGATGACCCAAATGAAATAGAAAAAGCCAGACAGCGAAAAGCGGCTTTGTCTCATGCTATCCAGCAGTTCAATTTCAAACCGAAGCGAGGAATCAAGCTCCTGATCAAGGATGGTTTTATTCGATCTGATTCGCCAAAGGATATTGCCAACTTCCTAGTTCGCAACGATCGTCTTGACAAAGCTGCCATCGGAGAATATCTTGGAGAAGGCGACGCAGAGAATGTTGCCATTATGCATGCTTTCGTTGACAGCATGGACTTTACAAAACGACGCTTCGTTGATGCTCTACGCCAGTTCTTGCAGAGTTTCCGATTGCCGGGAGAAGCCCAAAAGATCGATCGATTTATGCTCAAGTTTGCGGAACGTTACCTTGCAGGCAATCCAAACAGCTTTGCTAATGCAGATACGGCATATGTCCTGGCGTACTCTGTCATCCTGCTCAACACAGATCAGCATAGTAGCAAAATGAAAGGCCCTCGCATGACAAAGGAAGATTTCATTAAGAACAACCGAGGCATCAACGATAACGCAGATCTTCCCGACGAGTATCTGAACTCCATCTTCGATGAGATTGCGAAGAATGAGATCGTGCTAGATTCTGAAAGAGAGCATGCTGCTAATCAAGGTATACCTACTGCTACTACTGCAGGCTTTGCTTCAAGAGCTGGCCAAGTATTTGCTACTGTTGGCAGGGATATTCAAGGAGAAAAATACGCGCAGGCATCGGAAGAAATGGCCAACAAGACCGAGCAGCTCTACAGGAGCCTTATCAAAGCTCAGCGCAGAACTGCCGTGAAGGATGAGCTATCTCGCTTCATTCCAGCCACTTCAGTACGTCATGTTGGATCCATGTTCAATGTTACCTGGACTTCTTTCTTGTCGGGTTTATCTGCCCCTCTCCAGGAAACACAGGATATTGCAAAGATTAGGCTTTGCATGGAAGGACTCAAACTAGCAATCCGTATATCTTGCTCTTTTGATCTTGAAACACCACGAGTCGCTTTTGTGACAGCCTTGGCCAAGTTTACCAATCTTGGCAACCTTCGAGAAATGAGTAGCAAGAACTTGGAAGCATTGAAAATACTACTGGAAGTTGCTGTTACTGAAGGAAATCATCTTCGAGACTCCTGGCGCGAGATTCTCACTTGTGTCAGTCAGCTGGATAGGTTCCAATTGTTGAGTGACGGTGTCGATGAAGGAACGTTACCCGATGTGTCTAGAACACGAATCGTGCCGTCAAATTCAAATGACGCCTCCAGAAGGTCGACACAGTCTACCAGACGACGCCAACGTTCTACGGCTAGCACCTTGTCTTTCAGACCTGAGATAGCTCTCGAAAGTCGTTCGGCCGAAATGGTTCATGCTGTCGATCGTATTTTCAGCAATACAGCAAACCTTTCTCAAGAAGCAATCGTCGACTTTGTTCAAGCACTTAGCGAAGTGAGCTTGCAAGAAATTCAATCATCCGGCCAAAGCGAATCTCCTCGCACATACAGTCTCCAGAAGGTGGTTGAAATCAGTTATTACAACATGACTCGAGTCAGAATTGAATGGTCTAGAATCTGGGAAATTCTTGGGCAGCACTTTAACGAAGTTGGGTGCCAGTCCAACACGAATGTGGTCTTCTTCGCACTCGACTCACTACGCCAGCTTTCAATGAGATTCATGGAAATCGAGGAATTGCCCGGTTTCAAGTTCCAAAAAGACTTCCTCAAGCCGTTCGAACATATCATGGCAAACAGCAACACTGTTACCGTCAAGGATATGGTCTTGCGATGTCTTATCCAGATGATACAAGCTCGCGGTCATAACATTCGCTCTGGTTGGAAAACAATGTTTGGCGTATTCACAGTCGCAGCTAGAGAGCCATATGGTAAGTTTGATTGTGTTGTATAAGAATTCTGACATATACTGACAATATTGTAGAGGGCATTGTTAATATGGCATTTGAGCATGTCACTCAGATCTACAACACACGTTTTGGAGTGGTGATCAGCCAAGGAGCTTTCGCGGATCTCATCGTCTGCCTGACAGAATTCTCTAAGAACATCAAGTTTCAGAAAAAATCTCTCCAGGCGATTGAAACTCTCAAAGCATCTGTTAGCAAGATGCTCAAAACTCCAGAATGCCCTCTTTCACGGAAGCATATACCCGCCACAGAAGCTACAGATGTTACAGGCTCTATTTTGAAACACCAACTCAACCGTCAAACCCAGGAGGAACAGTTTTGGTATCCGGTGCTCATTGCTTTCCAAGATGTCTTGATGACTGGAGAGGATCTAGAGGTTCGCTCGAGGTAAGTGGTGTCGATGATTTTGAGTAATTCTTTAAAATCAAGGGCTAACCAAATTGTAGGGCATTGAACTACCTCTTTGAGACGCTGATTAGGTATGGTGGTGATTTCCCACAGGAATTTTGGGATGTTCTTTGGAGGCAATTGCTATATCCAATTTTCGTTGTTCTACAATCCAAGTCGGAGATGTCAAAGGTGCCCAATCACGAAGAACTCTCGGTTTGGCTGTCGACAACGATGATCCAAGCTCTGCGGCACATGATTACTCTTTTCACGCATTATTTTGATGCATTACAGAGTATGCTTGATCGCTTCTTGGGGCTTTTGACCCTCTGTATCTGCCAGGAAAATGACACAATTGCACGTATTGGAAGCAATTGTCTTCAACAGTTGATCTTGCAAAACGTGACCAAATTCTCAGATGAACATTGGGGCAAAATTGTGGGTGCATTTGTTGAACTTTTCGACAAGACTACTGCATATGAATTATTCACCGCTGCTTCTTTACCATCAAAGACACCGACGTCTGAAGTAGCAAAGGGTAATGGTGATGCCACCAGCAACGGCACTGTGTCCGTGTCGGAGACTTCAATCGCCACTTCCGATGATGAACATGCATCTGCAATCAACGGAGCGCAGACACCAATTGCTGAAAATGGAGATGCCGGAGAAACATCCAATGGCGCTTTACATGATACGACTGCGGCGGCTGAGCTTGAGGACTACCGCCCACAAGCTCAGGAACTTACTCAGCAACCGGCAGCCGTGACTGTTGCTAGGCGGCGATTCTTCAACCGCATCATCACTAATTGCGTCCTCCAGCTGCTCATGATTGAGACAGTTCATGAACTGTTCTCGAATGATAATGTGTATGATGAAATACCCAGCCCGGAGCTTCTGCGTTTGATGGGTCTGCTGAAAAAGAGCTACCAGTTCGCCAAGAAGTTCAATGAAGACAAGGATTTGCGCATGCAATTGTGGCGCCAGGGATTCATGAAACAGCCACCCAATCTTCTCAAGCAGGAAAGTGGCAGCGCCGCTACATATGTCAACATTCTTTTCCGCATGTACAGTGATGAGCGTGAAGAGAGAAAGAGCAGCCGAGCAGAGACCGAAACTGCTCTTGTTCCGTAAGTTTTGCACCATCTAGAGATTTTCTTTTCCTTGCACTAATACCATCCACAGACTGTGTGCAGATATCATTCGCAGCTATGTCCGTCTCGACGAGGAAACCCAGCATCGAAACATCGTGGCCTGGCGCCCTGTCGTCGTTGACGTGATAGAAGGATACGTCAATTTCCCCCAAGACAACTTCACTCAATATATCGACACATTCTACCCCTTAGCCATCGACCTCCTAGCTCGGGACCTCGCTTCTTCAGAGATCCGACATGCTCTCCAATCTCTCCTTCGACGGGTCGGCGAAGTCAAACTTGGATTGACATTCCCACACCCAACTGCTGGTGCCGAACCATCCTCATCCGCCAATTCTATTAGGACGTATAGCCGTGGTCATTGAGAAGTGATTGACCTTGTTGATTATAAAAAAATCATTTGGTGCATTTAATTCCCCCTATTGTATTCTTGGACCTTTCTGTCTTGCTTTTAATTTTCTCTTCTTTTCTGGTTCAGGGGTATTATTGCTGTGCTTATATAGATTCATGACTGGAAGTATCAGAATTACCATGATATGCTGATATATATATTTTCATCTATTGTTCTATCTTTGTAGCACCATCCAATGTCTTCTTGCATTATAGAATGTACGATCAATCCACAAGACGGGCATATCAGATGACAGTGCAACGTCTACCCGGGGGAGGGGGCATAGTCTTGGAGATAAACCATCAAATAAGTGCCAGCTTCCAACAGAGGAGATAGCTGAGAAAGTCATCATCATCATGAGAATCCTTCGTATACAGTGCCTTCGGATGATGCCAGTTCCTGGCAACTGAACTTTGCCACAGGTATGAGCCGTATTACGGATAAGCTTCGTGCAATGAATCTGTATCCCGCTTTCTTATTGGCGTAATACTCACTGTTCTCTGTGAGGGTATTGCAACTGACCCAATCTTGGCTAGATAGGGATCGGGCGAGATTCCTCTCGTGCGCATTAATGGCTGGGATCGCGTTCAGACATGACAGGCCGAGACAGAGCATCAATATGATAGACAAAAGCGTCTCATGATGATGCTCTGCGAATATCCTCAAGCCTAGGTACTTCTCCCGCTTGATAATGCTTCAAAAGACCGTCCATATCCTCGTCACTCATTGCTACGAGATCTTCCAATGACCACGACACGCAAACATTTGACATCCTGCACGTCCGTAATCAGCTTCACCGTTTAGTCCCCAGGTTACATTGACTGCAACTCACCATTTCATCCGCTTGGGTCCTTCCTGCGTATCCGGAGCAATCTCCCGCAATTTCTTGCGCAACAAGCCCACGTTCTCAATAGCAGCTCCCGTATTTTGCGGCAGTGTTTGAGCAATCTTCTGCCTAACTATGTTCGCTAGTTTCGGCCCATTACCATTCGTACTAACCATAATCTGAAGCGGCCCATCGCGATGCATGCTACCAAAGTAGAAATCGCATTCGGGAGGCACATCAGCAATATTTGCTGGTATACGGCGCTCCTTGCACAGTTTCCAGACTTGAGTCGAGGCTTCGGGATCGTCAATTGCGCAAAGGACCATGTCGGCATTGTCAAGGTCGTGAGGCTCGAAGTTGCGATCGATATGGGAGACTTGGTTTTGGGCGACGCGATAGGCGACTTCCTCGTTTAGGCCGGACTTGGGACAGACGACGGTCACTTTGGCGTCGGCATTGAGGGCATGGAGGATACGACCTGATGCTACCTATTTTGTATTCACTGTCAATTGGTGAATCCAGATAGGATAGGAAAACCCCACCTCACCACCTCCGACGACGAGGACGTGTTTGTTCCTGATCTGCCAGGCAACAATTAGGGAGCCACCTCCTTGGACTTCGGGGAATTTCTGAGACATTTTGACTGTATATAGAGTTGTTGAAGTGAGTCAGCGAAAGTGAAGATATGAAGTATGAAGAGCACGATTGGCCAGCCTCGGCCTTAGGCAGAAGGAGCACGGACCACCCTCACTATTTTCATCCCGCATTAAATTTAGCTTTTTTTTCTCTCTTTCTTCCTTCCTTCCTCCATCTCTCAGTCTTTGTGTCTGTCTTCTTCGTTGAAGATGTCAATCTTTCCCAACAAACCTTTCATTTACTATAACTCCCCTCCATGAGCTGGTCCACCGGAGGATTCTAACTCACATTAACACCCTCACCACCCAAATCCTATCATGCGAGGTGTGCAGATCTTCTCAGGGACATCCCACCCGACCTTGACAGACTCCATCTGCGAGCGTCTGGGTGCTGTCCCCGCACCAGCTGAGCTCCGGAAATTCAGCAATGGAGAAACATTGGTCAATATCGGCGTCTCAGTTCGAAACCAGGATGTCTACATCGTGCAGAGTGGAAGCAGCAAGATCAATGACAGTCTTATGGAGCTCTTGATCATGATCTCTGCTTGCAAAGGCGGATCAGCTAAGACGATAACTGGTATGCCTACATCGATACTCTCGTGTTATCTGGGGACACATGACTGATTGGATCTTCATATAGCTGTCATGCCGTATGTTAGCCTTGTCTTTTGGGTGACAGGATCTACTCTCTTACACTGATAAAGCTACTTTCCATACTCGAGACAGTCGAAAAAGAAGAGCCACCGAGGTGCTATCACAGCTCGAATGATCGCAAACCTACTTACTATTGCCGGCGTCGATCATGTTATTACTCTGGACCTACATGTTAGTCTGACTGAGAAGCATCACTCTTATACGGCGTACAATTCTGACATAAACTACTCTCCAGGCGTCTCAAATGCAAGGGTTTTTCGCAAAGCCCGTCGATAACCTCTTCGCAGAACCATTGATAGCCCGTTGGATCCGTATGAATGTACCCAGCTGGAGGGACGCTGTCGTTGTCAGCAAGAATGCAGGTGGCACAAAGCGAGTGACATCGCTCGCGGATACCTTGAAGCTCAATTTCGGCATCGTCACAACAGATCGACGCAGGCCCAAGGTTCATATGAACATGACAGATAGCATGGTCTTCTTCGATACCATAGAGAAGGGGAATCACTCGGCTGGGAGAGCGATCAATTTTCTGAATGTGAATCATGACTCGGCCGTGGATGATTATTTCCTCTCGAGATCTGCAGATACGCTAAGGCCCGAAACCCCTCCATCAGCTCGACGACCTTCTGAATTGGAAGCCGCAGAATATACAACCGATGAAAGGGCTCGTGAAGTGATTACAGGGCGTATCGTACAAGGACATCTTGTCGATGACGATTTTGTTGACGGGTCCCAAGTGGCCACTCCCCTCCCTCCAACAGGCTCCGAAAGTGGCGATAGTACAAACAATGATCATATGATGTCGTCCTTTATGTCTGTTGCCTCATCACATGAGGATCATGCCCTTGGAGGAACGTATGATGCTGCAGAATCGGACGACGATGACCCCCCGGCATTAACCAACAATGATGAGAAAACAATCACATTGGTCGGAAATGTCAAGGACAAGCCTGTCTTCATCATTGATGATATGATTGATCGAAGTGGATCATGGATTACCGCAGCCGAGACAGTCGTCAGGAGAGGCGGTGCAAAAAGAGTATACTGCATTGCTACGCATGGACTATTTGGTGACAACTGTCTTGAGGAAATGGAGCAGTGTGATGTGATTGACCACATCGTTGTCACAAATTCGTTTCCCATTCCCCCAGAGAAGATGCGTCTCTCGAAGAAGCTGACCGTTATTGACGTGTCTGCTCTGTTATCAGAGAGCATCCGGCGTCACCACTATGGCGAAAGGTGTGTTGCTTCAACAATTTTTAAATGAGATTTACTAACATGTCTTTAGTATATCTGCTCTTTTCCAATTGACTGATTAAAGAATGGCGGGTGGAGGGCCAATGGACGAATTGATGATATCCATGACGAACAGGTGAAAGTGATTACTTTTACTCTTTATTGACTGTGTATATTTTTCACTTAACTTTTACAGAGCCCATATTTGCATGAGTTTTGATGATAGTCTCAAGCAAACAATTGTACTTCTATACGAACAGAAACTTCAGAAACATCCCCCCTTCCTACCCAAATGACTATTAAGTCTTTGATCACAACCAGCGATGCAGGGCCACAAAGGGCCCTGCAAGGACATCTTGCTTTTACAACTATGATGTTCTTAACGGAGCGTTGGAAGAGAGAATCATTCAATAGGAGTGTACGGGGTGTCTCCACGTTCACAGCTTTCTGTTGTGTTCGGAGAGGCATTACTTGGACACACCTATCACGGAAATCGAAGGCATTACTTTCGGATCCTTTTGGGGTCAATCGGTGGGAGAAGTGCAAGAGAACCCTCCAGACATGATGTATATCGTTACATATCACGTAACAAATATGATTCAATCAAGAAACACAGCTGCCTTGGAATGGTGTCCGGATTAACACGATATTTACCACTTCATACGCAAAGATATCTTCTGATTGACCACGAAGCACACTTTAGACCAAGAACATTAGGGCATCCGATCAATTACCGTAACAGGAAATAAAAATCAAGTACCAACACCAATATCTTGTGTCCCATGCACCTTAGATTCGGTTACACATAAACTATCGGTGTCCGGGATGTCACCATTGCCATTGCCTATCAATTGATACTTACCTAGGTAGACTTGAGCGTATGACAGATAAGTTTTCTTGCCGATTTGGTTGTGGACCACTACGCGCCTACGCACGCACGCACGTACGCATGCAAAGCAGCATTTGATGAAATTGATCAGATGACTTGACTGCATATTGATGTGTAGTACCACTAACTATCCTCACCGCTGCATGTAAGTATGATTTTCATGAATCAAAGTTATTAGATTTCTGGCATGCGTGTGTTGGGTACTTGTATTGCACTTTTCCGCGACGTGTGGTTCGGAATGACAGACTTGGGCTCAGTCTGGACTGAGGCTGGTGGGCTCTAGACAATCAATACCTTGGCAGCTTTGAACGGAAATTGATATTTTCTAAAAGTCTAAAAAGTCTAGATGTAACTATACATCTCACAGACCCCTTTGGAAGTAGCGGTATGGCACCCTGTACTCAAGACAATCAAGACCCAATTCCTCCATCATCCAAGTCCGTGTTCAACCCTAACTCATCTAGCCAATTCATCCCATCGCTCACAAGACCACGTCCCAAACCATGGAACGCGTCATCTCCGACACCATATACACCATATTCCATCCCCATCCCAAAGCATAGCGATTCCATTGGACCGCCGTCCGGCATGAGTCCTTGTAATTGCGGTTGCTGTTGAGATGTCGGGATATCCGTCTCTTGAGGGAGTTGTGTATGCAAAGTAGTATTATTATTGGCTGCGTTTATATTCATTTTTCCCGTTTCGTGAGGATTGGGCGTCATTGGCAGAGCGGAAGAAGAGGGAGGGGGTTGTTGGTAGTCCAGTGCTTCATCGAGTAGCCGGCTAATCACCTTGATGAATTCCGTGCACACAGTGCCGGCGAGATCAAAAGGCATTTTGACGGATTGGAACCATGAGATGAGGTAGCTCAGGGTACGAATAATCTCTGAGCGAGGTGTTGATGATGGAAGAGGCTGATTGGAGATTGTATAACGGCGTACTTCGGTGACGAGAACGCCAGCGGCTGCACTGCCAAAGGCTCCAAACTACAGACATTTCGAATGTTAGTTGTTTTATTTCATGTTTTTGGAAATAAATCGGGTGAGTATAAGAGTCAATAGACCGATAGACAGAGAGACAGAGAGACAGAGAGACTTACGATACATCCGAAATTTCTCTTAACATCACCATGCTGAAAGTGTTTCGTCATGCCTACTATAGCTGACAACATTTGTACTGAGGTATCAATCAAATCTCTGGTGGCTTCCGGATTCTCTTGCCGACGAATCCTCTGTATTTGGAATACACTTAGAAGGTACTCCAGATACACTATGGTCTTGGCCAGGGCTTCAATAACGTCACCCTTTTCCCAGCAGTCAGCGCTATAGCGAAATCGTACTGGGATTTGATCCCACGTGCTTTGGCAGAGCTTGTATGTCTTTCTGTGATGTGTGTTAGTTTCACAGACCAAGACCTGGAGTGATGCCCTGGGATATCAAAAGTCTTACAATAGGTCATTGTGATAACTTGTGGTCCTTGATCCCAATGATAGTTCAAGCATCTTCTCTCCCAATGCACTCATAATTTGACGCATGCGTATCACAGTCGCCGGGTAGAACTGCCCCTGAAGATTCCAGCCTTCGCTATCAAGGCCATTGAGGACGACTTCTAGCGACTGCTCGTCCAAGAAGAGCTGATCATCCGATAAGTCCAGTGGAAGAGCAACATCGCAATAAAGTAAGGGTAGCCGAGGCGGTCGTCCGTACAGAGTAGCAACGGTCTTGTCGGACTTGTGTATTTCTGCTAGAAGTCGTTTCCGTGTTTCCGAGAGAAAGAATGGAACGTTGGTAGAATGATGCTCGCGGTGCAGCCCCATGGCGTAGATTACAGATACCAATTCCCCGAACATGCTGTACACTCTCTCACCTATGCACGTCAGTCTTTTGAAAACCGTCGCAAACACTAGAAAAAATATATGAGAAGGAAAACACACTTGTTTCGCCCAGCACTTCTGACCCTAAGTAGAGATGACTTTTGTACATCCAGATAACCAGATCATTGACGTGCTCATATTGCCGGCATATTTCAATGCAAGCGTTGCTCGCAAGTACCATCTCCTTGCAAAAGGTGTAAGCATCCATCTCTTCACCGTTTCCCAGATCTAAGATATGCGTCTCGTCATATCGACACCGGACACTGTTGCCCGCCAGAGAGAAAATCAGACCAACAAACTCCCAGCGAAGATTTTCTCCTGTGAACAAGGAATAGAACTCTTCTGGGGAGCTGTTGCTGGTTAGTCTCAGCGAATGCGACGTTGCAGCTGTGATCTGATCATATATTCTTTCCCAATTTCGCTCTTGATTCCAGGCATTTTTCTCAATATGTTCCTGCACCCGGCGCAAAGGATACAGAACGAGCGGTCCTGGAATCTTGGTAAACCGTCCTCGGGCATAATACCACTTAATTTCCTTTCGATACAACCCTACGGCACATAGTAGACGGACAAGCCTTGCAGATGTATATGCATGGTCGCGCCGCCAGTGCTCAAATTCTGCCTGAAGGGAGCAGTTCCATGAGGCTCGAGGAGTCCAAGATGGAGTCTCTTTGAAAACGGACAAGTAGCTCGTGGTACCAAGGTAGTTTGAATCATTGGATTCTCTAACATTGGTTCCAGTTGATGAGGTAGCCCTTTTGCGTATGTCTGTTAGTGTTCGAGCAGCGATAGTCTCCTCTACTCTACTTGGTCGGACATGGGCCTTAGGTTTACTCCGCCGAATGGACGATGGAGGGCCTATTCCATCAGTCGGGTTCTTCGGTCTAGTCAGAGGGGCTGGGTGGTAGTAACACTGATATGATGTTGTCAGTATTCCGAGTGTGGATGATACAATGGACTCGTAGGTCGACATACCCTATTGGCAATGCCCTTTGATTTACATCGCCGACAAATCGGAGTGGAATGATCGCTGTAATAAATCAGCAAGATCTATACATATCAATCTGCGGAGTTCTTTCATCTCACCATCGAACCTTTGCTATCCGGCATGGCTCACATGAGGTGGGCTTCCCATTCCGACGCAGCATCGTGGAGTATATATTTTCTTTTTGTATGCGGATTACTCTTGATGAGTGTCCACCCTTGCCAAGAGAGTTAAAGCGAGAAAAAAACGGCGTTGTTCGTTTGATGATGAATCTACGCGTGATGGATGACTGATAACTGTTCTTATTCCGGTCGCTCTTTCCATTCCGAATTTGCGGAATAAATAAGAGTTAGGGTTATTAGGGTTACATCAGGGTTCGGAATAAAATAAATGGCAGAGTTCGGAATGACGAAAAATCAACCCTAACCCTCCATATGTTGTAGCCCTGAGAACCCAGATCGAAGACTTAACCTACATTGATTCGTTATAGTACGAGAAAGGCACCAGATAGAAGACACCTACTTAGTTGGAATCCAGGCAGACTTCCTTGGGTGATTATATTAGGCGATGGCAGTAGTTGATGCTTCTCACGCTTAAAAATCCTTCGCTAATAATAGATTCAGAACGATCAGCTCTATGAATGAGCAAAATGTCTAAGTCGTATTTGATGATCTTGTTGGATTTACATAAGTTTTACAAGAATACGAACTTAGAACACTAGGACTGGCTTAAGCATGATCCACCGGAAGGCCCCCTGCATAACTCCGTGGTCTTGTTTAGTGATCTCATCTGATGGGTGATCTTTAAGCGAGCAGACATCACAGGTCTCTTTTTTTCGATATTCATCATAAGACGAAGAACCTAATACAAGGTTTACGGGTTTGATTAGTCTGTTCTATAGCAGGGAGAAAGAAGTGGGTATTCAGTATCGGGATGTTCCGGGCCAGTGTGAGATCAATGAAGCGGTGTGGACGCATACATACATCTAAGGAGATGATACAATTTTGGGTAATCATTTACTACTACGAAGTAAATTCTGTGGTGTACAGAGTCTGCATAGTGAAATGAAGGGCAATCGTACAGTAATCACCTATTCGGTTTTCATTTCAAACGTATCGTTGAAGAATGATTCCATGTCATACCCTAAGCACGATCGTCAATATCAAACTTGACGGGAAGTACTATGTACGTATGCAGGGATTAGATTGACTCGAGAACTTATATCAATTGATTGCCTATTCGAGTATTCAATTATAATCCACAAGGCCACGGCGCGTCTGGGGAATAGATGTATGTGAGATGAGATATGCCTGAGCTCCGATCTAGAAAATCCGCCCAAATGGGAATGCATGCTTTTTGCCTTCATCGTCATAATGTATGAGCGTGCATCGTTTAATTGACGAATACCAGTGATGTATTTTCCAAAACAGTCTCCGGACGGCCGGGCCCCTTTCCGCTCCTATCTTAATCCATCTAATCACTCCGCCGATCAGGTACAGGGTACTTTCTATGAAAAAACACAAAACAAAAGTAAAACAGAAAGTAAAAAAAGGACAAAACCCAAACGAGGCATAATAGAAAGTACCCAAAAAAGAAAGCAAGAATTTGGCCTAGAGCCAAGGGTCAATCGCTTGACGGCACGGAGCCCGTGCAACCCCTGTGGCTTGCGATGATCTGATGCATCACTAAAGGTAAACGTCATGGTTTGGCGACAAAACTAATGTCAATCTGGATAATGACAGGGATACGATGGATCGACTGGCTCCGCGGAGTTGAAGGGTGAATTTCCGGCGGTTCAATGAACTTAATCGAGGTACAATACCTTAAATAAGCCACGTCTGAAGTACTCCGTATATTTGATTTTGGTAGCTCAATGTTAGTTGCTCTAGATCAATCAATATATTTCCGATCGATGCTAGCAGGGATACCTAGTTCTGATCTTTCTAAAAAGGGAATGACATGTCGTTGCACGTGAACATTCAACGTCCGTATGTAGAATGTAATGCCCCAACGAATATGTAAAATGATGACAATTTCATTTTGTTTTACTGTTCAAGGGAAAATAAAGTCATGCGGACGGAATGCTGCATACATCGACTGTTATAAACGTACATGTCAGTGTAGGACAAATGTATCGTTGTTTTGTAACCGGGACTGAGAGCACTGGCCTAGGTACGTCGACAATTTGTTCTCGAACAACGAGTGAGAGTATTGCAATCGTGGTCCAGGATTGGTATTAACGAACGTCTCCTCGTTAGACACGTCAATCAACTGTCACCAGGTACTCCGTGAAAATCTAGACCCATGTCAAGTGTGTATGATAAGGAACGCTTCGATGGAGTCCACAAGTAGAATGCCGGATGTCTGCTAGATTCTTCTAGATGCCATGCCATGTTCGGCTCATATCTTGCCCAGTATTCAAACAATAGCCGTGATATGTAGGTGCCTGGGTATCTATGTACACTTCCGATGGGAGTTGCTTTTACGGCTCACCTCTTGCAAAAAGGGTTTGTGGCGCTTATATATCACATGTTCGCCTCATGTACAGACCCGGGACACTTGGGATCCCTGTAAACACGCTGCTGATCGATGTAGTTCGATTGAGTTCGATTGCAAATCTCCGGATGTGTATGCAACACAACAACGTATCCTTTGTAACTGACAAGCTGTCAATCAGCGACACTGTAAATGCAGGCCGTCCGGTAAAATTGCCTTTTTGGCTTGTTATCATTACACTGTTCGGACTGCCTCCGAGATCACATGAGATGTTGATAGTCTGATAGGGATTAAGCTGTATCGAACTGCCGACTTGATGGCTTGAAAGAGGAGGGTATTCCTTGAAATTGTTGAAATTGTATGCGAGCTGTTGACGCCACCGGTATTTGTTTTTCCAAAAGATAAAGAAAGAAATCAATGATATATATATAGAACTGCATGGCGAGTTAGTAATTCGTCGATTTGCGCATGGTGGTACAAGAGTAGGAGGCACGAACCAAACCAAATCAGTATCTTACCTACAACATTGAAGCAAATAGATAGATACGTATTTCCAGATAGACGACTCAGGAGATTATCTCAACTTCTTCTAGCAATGTAATAGTCGAGGCTAATATAGATACTGCCCCCAATATACATTGACATGACTAGTACTTTCAGCACAGCAAGGACGGAGTAAGTCGGCGTTCTATATGTGTTCAAGTAAAATAAACTAGAGCGTCGTAAGATTCCCACGTCGTGGACCAACATGAAGTAGTTTAGTGCTCACTATCGTGACATAGCCCTGGGTCCACCTTAAACTCTGTTTATGAAGGCGCTACCCTAATATAGACTAGGCGCCACGCACTACGAGCTGAAACTGGGACGGGTTGTGATCGCTCAAACATTGTTGGCTCGTCTCATAATGACACCAACATCAAAGCTTGAACGAAAACGAGACTAGTCATTTTAGCTGCCCCAACTGAAGAGTAAGGTTGACTTCCGAGTCCCGACAGGGATACTGGACCGTGAACTATGCTAGATGCAGAGCCTAAATTAATTACGGAGTACTAGTTCTTGCTAAGGCTGGCTGGAGGGGCGGGGAGTCAATCAGGACATAATTTCTTGTTTTCGGGATGTCCTCATGACAAGTGGCAGCAATACCGGCAGCTGGCTATACGAAGAACGGCTTGTAACCAGTTGCTTCAAATCCCGTTGACAATATATCAGTCCGTTTTGGCTTGTGACAATGGTATAGTGGAGATCCTGGAGGAAAAGGCGGGAAGTCCTTTGAGAAGTGAAAATTGAATCATTGGATATGGCATCGCATCTGTAGGTAAGCACCAGCTTGCAGTAGTACAATGTATGTTGAATGCTGTTATGCAACTTATGTCATGATTATGATGATTTGATTGCTAGTTAACTTAACTATCGTCATAGTTAGTGTCCCACATAATACCAAGCAAGATACTCCGTAGGGAAAGAAAGAAAAAAGGGGGGTACTAAAATTCGGGCCGACAACTTGTCTGTATGCCAATCACAAGAAGACTCTATACGGAGTACACCGGAAAGATTTGGCTTGAGATGGGGTGCAATGTGATACAACGAGGCAAGAAATCCCGACTGCTTTTGAATCGGCTTCTGGGCAGATTATTCCTTTGATGTATACGGAGTCCTTTCAAAGGAGAAAGAGAATGAAAGAAGGGATAACCCCCGTAACAAATTACAGGAGAACGTACCAACCCTGTACGGGATACGTAATCCAGCTAGCGTCGTTACTAGCGCGACCGGAACCGTATCCCCGGGAGCTTGTAATTGGTAGATACCGGACCATGTACGGTAACGTACGTCTTTTACGGGCATTACTAACTTTTGAGGGCAACATTGTATCATCCACTTTTCCTCACCGTTTTTCCTCTGGGTTGGTCACAAGTTTAGTTTGTGTTTAGCTTGTCCCAAAAAGACTTCTAGATCAGCATGATCAAAGGTGATCGTGGTAATTGGTTTGATACGGCTGGGCCCAGGAATGTTGATTTCTGTTTTCTCCCCTATTAAGCAAACAAACAGAATCGAAATGGACTAATAAGTCATGAAGCATGGTTCCATCAACTCTATTTGACTACATAGTCAAGACCAAACAGGCAATGAATCATCAGCCCAGAGATAATGCCCTTTGTTTAACAATCTCGGATCATATCTGATTACTGGAATTAGATTGTAAAGTTGTATGTATGATTCATGTTTAGGTTCGTCTTGGACCAGATCAGATGAAATGATGTATCATGACAATCATTATAAATTCTAAATAGTCACAGTCCAGACCGAATCAAGCCAACCGGATTAAAACAACCAAGTCAACACTAATCTAGACTAGAATTAAAAAGTGACGATACTAAAGGACGTACTACGAAGTAAGTTTGGAAATTCGACAGTAGTACGTTTGTTGCAGTTCATAAGTGGAGCCCAATTCACAGCAATTGACGAATGGGAATGTGAGCTTTTACTGCAGGGACTTTTCAAGACCCAGAAACCGAAAACCAGACACTCTTTCGTTCCTTTTTCTGGCTCATGGGCCATCCTAGTACAGTATAGTATGAGACCCATCAGAACCATAACATTGGTACCACAAAAATCTTGTTAGTAGTTCTTAGCGTCTGGACCTCTTTGGGCCAATTTGGAAGGGGAGATTTGATAGTTTTTATGGGGAATGTACCAATGTCGTCCAAAGTATGGAGTACAAAAGTCACCTACATGTACTTAGATGAACCTACCAAACTTTCTTTGCGCCTCTCTTGACACCTCCATCGCTTAGCCCGATCTGATATCAATTTCTTTTTTTTTTGGTGCTTTTCTGCCGCAGGTCCTCTCTGCTTCTAAGTTCTCTGTCCGCATGATAGTGGCTACAATCTTAGCTTTCAAACAAACATGATGCAGCTAGTTTTGTAATCATTTTGCCTGCAGTGGGTGCTGACCAGGTGGACCATCTCGCATATCCATAGTTTTTTCTATTTGATTGATGAAGCATTCCAACACATTGTATCATATCTCCTCCGAAATCTTCCCGTGTGGAAGCAATGCCGCCAACCGCATCCTCGTTACTCTCATGAACTTCTCCATCACTGTCAACCAACCCCGACGTATACACATAGAAGAGGACGTCTAGCTCGGAGAAGACTCGGATCGGATACGTACTCTACTCCCCCGTTTCAGTATCACACGGAAGGGACGCAAAAGAAAAGAGAAAGGAAGACAAAAAGGCCATTGTGGCCATTGATCATCCACCGTTTTGCTTCTTTTAATTCCAATTTCCTCTATTTTCGGAAAACGTCGTTGAAGATTCATCTGTCTCCGGCTGTCGTGCACGCGACCTGTGTCTTGGGTAGTGCAGTGTGCAGAAGGACTCCATCAAACGAACCATCTACATCTGACTGCTCATCAGAAGAGATCCTGGACAGGGAGTCAGAGAAATCTATAAAGTCACGATATTTCCCACTCATCGAACGAGACTCAGATGATCATCTGAAATTGGAAAACGATCATATCCTTTCTAAGAGCGGATTAGACGGTGAGAATTCTTTCCTGTCATTGAATGACTTTTATGCCTCTGACTCTTGCACCTCTGACTCTGATCATAGAACTTTACAAAAGCCCCCTTCTTCACATTGACTTTACCTTCGAACAATCAACATTGGTATGTCAATCTATATCGACACCTTCTATTCCTTTTTGGTTCCTCTCACTTTTTCAAGTAGCTGACTTGCTATCAGACCCATCCCATTAAAAAGCCACCGCTCTCAAACAATCAACATGGTAAACCCCCTGTGCAGGCACGAGTTCGCCCTCATCCAAGCCACTAACGGCAACATTCTTGTCTGGCGCTGTTCCGACTGCAACTCTGGTCCATGGAGCGCCATTTGGCGTTGCAAGGTTTGCAACTACAACCGTTGCAACAACTGCCATTCTTCCAAGTAATAGTACGTATATCACCTTTTTTTTTGCGTTGTTTGGGCAATGAGCGAGCAATATTGTCCCTGTGTTGCGTGGAAGCCATGCTAACCACCATCTGAATCAGATCGAATTCGCACGACACGAACGTCGTGTTTCCCCAAAAAGTAAACCATGAATCAAAATCGAGGGGAAATTGCAGAATGGAGAGATCTCCCTAATGACAGGGAGGAGAAAGGTGACGAATCTAAACTAATTACTTAATGTCTATGATGAATGTTACGAGATGTACTATAGCTCAGCATCGATTAGTTTAGACAATCAATTTGATCACATATAAAATGTGTATACTTACTTTATGTACCTACCATTAATATTACCTGTCATATGATATGCCTACACTAAAAGATAAGCAAGCCGGCCCTCGAGATTCCTAAACACTCACTCAAATAACTTTTACCGATGGATATTGTGTCACCTGTACACATTCCCGAATAGGAAATAAATGAAGTCAAAACCAGGGTTTTAAACTTTTCTGGAACGCTTCCATCGCCTCATGTATTTATAGAAGGCATGTCATCATTAACAAGTATAATTACGGATTTAATTCTCTTTGCTATGCTACATAATCCGAATAATTAATACGATCTGTGTGCCCTTTTGCCTAATGAGGAGATATTTGGCGCCTTTTGCGAGTACGGATATAATCTCCTCCTCGATTTTTATAGGATGTTTTGATCCCGGTGGCTTGGGTCCGTTCACGGCTGGATCGAGTTCCTGGATGACCTGTAAGGGTAGATCAAGATTTTGTGGCATGAACTAAACACGAGGAATTGATTAAGCCTGAGCGTGCTTTCTTATTTGTGTGTGTGTTTCTCCCATCTCGGAATTCGGCATCGTATGTATGGAGGGCAGTTTGTGAGATCGGCGATCTCGATGCTTTGGGCATATTAAGACGAGGCGACTATAGCAGGCCCGAGTTTGTGCATATGAACTCAAGATAGATTAAAGGGAGAGATTGATTGGGTTCGTGGTGTGTCTGTGTGCTGGAAATCGACGATCTGCGTTAATCTCAGGTACAGTGTAAGGCTCAGATAGTAGCCGATTTATGAGCTATATAGATACAAGTTATGTCTATCTTCTTGAATGAGCGTAGACCACACTTGTAAAATAATGTAAGGATTAACCATCGACCTCTGATAGCAATTCTTTGAGCTGCGTATACCCTTCGGTACCTTCCCAATCCTTCCCCTTACCCAGTATTCCCCTTACCGCACTCCTACTCTTAAACCTCCAATCTTTGGCAACAAGTTCATCGTCACCATCACCTTCCGGTATACTTCCATCTTCCCGCTCCTTCGTCATACCACCGATCTTCGCATATCCATCTCTCACAAGACGCTCGGTGGCTTTGACAATCTGGTCCCACCTCTTCTCATCACTCATCTGGAATGCGCCCTGAGTACACGAAGAGACCGTGGCACGCCACGCCTTTTCATGCGCGGCAAATGCTTTGCTAGGTCGATGGCGCCATAGCTCTATCTTCGCAACGAGAAGCCAGAGTGGAGCGGAGTGAGTGATTAATGGGACCACAACGTCGTCGACAAGAGTCATGATCTGACCGGCTACAGTACCGGTACGAACGATTTTCTGATCCGTGCCGTCGACGGTGATGAGAAGGCTGTCGTACTCGTAGTTGTTGATGAGATGTTCGACCAACATGTCTAGGATGGTCAGATCAATAGCCTTTTCGCCTCTTTTTGGTGAGCGGAGTTCAATGACTTTTCGTTGCGCAAATACGATGTCCTTGTAAGGTATCAATTGAGGAGGGAGGGAAGCTGCAACTGTAATGATATTGTCCCAGATACGGTGATCGGTTTGTTTGAGGCGAGCGGCATGATGAAGAGCCGTGAGGGCGTCGCGTGTGTGTTTGTAAGGGTCTTCTTCTTCCAACTTTTCAGCATCGGCATCTTCTGCATCCTTGTTCTCTTCGAGAACTGCAGTTTTTTCCTTTGCATCGGCCAAAGTCTTGTTTTCGTTAGAAGAGACATTAAGAAGCGCGGCTGCAAGGTTACTCCATGCTTCAGCATCATCTTGTTCGATCTGTACGGTGCGAGTGAATGATTCAATGGCTTCATGCCATTGCTCACGGTTCAATTGCACACAGCCGAGCGCAAACCATGCGCCATGGTTGAGCGGGTTTATTTTCAAACTCTTCTTATATGCCTCCTCCGCCTTGTCATAAGCAGGCGGCTCGGCTTTAAGATATAACCTAGCAAGTGAGCGTTGTGCTCGTGCATATCGTTGACCAGAAACGTCCCATGCTCGCTCATACATAGCCGGCGCTGAATCAATATCACCCAGAATGCAGAATAACCGAGGCGCATCAGACGGTAATTGCGCCAATTCACGTCCTTCGTACCGTTCATTATCATTGTGGACGGCACCCGCATTCGTAGGTTCGTACAATTGACGGCGAACAATCGCCTTGGCTTTCTCTTCCCTCTCAGTTGCTGCATAGCATAGCGCAACTTCAGCCCACATTTCCAATCTCTCATAAATATCTAGAGCGGTTCTGAGACCACCAAGACTAACCCATTTCTGCGCAAGCTCCGCCTCAAGATTCCATCTTGTCTGGAAATCAAGTACCCATAGATACTCTAGTCGTTCCTCTGCTGGCGCGGATTCTGACTCTTGAGGTCGAGGCAAGAATATCGTTGGCTGTTCTTGTTGTTCGTTGGTGACTTTGTCGGTGGTAACCACTGCGGTATTGCTCGTGGCGGTATCAGCGATGACCTGGTCAACTAGAGCCTGCATTTGGAGTACCCCTCTTTCAACGGTGCGTGATTTGAAAGCCTCGCATCGACTGCGAACGAGGAGGGCTTGGGTATATATTTGCCAGTTGTTACTGCCGCTTTCAATAACACGTGTTGCATAGGGCAGTGTCTCCTCGCGAGTCAATCCGTGCTCGGGTGAGTTGTTGGTGATAGCGGAAGCGATGGCGAGAAGTATGGCAGAGTCGAGAGGGTTAAGTTTCGGCTGATTTGATGGATCGATTGACGCCAGTGCAGGGGGTAGGGAAGATTCGTCTTGAACGGTAGTTGACTTTTCTGGTTGCGCTCCTTTCTTTGCGAACGCAATCGTCTCGAGTAGAGTATCATCATTCAAATCTAGAGCTTTAGGTGCCAAAGTCCCCGATTCTTTCTTCATTTCTGTAGCGCCTGACGCCGATGCCGTTTCTGAACTTACAGCCAGAACCACCAGCTGGGTGATATCCCTATCCTGAAACTTTGTCCTCTTCCCCAACTTTCCAGTAAGAGCATATTCAAACCCAGATGCCACAGCCGCTTTTTCCAGATCAGATCGGGCTTTCGCATCCAATCCGTGATGCGTATGTATAGCTGCCCTTTCGAGTAAAAACGCAGCTTTCGATTTACCAGTTGAGTTTGAACCTTCGCCCAACACAATGGGCCCGATTTTGTCAAGGTCCTTGTATATGGACTTCTGCAATGTTCCTGATACCTCGCTTAGCATCTTCTGATGCAAGAAATTCGCCCTCATACGACCCGTCCATGCAATGAGCGGTGCATAATCAGTCACCAGTGCGCCCGCGTCGACCAAAATAGCCTTAGCAACACAAAACAATTCAATATTCGGCGTAAGCGGGTAGACAGCTTCTCCGTCCATAGATAAATCTCTCAACATCTTCCGTCGCATCGCATTGAGCGCTTTCCTATCACCTGCGACTGTTTGCCCGAACACGACCGTCGCTGAGTCAAACTCCAACGGCGGACCGGTGACATTGGATTGTAGGAAATAGAATAGCGCTGCGAAGCCGATGTGTAGTATTTGTGATAAGAGCTCGTGTTCCTTTCCAGCCGATTCCGATATACACTTGCGTACTCGTTCGGCTACAATATCGGTATAACATTCCTCACCGTTGCAAAGAGCTTCTTCTGAGTCTGCTGTGACGTTCAAGAGGGTTTGTGCGAGCGAATCGTGGAGGAGTTGGTCTGAGGTACGGATGCGAATGGGGTCGAAGTTTCGTTTTGTCGTGGCACCGTCATATATCGTCGTATATTGAATGGGTTTTGTGGAGGGAGTCGTATCGAGAGCCATCGTGGAAGCTGCGCAAAAATTATGGCTTGCAGATCAATGACGAGCGAGTAGTATGATGGAGCAAAATGTCGATTCGAAGCAGATGAAAGACTTCGGCATGCAATTTCTCAGCCGTGGAGTAGTACGATGCTTCTAATCCGATATCGTGAGAATGAAAAATATTAAAAAATAGATGTACAGCAAAAATCTATGAACCTTTAACTCTCGCCAACGAACAAAGTAGAGATCAATAAATGAAGTTTTTGAATCATCGAAATACCCCGCGCAACTTTTTTCTTCTATCGTTATCAGTCCCAAAACGGGATAGTGTGGAAATGTCTCCTCGGTGGGTCCCTTAGGGCAAAAAATATACAAAATGGGCCATGATTGGTTAACTTTGGATTTTATGAGTACGTATTGCTGTGAAAGAGAGAGAGGGAGACCTGTATTCGTAGTCGTATCTCTAAAAATGAATGGAAATTATAGACCATAATCTCAAGTTCACCAGGAACGAGAAAGCCGTAAAGCTAAACATGAAGCATCTAGTACAATCTAGGTATCAAAAATGCTGAATCAACAACCAAAAAAACCAAAAGACTAAAGAAAAATTGAGTCTAGTAAGGAATACTCTTGTTCACCATCGCACGCTGAAGTCTCTGCCTGTAATGCATCCTAAACTGATACCGTCCAATAGTGCCTCCACCAACAGCCAAAAACAACAATCCCGTCCAGATACAAGTAATAATAAGTCCCACGGGAGCAACCATGATATGCGTCCCCGGCAGGACAAACACAGACGCAGCAGCAACAATTGGGCTTGCGAGGCTGGCTGCCCGCGGAGTCGTGATGTTTGTCGGTGTGCCGTTTGCTTGTACGAGCTCGCCGGCTACGTAGGATAGTGTGTCGGAAGAAAGGGATGTGTTGACAATGCTTCCGGCTTGAGAGTTTGCGCCGAGAGAGATCGATGGGATCATTAAGATACGTAGATCATCACTATAAACAAATCAGTTACTGTATACATCGAGATGGGAGGAAGGAAAGCTTACACGCTGAGTTTCGAAAACGTCAAACTCTTACTCAACTGCCCAATATTCTGAAACCCCATCACAAACTGACCACTTGCAGGTGTGGTAGCCGTAATAGATCCATTCGTCGTCATAAGCATCGGATTCGAAAGCGTCGCCTGCGCAATCGAGAACGACATTGACAGATCAGATGGAATCAGACCCCCAAACGAGCCCGTGGCGGCCGATTTCTGATATAAGCGTACATCCGTCTGAAAGACACCCGTAGCGTTGTCGAAGGAGGCGATGTTGTAGCATGCCACGAGACCGCTGGGGTTGATGGCTTGTGTGTAGCTGTTGACGGCATTGGAGCATGCAGTTGTGGCGCTTTGGTTGAATGCTGTTTCGTCAAAGGTAGGAACGGCAGTGGAATCTGCTCGTGCGAGTAGTCTCTCGGCGGAGATGGTTATGATGTCTGTTTTGAGATCTGTGTTGTTGTTGTCGTAGTTTAGGAAGTTGATTGAGGTGCGTCGTTGGATCAGTGGCCGATCTGGTCTGCGCAGTCTCAATGGGATATCGAGATTGCTGTCGAGCAGTGAATTGGCGTATACCGATAATCCATGGAGAAGTAGAGTAAGCAAAGCAATTGCCCTGTAGTTCTGCATATTGAAACTGATGGAGGTAGGGGATCTGGATGTTGGCAAAAAGTGTAGAGTCGATGATGTAGAGAAAGTACTTGAATCTAGCGAGACTCTCTTGATTAGACTCTGTTGACTTGGACGGAATAGGTCTTAGCGTGCTTGATATGCTTAAAGCTATTTGCTCTTTGTGATCCTTAATCTAATACTTGTGGAGAAGAGGATATAGGTCTGCTTATATGCCTACCTTAGCACACGCACAACGACACCAAGTCTGGGTCTGAAGGCCCACAAATCCATATCTGTGAGTCTCGAAGCATACTAGGAGGTGCCGGATCCCTAGATGGCTACATCTGAAGATGTGCTGAAGCTACTTCATGTTGGGAAAAGCGTCATCAGGAGCGAGATAGCAGCCATGGTCCTGATCCTATTTTGGCAGTCGAGACCCCGGATCAGGTACAGCATGTAGGAGTTTCCGGGTATAACATGACACAGATGAGTGATACATGAGGACTTACTATCACATGTTCCCCTGACTAGACACATATCTGTGTGAGGGTTCCAAATCCCACGAGTCTCACTTGTGGTCTGAAGGGGACACTCCCCTTGACGCTAGGTTCCTTCAATGCTAACAAGGACTTAGAAAGATGAGACTTATAGACCTTGGAGGTTTAAAGGCTTGATCTAACTAGTAGCAGATACGTCAGAGCCAAGGTATAAGTCTAGCTTCAGATAGGTCAAGCTCATATATGAGTAGTCGGTATTGATAGATGCTACATAACTGGTACCCGCCATATTGATAGCACCAATCTACATATTAGTTAGCTTAACCTGCCCCTGGAATCTGTATTGAATGAACACGTAAATTCCATGGTAATAGCGAATAAAATCACAATAAACCGTATAACCCTCACATATTCAACAGGAATAAGCGCCAGGAGCCATATCAAAAAAATTTCTGATACTATGGCGTTCCCGAAGCGGCCTGCATTAGG
The DNA here is from genome assembly GCA_038993655.1 of Talaromyces verruculosus. Classification (NCBI taxonomy): domain Eukaryota; kingdom Fungi; phylum Ascomycota; class Eurotiomycetes; order Eurotiales; family Trichocomaceae; genus Talaromyces; species Talaromyces verruculosus. Next base: position 198,249 of record JBBVQN010000015.1, on the reverse strand, counting down.
GCTATCAATAAGCTTACGAACACCCTCCAAGGGTATATCCAGAACTCAAGCTTTTGGCGGCTCCCAACAGTGCCACAACAGTCTCACCAACCCTATTTGCATCGTAAACCTCGTCCCCGATTGGATGCGACAAAATCATAGCCTCAACCCAAAACCTGTCCAACTTGCCAAGAAATGAGATCATGAGACAGGGTAACCAAATTCAATGCGCGGCGCGGGCCTCGGCCAGGTCGGAGGGCTGAAAGCTCATACATTTCTTGTTAGACTTTTATACGTAGTCTCGAAAGTGCGCTAGTATGTGGGGCACGGTTGCATCATGTCTCATAGCTTCTTTGCTATTAAGAAGTGGGATTTGGGTGATCATTCCGTTGTTCCGGTTCTGAGACGTTGATTGTCGCAGGGTTGCGGCCAGTTGCCGAAAAGGGGACAGAGGTGTCTCAGGGCTTGCCTTATGCGGTAATTTCTGAAAAGCCTCATCTATATCGGAGTTTGGTATTGATCGCGAGTAAATGTATGGCATTTTACCGATTGCGAGGTCTGGTGTGTCGGAAGTTACAGTTTGAAGGAGGATGAGGTACAGACATTGGGCGAATTCAATGGCTTTGCCTGTATATGCCTTCACGTCAATCTCGATTATTGGATTACAAGTAAGGTACATGGAGCCTGTCGCAATGCGTGGGCTTTTTTGAAATATACCGACAAACATGTATCTTACAAGTAAGAAATCATCTCGACCGTAGTATAGTACAGGTAAACTATGCAAATCAGACACAGAACAAGAGCAGAGCATGCATGCCATTAAAGACTTGCAGCGGGGTATCTGCGAACAGAAAGAAATCAAAAAGAAAATAAACTCCGTCAGTCATACACCAAGGATAATGCTGCAAATTTGTGGAATGGGTCAATGCATGTATAGATATCAACAAGCAACCAAGAGCCAAGTGAATCGCCGCGAGACATACTAAGTAGTCTTCGTCTACCAATCTTGGCCCCGATCTTTCATCAAAATCTCGATCGCTTCGTCTTGAGACACTGGATTGTCATTCAAGTCCTTGACATGTTTGGTCAATCCCTCTGCAGCCTCATCAACCTGCTCAGCTGTAAAGCCTGTGCAGGCCATGACGACCCGGCGATAGTTTTCGCCAAGGACAACATTCCTGGACTTCAAGAGTTCGATCTCATCATCTATCTCCTTATTTAGATTCTCATATACCTCGAGACTGCTCTCTAGAGTAGCCGTAGAGGGTAAGGCCGCCAGGAACTTCCTCTGTTCGGCTGACATCTCACCACTCGGGTCAAAGTTTGAGAATAGCCGGTTGAACTCATTCACATCAACACCTGAATCGGCATCTGCATAGCCCACGGGATATGTCTTGGAGACGTCAAAATCGTCGCCATAATGATTCTTCAAGGTAGCGACCAGATCTTCGGCATCACCCTCGAGATTCTTTATCCGTCGACCCACATTTGACCGATCGGATGCCTTGCGTTTGAGACTGTCAAGCTCATTTTGAATGATTTGTCGGGCACGTGCGCTTTCGCGTATTTTTGGATGCCATTTCTCAAAGTCCGCTTGCTTTTTGCTCAGCTCTGAAGTCAAATCGCGGTCAATGCCACCAAGTGTTTCTTCAACCAAGCTTTCAATCTGCGCAAGCGTAGCTATAAACATCAAGTTAGCGTGGAAACATTTCGATGTCAATTGAGAACTTACCTTCGAGAATCTCTTTCTTTGTTTTAGCCAACTGCTCAATGAAAGTTTCCTGCTTCTCCTCGCCTGGTTGCGATTGAGAGCCTTCGTTGACCATGTCAACACCCACGCCGTAATCTGCAGGGCGGACGCCAGTATGATTAGGGATTTGAGGATCAGCTCCAACCTCTATTAATTGTGGCACAAGCACTGATCGCGCGCGACCGGCAATATTCAAAGCCGTGTCGCCGTTATCGTCTCGCAGATTGACCAATTCAGAGACGAATCTTCCCAAACCGATAATCTTGCCCTGTGACTGTTCGTGTTCCCCATTTGTCGGCGCTTTTTCGTTTTCTTGATTCCCGGCGCCGTGTTCCACAACGAACGCTAAAAGCGATTCGAGATAGTGCTTAGCGGCTACGTATCCGCCATTGCCAGTTGCACCCATGATCGCAATGTGATGCAGGATTGACCTGCCACTATGATCGACCATGTCAATAGTACTGCCAAGGATCTCGAGTAGCCGTGGAAATGATCGATAATCAAGGTTGTTTCGAGTCCCAACCGCCTTTTGCAACGCGGTCTCACCAGCGGCATTTAGTCGATCGATACTCACACCCTTTTCAACGAGGGCATGTAGTAAAGGAAGGCGAGCTAGCATTGCTGCCCAGTGCAGAGCGCTGTTCTGGTATTCGTCCAAAGGTATTTCAAGATCCTCTCCAGATAATTGTACAAAGGCAGGATGGCTCGAGAAATCCTTCATACGCTTGTCAAGGAAGAGAGTCATGATGAGTTTCATTTTCTGGAATCGGTCTGGATGCGTGGGTGGAGGAAGAGGATCCCTTCCATTGATGTCGTCAACGAAATCGTCTGCCTGCTGGTAAAACGAATCGTTTGGCTCTGTAGGAGTAAGCTCTTGAGTAGACATCGTGCTGTGTGCTCCAAACGAGCGCGCTTGATTCGAGGAACTTCTGACGCGTTTTCGTGGAGGCTCTAAGATGTTTTCCTGGTCAAGTGTAGGATCATTTCTTCCACTGTGAACGTTTTGACTTGCGAAACCACTGTCAGAATGCACGCTGTAGATGCTAGTTTGTGTACCACCAGGCGCGTTCATAGACTCTTGACTGCTCATGAGTTGTGAAGAGTTACGCATCAGGCTTGGTCTTCTTTTATTTGGGGACTCAAAACGGGCTTTGCTGATAGCATTGACAGCATTGGCCGCCGTGCGGGACATGTTCTGAAAGAAAGTGGCTTGTGCAGGCTGGGTTATTCCCCGGTTTTCGGCATTGTATAAACGTTTCCGCTGTGCGGCCATTGCTTGTTCCTTTGTTGGAGTTTCCAGTGACGCACGTCGGGAATTACCATCGTCCATATCGTATTCGAGGAGGGGCCGAAGTGCTTCTTCAACCTGATATTCCCGGCAAAGCTCCACACCTCGTTGATAGCTGACCCATGTGCCCTGGTATTTGCCATATCCACCTTGGACCTTTTCATGTTCACCAGCGGCGATTTCCTTCTCCAGAGTCTTTGTTCGTTTAGCCTTGACTACGCCGGCTACTTTCAGAATTTGAGTTGCATTCAGCCAGGAATCCGATCGGCGTTTCATGACGGCGACACCGTTTACTTCCATTTCATATACGGAGACATTTGAATATACGGCCTGTAACAGAAGGGCGTCAGCTTTGTGTTTCTTTCCTCAACGGCCTTCGGACATACCCGGTATATTTGAGGTTTATATTCTTCCTGGTGCGGGGGCATTCCTCCGTAGCCATTCGGTCGCTCATATCCGTTGAAACTATTTGACATCGAAGGGTGTGACACCCCGTTCGGGAAACTATAGGACATACCGGACTGTTGCGATCCTCGGGTGGGTGGTGTCGGTGTGGGCGTTGATGCGACTGATTGTGAATGGTTGAATGATCCCATATGCGATTGGGACATGGGCAAGCCATTGGCCGACCCAATGCTACCTTGCGAGTATGACATAGGGAGGCTTGGTCGCTGGCGGTGGTTGCTACTCGTAGCCATAGCGCCGGCGAGATATATGCGGATTCGATATCTAGGCGAACGCGTGCATCAAGTCCACAATTTCGTCAACATGTCTATAGGGAGAGTAAAAATTAGACCTCGCTGGCTTCTCGAATGCACATAGCAGTACTCGAGCTCGTACAAGTTAGAGAGTAGCAAAAGATATGATCTGTACGTGGAAGTGGAAGACGTCGGAAAAGGGCAGCACGCGTCTCCGTAGGCAAATCACAGCAGGGAGAAAATGAGATGAATCCCCACAGGATGCAGGGAAGAAAGGCGCCAAGAATGCGCCCCTGTTGAAGGCGTAGTAGATGACAAAAAGCGACTATTCGCAAGCAGACTGTGTATATACTCTCACTGATCTAGAAGTTGTTCTTCTGAGCGATATGCAAGTAAGAGCAAATGGACGATGGGAAAGCGAGTTGTGTGGGGGGGAAAGAGAGGTAGGAACGACGAAGCGTGTCAGAGGGAAGGCGCGGGGCGCCTTTTCGCGTTTGGCCGAAGACGCGTGACACACTAAAACCACTCTTGCCTCTTTGGGCCTAGACTGCCCGCCGCCATTAGTCTTCACTTTTTGATGTCATTCTCTATCTATCAATCATGTTGATCTGCCAGATGATAATTGCTTCCGTATCATTTCATCTCTCCATTTGTAGGCAGTGAGCGCATGTCGCAGGCCTCTCTAGCTCCGCCGGAAGTATGGCGGCATCTCCTCAGAACCACGCTCCGTGAATGCTCCTATCTCCCAGATCCCATTGCCAGAAAATACATGCACAAATATGTCGTCGAACGATACCGCAAGAAATTGTCCAGCTTTGCTCCCGACCAGCAAAAAGACACGAAATCTCGTCGTCCCTCCGCCAAGCATCAAGAACGACTGAACGCCGCGAGCCTCGAAAAGCAGAAAAAGCTCCAGAAATCAGCTAGAAACGTCCTATCATTGATACGACGGGCAAACCAGGGCTATCAACTACCTCTAGACAAGATCCTGATGCTCGCATACGGACGCATTGGCGCTAAGAAATACTCTCTCCTCTCCGAAATAGTGCCGAACAGTCGTGGAGGGAACAAAGTCTTTAATTCGAGTGCCGACATCGAAAAGTACCTCGAAGAAAAAAAAAAAGAACCGACTGGCGATAACTGGCAGCCCCCAGAAGTCCTCCAAGCACTGATCAAATCACAAAGAAATGACTCCTTTGCGCGATCTGCTCACGGAAAACGCTTCCGAGCTGGCGATACCATCAAAATACCCACGTTGAACAGCTGGATGAAACCGCTGCCCGAGTGTCGTCTCGAGAACATACGAAAACGAACACTCAATAGATCGAAATTCGCAGCTCTCCCACCCGCTGATCCAGCCGAAGTGGCCGTTCTGCGAGGCCTCGTAGACGGCACAGAGCCATGGAAACCACCCGTCCGACGGGTCAAGGTGTCCCCCACTACTAAGAAATCAGCCCTCGAATCATTAATACATGACGGACCACAGGGCGGCCTGAGTTTCAAGGGGGCATACATCGATGGAAGACCTCATCGCTTGACGCGGAGGTTTATGCGCAATATATGGAAGAAAGTATATAGGCTGATGCCTGTGCAGGGTATCAACCTCGAGGGACAGCCCAAATTCGACTTTCCGACTTTCAAGGGACGAAGATATGTGCTGACGATGGGGAAGGAGGAGTTTCAGAGTATTTTTGACGATGTTCGTGAGCAGCAAGCCGCGTCAACGGTGACGAATGGTGAGCATAAAGATACGTTAGTTCATGGTGCTGATGTATCCTCTACTCCATGACCTCCGTTAATGTATCCCAGTCTGGTACTACCATCAAGGCGTGATAAATAAGCTCGGCCACCGACATGGAAGCCGAACACCACAATATGCATATTAAATGTATAATACTGTATAATACATGGACCAAATGATCCAGATAAAACCCTATCCTACAAATCCTGCTGACTGAGAGACCCAACCCTAACATCCCCTTGACTCATCTGCTTCTCAAACTCTTTCCGCATCTTCTCTTCCTTCTTTCTCTTCTTCTGCTCATTCTGAAACCGCTTCTTAGTTCCAAAACGAAGCTTCGTAAGTATATCCCCTGCTTGCCCCTTAGTGAGATCCTTGGACGTAAGCTCTCGATTCAAAATGTTCCTATCGTTCAGCACCTTAAGTTGGCTCTTCGACGCAGGCTTTTGACGCCAACCCTGCGACGAAAGGATCGCAAATCTATTGAACTCCTCGCTTGCAAATGTATCAGCGCCTCGGACCGCTTGTTCTAAGTCCGGGGCTCGAGCAATGACTCCAGGTCTTGTGTGCACCCAACCGTTTGGTAACATGTATTTTCGTACATGTTCTACGACCCACGGGCCGTCAATGTCTTGGTCGCTTTTTTCGATGGTCATCCAGCCTGATTTATCGGAAAGTATATATCGATCTGTGTCCACACGCACCCATGCATAGTGACTGATGGAGCGGATGTGGCGATCGACGCGGTCGTCGTTGAGAAGATCGAATACGCTATCATACGTTGTGAATGTGACGTCGACTTCGTCATCGCCGAGAGGGCGGACGTAGCCTGCGTCGGGTACAGTTGAGTTTAATGCTTCATGCTCTTTTTGATTTCGAATCTCCTGTACACTTTTCGTTCTAAGTACCTCGTCAGGATCGAGACCGAATAGAGTAGGCGTGGACATGATTCCAGTATTCAACGTTGATACCATATCAATAATGTGACAATTGACTTTTTGAGGATGTAACCGTAGACCTCGTCCAATCATTTGAATCAGCAGACTCTTTGATCTTGTAGGGCGCGCGAGAACAACACAGTCTATGTTCGGGATATCCGTTCCTTCAGTAAAGAGACCACAGTTCAGCAGCACCGGGTATTTTCCCTGCTTGAAATATTCCAGTTCTTCATTCCTCGTCTGCCTAGGCGTATTCGCAGTTATATAACGAGCATCAACACCATTGTCGCGGAAAGCCTCCGTGAGTTGGCGGACATGTTCAGTATCAACGCAGAACACCAATGTCGATTTACGATCACTGGCATGTGTAAGCCAAGATCGCACCGTAACATCGTTCACAGTAGCAGTATTGACAGCTTCAGAAAGCGCCCTCGTTGCAAAGTCCCCCGATGAATCCTTCGCAACGCGCGATAGATCCACGTTGGTCTTGACTGTAGTAAAGATTGCATCCGACAGCCACTTTTCGCCAATCATGTCAATATAGTCTTTATGGTAGACAATATGATCAATAGCAGACCCCAGTTTCAGCCCATCGAATCTGAAAAACGTAGCAGAAACTCCAACCAGCGCCGGCGCATTATTGGACGGTTCAGTTAACCCAAAATATTCAAGAGCTTGGCGGTATTGCGGCGCAACAATATGATGCGCTTCATCCACCAATACCAATTTGAAATAGTTTGGATCAAACTTTTCGATTCGGTCCTTTGATGCTAAACTTCGTATCGAAGCTACCGTTATATCGGCGGCGCCGGATGCTTTGGTTGCGCCCATCTCGATTTCGACTGTTTTGTCGGGGTATGCGAGTCGGCAGTGGCGCGCTGCTTGCTCGACGAGCTCCTTTCGATGCGCGATGATGAGGGTTTGGTCTGCGCGGCCATTGCGAGGCGGTATGCGGTCGATGAGTTGTGTGAAGATTACCTAGAATGCTCAGGTTAGCAAATCATTAGTCAAGGAAGTCAGGATATAGATCACTAACGGTCTTGCCTGAGCCAGTGGCCAGTGATAGCCCAAGCCGGTTGTGACCCTTTTCAAGATTCTCTAGAACAGATTGAACGGATTCCTCCTGGTAGTCGCGAAGCTGTATCTTTGGAGGAACGATGCCTTCAGCTTTGGTCGAAGCATGACGGGCATGTACTGTCCTTGACTGCAACCTTGGTGGTAACCAAGAGGATATTGACTGCTGCCATGGCGTGTTGTGAGTCCATGACCACAACAAATTTCTGCTTTGTCGTCGTAAGAAAAAAGCCATGCGTCGCATTACATTTTGAGTCAGGTTGTACTTAGTAGAGTTGGCTTCCTTGAAAAATGGCAGGTGGGAAATAGATAATGCGCGACGGGAAGGCAAACAGTACAAACTTTTATCTTATCGGTCAAGGTTTTAGAGCTCCAAATTTCTTGAACAGCATTACATTCCATTTGAACAAATGATTGAGATGCGACTAGATCTTGATCATTTTCTATCTTGAGATTCTAGGCATCTTGAGATGACCATTTATGAGCATGTTGATCAGCGCTCGCGGCAAAAGAGCGCCATCACCAGCTTCCAATGGTCCTGATTTATTCCGATCAAATAGACCATGAAACAAAGAAACCATGAGTGCAACAGCAGACAATGAACCCATTGCCGACAGTGAAGAAGACGACATCTTCGGCCCGCCTGAAAGTTACCCGGTGCTTTCATCATCAGAATCATGGCACGAATCCGAGGACCCCTCTTCTGAATCAGACGATGAGAAGAATGCTGAGAATGGAAGTGGAAAGGACCAAATCAAGAGTGAAGACGAAGATTCGCAATCAGACTCCGACCTGAAAAAGGGCAAACAAAAAGATACATTCACAAAGTCGCGACTGCAGCTCGACAAAAGGACCATACAAGCATATAAGACCTTGCTCAAGGACATGCACATCGATCCGGACGCGAAAACATGGAATAAACAACAAAACGTCACTCTGTCTACCGTTGGCTTAGTTCAGTGGACCGGAAAGGAGAATGATACTTTCTTCACGGCCCTTGCTCGTAAAGGGAAGGGGAATATTGGTGAAATTGCGCAGCAAATTGGTTCCAAGTCACGGCTGGAGGTAGCTGATTACATTGAATTTTTGGAGGAGAGGTTGCAGCGTCATCAATATTCAGAGCCATCTCTTCTCGAAGCGGAGATTCCAGCTGCGGTGGAGATCAGTGAAGAGCTAGAAGAAGTTCTGGACCACCTTGCGGAAACTGTTGCCATTGATGAGCAGAAGAAAGCCCTTTTAGAGGCAGAAAAAGAGCATGGTTCATCTGAATTCTGGATCCTCGACAGAGCCAAGGCAGACAAAGTCGAAGAATTACTTGCCTCAAGCGATGAAGACGCCCTACCGGAAGCCATCTCACCCAGCGCCGGCTTGCTCAATCTCAAAAATTGGGTCCGACTATCCGAAAAGATCTTCATGAACCCTGGCAGATCACGACCAGAGGAAAGTTGGAAAAACGTCGCCCAAAAAGGCGAAACGCCATCGCTTACAGCCGATGCCTTCGGCGAACTCTACGACATCACCGTCGACCTCGTCATCCGCTTGGTGGAAGAAGCACACAACACCGCTCTGGAAAGATTAGACAAAGAGAGGAGGCATAGATTACCCTTCGTGAGGAAGAAAGACGTGCGCAGGGCTTTGACTACAATGGGCATGAAGCACAATACATTCAACTATTATATCTATCTTCCTCGTCGACTGAAAATCGACGTCATAGAATGGAAACGCAAGGGAACAGCCAATGTGTCATACGATCAAGTCGAACGAATGCTATCTAAAAAGCGTGAGAAGAGAGCGAAAGAAAGTTCAGATACTTCCGACGATTCTTCTGAAGAGGATACAGAGAATGATGAAAAATATTTCGCCGACGGCGGCGATGGAGAAGATGATCTCGACGAATTTGGCTCATCAGAAGATGAGAACGAAACGCAACGCCAGGACGACCACTCCGAGCCCGAAGAAGGAGTCTCCAGTGACGATGAAGAATATGAACACAACGAATCCGCACCCAAGAGCAAACCCATCGACGACTCAGAATACGAAGAAATCGGCGACTCTGAGTACGCCCAACTCGAACTAGAAAAACGCCTAGACGATTACAATGCCTATCTCGACCGACAAGCCAGCCACAAAGAAGAAGCACGTATACGAGAACTACTCGGTTATCTGGCGTTAGACGACAAGGAAAAACAAGGAAAGCCCCCAGCAATAACAGAGGAAATGCGCAGAGAGATAATGCGAAATAACGCAGTGGTCGATTGGAGGAAGGATCTCGTCTATCGGGATGAATGGGAGACTTATGGGATGAAGACTCGCGATGTTGAGAGGGATACTGCAGCTAATCGCAATAAGAGGAGACGGCTGGAATAGGATGGAGAATTCTGTATGATATTTTACTGGGTTTGAAGTCGTGACTCCCTGACACGAGTCTGCATGTTAGATGTGACATAGCATACAATGTGAAATCACTACAACTTGATTCAAAAGTCATCGATTAATCTAACAAACACTTGTAATACACAACACTTGATTGGAAGAAAACGCGAGAAATACTCCCCCTAGTTGCGCCTATCCTGTAAAGAAACTCACACCGGTAGATTCCCCTAAATCTCCATCGAAAGAACCATTATCATCTGGGTGTCTTTGTGTCTTTCGATTTCTGGGTTTCTTTTGATGCTCCTCCGATATCAACCCCGCATATTTGTACAGCATATTGAATCAAAATCAGGAATGAAAGAAAACAAGAATAATGAAATTGAAGACATGACATCAAGCAGCAGGGCCATTACAATTCGAGAGTTTTGTAGTCTGCGGGAGGTTGTGCGCTCAAGGGTTGGATGCCGTTGCTTACATCGCCTTGACCGAACTGGTAGCGGTTGGCCATGCTAATATCAGCGGCGTCGTGGAGAGCCCGAGCGGTATCTTCGCCTGGTCCTTGCAAGCTAATCTGCTGGAAAGCATCTTGCACATCCTTGACTCGCTTCTTGAATGCAAGCCGGTCGGCAAAGAGTTGCTGGCGGGTCAGTTCTAGTTCTCGTCGCTCGGCTTCGATAATCTCTTCCATTTCATTGAATTGAGCTAACTTGATCTCAAATTTCTGAAGTGTGACATTGACCGCAGCAGAGACGAGACGTGTCATTTCTCGCTCCTCATGGGAAACAAGAGCGCCAGCACGTGCAGCAGAAGCAGCGAGAGCAATGGTGGCTAGAGACTCTCGCTTCTCGGTTGGACCTGTGGACTCGGCTTCACGAGTAGTATCAATGTCCATGGAGTCCTCCGCCTTGACTTCACCCTCTTTGCCCTTGCCCTTCTCAGCTGAAGGAGCCTTGTTCAGTTGATCTCGGAGCTCCTTTCGGATCTGGTCTACAGAACGACCTGCGGCAGCGGCTGCAACGGATGGCTCAGCGAGTTGAGCGAGGAAAGCAACGACTGAGAGTACGGGATTGTCGAGTTGACTGATCGGATCCCGACCCTGCAGAGAACGTACTGTGGCATCTTGCGATGCATCGACATCCTCAACGTATTTATCTTCAATCTCCAACTGGAGAAATTTCATGACACATTCTTCTCTCGTTCTCGTGCCCACGTGATCTGCAATCTGCTGCCAGTCATCGTCAAAAGCCTCTATTCCCTCAAGCAACAGAATGAGCTCTGAATCTGACCATGGTGCGGTCTTGTCTTCGTTCCGGGTGTGGTCGGTCTCCTCAAGACGGACGAAATCTGCCGCACTATGACTTGCAGGTAATCTGGCCTCCAAGAAGCAGTTAGGGCAGACATCGTACTTGCGGTCAGGCGCATTAGTATTGGCGGAAACGGGAGCGGATTTCGCGTAGTGGAATCGCATGCGGGTACAATCAATACCGCAAGACCAACAATTGTAGGTTTTGCGAGGCTCTCTGATAGCAGTTTCCAAGGCCTTGTTTGTAGATTCGGCTGATGTGCCGTTTGCGGCGGGTGTGTCTCCGTTTGTCTGTTTTTCCTTATCCTCAGCAGCGGGAGTAATCTCCTTACCCTTATCATCGTAGATATTGCGTCGAATTTCCAAATTCAAATCAGTCTTGACAGGAGTTCCCGAGGCTGCACGATCAGTCGCTGCCAATTGTTTCCCGGGTGTGACGAGATGATTTGGTCCAGGCTGGAATGAATGAAGACCGCGTGGTGTATCTGCAAGGATACGGAAGTGGCCTGTGAATGGAGGACCGATGTTCGATGGCCGTGTTTGAGGGTCAACCTGACTCTGTTAGCGCGATACCTAAAACCAAAAATGCCAAGGTGAAACTCACTTGGTAGTTGACGAGTCCCCACTGCTCGAGGAAAGAGTGGACTCTCATGATAGCGCAGACATCTCCAGCAAGATTGCGGCGACACGCAGTCACAGTCAAATACTCGATAGGGTTCAATCGATAGGTGTTGATCATGAAATCTCTGTAGTCTTTGTACACTGCGGGCGTCTTGCTTCGATTACGTCCGTTGAAAAACTCTTGCATCGCCTTCTTTTCGATCGGATGAATCTGATGCATGTCGAACCACGTCGAGTAGCTCGGTAGAATGATGGCATGTGTTTGAGAGACAAGATGGTTGCGCGCTGATGCTTCTAGCGCAGACTTTTCCTGAACATCATCAGCACTGGCATCGGCGTTGGCATCAGCACCCTGAGCTTCTGTGCCGTCGTCACCGCCCATGTCATTGTCATTGTCGGTCTCTTTCTTTGCTTCGGTTTCAGTACCGCCCATTTCTTCGTCTTCGGGCTCTGCGTCGTTGTCTTGAGGGCGCGGGGATGCAGGGGCGTCTAGTGGGTTATCTGAGACTCCTTCTGCATTTTGGACAGATGTGTTTTGTTCTGTGATTATTCCAAGAAAAGTCAATGAGAATTCAATTGATGCGAAGAATGAGGAGCCTACCAGGTTGAGCTGTCCCACCAACGGGCTGCGCAGCATCTTGAGGTCGATGCTCCTCACCACTGCCACTCTGAATATCGTGTGTGTCCTCCATGGTGGCGCGTGGGATGAAAGTGGATGATGGTCAAGGTGTATTGATACGGCCTATGGCGATCGCCAGACGAGTAAAGCTCCTTCAGGCCAGCGCAGTGGCACGCTGGGCGTCGAACGAGGAACAGCTGGCAAAAAGCAGCCCTTTTATCTCAGAAACGATTGAAAATGTCAATGAGTGCTCAAACCCAATGACTGGAGTGGGTATTGGGTGATTCGTGAATGGGTGTTGCTTGGTCGCGAACAAGAACGGGGATGGCTGCGACGCTTCCCCAAAATCTCGCGCGGCAAGAGCACCAGCCTCAGCCATCGACGCTAACCCTAAATGGTTAGTCAACGCGCCACATTACACCAGCCACACTAACATTTTCCACTTGTATATCTTCGCATTCTACTATCATCGATGGTTTTGTTATGAGAGACTCCTGCTATGAAGGTCAGATTTTATGAGGGTGTATCTAAATTGGGGTTTTTGTCAAATAATGCAGTCGTCCTGAAGCCTATCTTCATTCTCTACGTTAGAGCCAATGGCTTAGAGATCCAAGTTCTAATGTATAACAACTAATTTCTAGCTGACAATAGACCTCAACTTCAATTTTCAAGCATCAAGTTATATGAAATAGTCCGTCGCTATGTGTCCCATGTTGTCATGTACATACGCAGTAGTGGTTGTCCCTCGATAGTTAACCCTAAAAAAACATCATCCCCTTTCAGACTAGTGCGATTTGAGCATCGCGTCCAACGCGTTCTGCCGCGTCGACTCCGTTGTCACAGGCCAATGTCAATCAACGTCCGCGAAACTACTCTGCCAGATCGACGACACATTGTCTGACAAGCTAGCCTAACTGTTCATGTTCTTTCATTAATGGCGAGTGACTTTCTATCGTCGGATTTCGACCCAGCATTGTATCTTCACTCCGAACTATCAACTACTCTACTTCAATCCGAGCCGGAACTGACCTCATTCTCCGACGATTTAGAGGCATTGCAGCAACGACGCTTAGAAATCGCAGAGGAAAACCGGCGAAACGGCGTTGTGATACAGAGTCGCTCTTGGAAATTGTCGGAAGTGTTTCGAAGTGATGACGATAGTCTACCATGTACGTCTGTCGCTGAACAATAACCGAATGTTGACTGTATTGACAATGCCAGTAACTCCGACGAAATCATCGAACCTTCCCAGTTTAAGCCAACGCATCATTATTGATAATTACCTTCCGTCAACACCTCCAGCGGAAATGACGCCCTTTATGTCCACACAGTCGACGATCACTGGTAGTCCGTCATCGACAGATTCGCGAAAGAGAAAATTGGAAGCATTATTGTCGACAGAGGACGCGAAGCGGCCGAAGACTTCTGATGGTGCCACAGATGACGGAGAAAATACATCAACAAGCACGTTGAGGACTCGAACACTGGGTGAAAACGATGACAAGGTTCCACGGACTGTTGGCGGCTTTATAGACGAAAACGACGATGACGAGGATGCGTTGGCGGAATTTCAAGATGGTGGCTACATGACATATTCAACGCAAGATACGACCGCTGGAACAAGCACGGAAATATTGCAGCAGAAAACACGAGGTCCATTCATTGATGAAGACGATGACGAAGATGAAGATGCTTTGGATACGTTGAGGAATTCATCCACGAACAACGATGCAACATTGCTCCAGATGATGTCGGAACCTTTTACCACCGAAGAGTCACACCCTAACGCAAAATCAATTCATATAGTCAGAGACGGTCCTGTCATAAGCGCGGGAAGAAACCCAGTTAATATCGTCAATCCAACAACTGAGCGGAAAGCGCTGGTTACAATCAGAACATGTGCAGGTCGAGCGCACCGAGTATTTCACCGGATAACCACAAATGCGACGTCATATGAGAGACTTGTCGCCAGTCGCTCGAAGACGGCAGAAGGAAAAGCTCGACGAAGCTATTATGGAATCGAAATACATGGGCTGTTGGACGATGCAGCCGGTGAGCTCAAAGATGCCAAGCAAAAAGAAGGGCCGGTACATGTTGAGCGCTCTATTGAAACTCCAGTCTATGAAACGGGCGAAAAAAAGAAGCCAACCCCGATGTGGACTGAAAAGTATCGTGCACGGCGATTTGCGGAGCTCATTGGAGACGAGCGGACTCACAGATCAGTCCTGCGTTGGCTTAAAGCCTGGGATCATATTGTCTTCCCAGGCATTGCAAAGTCGAAGCATGCTAAAAAAGGTGAAGAAGAAGGTGAATTCGCGCATCGAAAAATTCTCATGTTGACTGGACCGCCTGGTCTCGGTAAAACCACATTAGCTCACGTTTGCGCACAACAAGCTGGCTATGAAGTTTTGGAAATCAATGCCAGTGATGAGCGTAGCAGAGATGTTGTCAAGGGCCGTATAAGAGATGCAGTTGGAACAGAAAATGTGAAAAGCATTAGTGCTGGTGCTCATTCAAGCAAGGCTATATCAGGCCGTCCTGTTTGCGTTGTCGTCGATGAAGTTGATGGTGTCGTTGGTGGAGCAGGCTCAGGTGGTGAGGGCGGTTTCATCAAAGCCCTCATTGATCTGGTCATGATGGATCAAAAGAATGCCGCTGCTCGTCCGAATCAGAATTCGTTCAGTGGAAGGAAGAGAAAAGGCGATAATTTCCGCCTATTGCGACCTATAATTCTAATTTGCAACGATGCATATCATTCTAGCTTGCGGCCCCTCCGCACTGCAAACGTCGCCGAGGTGATTCATGTTCGACATGTGCCGATAGAAAATGCCATTTCGCGACTGAAATTGATATTGACGAAAGAGAATATCCAATTCGATGCAGACGGAGTTCGACGACTTTGCGAAGCATCATGGGGCATGAGTGCTAAGAAGGACCGGACTGAAAGGAATAGAGGTGTTAGCGAGGGTGACATACGAAGCATTCTGGTTTCGGCAGAATGGGTAGCACGCAAGCTCCGGGCGGAATCGGCGGCCACACCTCGATTGACAAAGACCTGGTTAGAGGGCAATATTCTCAATGATGCGGAATCTAGTTCTCGAGGTTTAGGAAGAGGTGGTGTTCGTGAGATAACCGATCGCGTTTTTATCGAAGGAGCAGGGTTTCCCGCAGCACCTGTTGGTGCTGATTCATTCAGTGACCCGTTCGATCAAGAAAGAACCAAGACGCCTGTTGGTGTTGCAGAACTGCGGAGGCGGCATGCGTCATCGAAACTGCGTGAGATGATTGATGCAAGCGGGGAATATGATCGATGTGCCACGGACTGCTTCATTGAATATCCTACCCGTACTTATCAGGACGACACATTCCTTTCCAAGCCCAACGCTGCTTACGATTGGCTTCACTTTCACGATATGGTTTCATCCAAGATATATTCGAATCAAGACTGGGAGCTGAATCCTTATATGAGCCAGTCGACACTTGCATTCCATCATCTGTTCGCTGGGAATGGAGGTTCATCCAATAAGAGGAAGTTTGACGATGATACAAACGAAGAAGAAGAACATCCATTTTCTGGACCAAGAGCGGATTTTGCAGCTTTTGAGGCCACAAAACAGAATAAATCGGTGCTCGTCGGATTTCAGTCAACTTTTTCTGCGCCTCTTTTGAGGCTGTTCCGCTCTGTTGACAGTATTGCCACCGACCTGGTGCCGAATCTAATGCGCATGCTTTCCCCAGAGGTGAAACCGGTCATTGTAAGAGGCAGTGAACAGACTAGTGTTGCTAGTGTTAGGAAGGAAAGTGAAAGAGCGCTTGTCCGCGCCGCAGTAAGAGTAATGTCTGGTTTGAATGTGACGTTCGAGAAAATTCGCATTGGGAATGAGGGTGCTCACGCAGGGTGGGCATACAGGATGGAGCCGTAAGTTAATAATCTCCCGCTGATTGTTTGAGTCATCTCCTGACTATTTAGACCGATCGACACCCTTGTCGGCTTCTCAAAAACAAAAGGCACAATCCTGGATACTGGTAGCTCGGCTCCCGTCCGCTACGCCATTCGTCAAGTTCTGGACCAGGAATATCGCAAAGAAACCATGCGGAAACAGGGCAAGGCGCTACTAGGACTATCTGGTCCCGGTAGTAAATCATCTAAGAACAAACAGCCAAACTACGACGATGACAAGGAAAACTCCAACGGTTCCCGACCAAAGCTCGGACCAGATGCTCCTGCAGTCAAACGGGATTTCTTCGGTAGAATCATTCATAACAATGAGACTGCGCCTGCATCTACGACGAACAATAAAGCGCGACAACCCGGTCATAAACGCAACTCAAGTGGCAACGATCATGATCGTAAGGTGTGGGTTACGTTTCATGAAGGATTTTCGAATGCTGTGCGGAAACCTATTACGATTGCAGAGTTGTTGTCGGAGTTGTGAATATAGGACTAACTTATGATGAATGACATTATGAAATTTGTACATTGTACTGAAGAACCATCAATTTTATATTTATATACAAAACGCGTTTTCTGACGTCAGGAGGCATATGCAAATTGTCAATCAAAACCAACATTAATATATTCGAACATATACAAACACACCACATGTACAACAACATAAAATCTCTCATAAACACACATTAGTCGAGTTGGGTATTTGAAAATCTATCGCATCAGAAATCACTTGTGCGGGACAGAAGACAAACAGGCTATGACATGAAAAACATCAAAACATAAAGACAACATTTGAATCAATAGGCCAAAGAAACCCTTCTTCCAAACCACTTCTCCCCATGCTCCGCAGGCTTCAAAACGTTCTCCCAAATCCATCCACCCACATCCGACCTGGCAATAAGGTATCCCTTTGCAGGCGCATCCTCCGTTCCAGCCCTGACGGTCTTCCGGACACCATCTACTTTCACAATCCCATCACCGCTCAACAATGTAGGGCGCGTAATGATCACACCTCGGAAAAGGGTTGTATTTTCAGTGATTATTTCTTCCATGCGTTTCTTGTCCTTGTGTGGCTCGGCAAGAAGGGAGTGGTAGAGTGTCTGGAGGCCGAAGGGAACGTCTTCTTTGGAGCCGGCGGGTGTGGCGAGACCGGTTGTTGAGATGACCGTTACAACAGGTTTGTTTTCTGGGTGTTGCTCATTATGTATATCCCGCATAGCAGATACAAGTGCCGTGGTAGACTGTTCCGTGATATTCGGGTTATCCATCTCAAAAGTGATCAACGTCCCCTTCTTCCGTTGAGGATAAGCACCAATGCCCGAAACGATTGCATCAACCAGCTTCGGCTCTGCATTGTTGTTATTATCCCCCTGGAAGAGAAGTGTTCTCTTCACATCTGCGACATTGGTGGCATCGCCCTTGACGATGCTGAGTCTTTCGGCGAGGATGGCGTCGGTGATACCGGGTTGTTTCTTGAGGGAGTCGAGAAGCTTTTGAGGTGTGCGTGCGAGAGCGATTGCTTGGTAGTCAGAGAAGAGGATTAGACTGGCCAGGGAGGCATTGGTGCAGCCACCTGTTGCGCCGAAGAAGGCTACTGAGTAAGGCATTGTATGAGTTGGTGTTTGAAGGACCAATTGATCGATTATGATGACAATGGTATATGGAGCTTGAGCTAATGCTTTGATAGATGTTTCTGTTGATAAGTGAAAAATGAATTAAAAACTTTTGCAGCGAGAATTCTCGCCCTCTTTATACCTTTCCAAGCCCTGAACGTGAATCTTTTCCGATTTCCTAATCCGGACTGTATACAAGTGGGGCTGAAGTCTCCTTCTGCAGACCCTCCGGGGTCTAATCCCAATCCGGTTAGACCTTACTCTAATTATTCTTTTAAGGCTTGAAATTCGGATGGAATTTGTATCATCCAACGAACCAACATCCACAACGTTTGAATGTTAAACCGACGAGAAATTTGATCTTTCCGCTCGGATTGTTAATTATCCCATGGCAATGGGAGTTAAACTCGATTCTGATAGACTCAGCCACTTTTTTCGGTCAGCTGGTGACTCATCGTGTGTTTAAGTTTCTCACTTGTTCGTGCATTCGGGATGAATACTAGATCTTCTTGTCGATAGTAAGGTGATGCTGTCGTGAAGGTCCGTGCCTCGATTGTTTTGAGCGGACTCGAGGCTCCTGTCTGAGTTAGAAGAGAGTTCTCACGCCTTGTGACATCAGAAAAGGAAAGAATTTTCGCCAACTGGCTATTCGAAATGCGCTGACTGGCTTGCGGCTTGGGAATCGAAGCGCACCAAGGTTGACCTTGATATTGACCCTAACCCTTAGGGTTATACAATCATAACGGAATAAGAGAGGGGTGACCAAGATCTATAAGGACTGTTACCTAGAAGAAGAGCGTAGGCACCATTCCAGTCAGCGATTGGGTAATGCATTGTCTAATTGTGGTGCTGGGTATCATTGCTTGCTTACTGATTTTATGGTCTGGGCTACTTAAGACAAAAAGGAAGCAATGGAACAAGGAAAAGAAGCATAACCACAAAACACAACATAAAATTGATTTTCTATCAAGTCGTTTCCACATCCGGAGAAGTTTCCTGAGGTTTTCGCTCAGAAGCAGAGAGCTTCCGTCGTTCCCAGCGATTCCACGCCACAAGAGAAAAGTGTACAATTGCAACGACACCAGCCGCAACAGAATAGCCTATAATAACAGGTGACGCAGCTTGACTCCAGGTCAAGCCTATACCGCCGTTTACAATCGCAAAAATGAAGATAAAGTGACCGAGATTGCGATGTGCAAATGCATACGGGGTCGGCCTCTGTTTTTGCTTATATAGCCGATGATGCCAGAACCCAAGGAACCATTGCGCAAGTATACCGGCGCAGATAATGTACCCGATGATTTGGTGACCGCTTCCAAATGACTTGGATTTGTTGAAAAATGTACTAAGAAATATCCCTATGGCTATTCCGAGGACACTCATCACCGCAGAAATGGTTTGACTCACCCAGTGCCACCGCACACTGCCGGGGAAAAAGCGGAGGAAAATGACACCGGTTGGTAGGAGAAAGACTAATGGTAGGGTAGCCAGGACTGCGTGGATGATGGTACGATAGTTGGGGGTTGACACATGCGGACGTGTTGCGTTAGAACCGATCGAATCTGCGAGAGAGGTTGGTAGCGCTCCGGCGCCTCCAGTTGCGCGAGTCATATCCATGGTAAATAGTCCTGTTGATCTTTTTGTGAGCTATGACAGTCTAAAGTATCGGGACAGCGACATACCATATTCAGGATGCATCTCGAGATTGGCCGACAGTGAGTTGCTCTTGATCTTTACGTATTGGGCAGTGTTTGGTCCCAAGGCATAATTCCATGGATACGCCGTGTCACTCAGATTCAAAGCACCGGAACTCCAAGTAAGACAATTCTTACAGCGCGCATTGACAGTCATCAAACCGTTCGAGGTATTGCTGCCCGGGAGGATTTCGACGCCTAATGAAGATGCGAGAACAGGTTCTTTGTTGCCGGTTGCTATCCGGGGACTGAGAGTAATTCCTTTAGTAGATTGAAAATGTCAG
The DNA here is from genome assembly GCA_038993655.1 of Talaromyces verruculosus. Lineage (NCBI taxonomy): Eukaryota > Fungi > Ascomycota > Eurotiomycetes > Eurotiales > Trichocomaceae > Talaromyces > Talaromyces verruculosus. The sequence continues at coordinate 178,322 of JBBVQN010000015.1, read as the reverse complement.
CACGAAGTTAGTGACAATTAGATGATGAACTGACCATCTCCCGTCGCATTAGAGTACACCACGAATATAAGTGAGTCTTGCATGACTGTGCCTGTTCCGATACCGATGTATGAATAGCTAGATGGCCCGGAGATGTGAAAGTACACATCTTGGGATACCGTGGGATCGGCAACACTGAGCGCGAAGGTGAGATTCCCGGAGCTGGATCTCAATGAAGATATGAACATCGCGGCGGACTCGTCATTTTGACATACAGTCGAAGTAATAAGAGAAAAGACCGCGGACAGGAAAAATGTTGTACTTTGGTAAAACTTCATGGCGAAGACGAGAATCGGAGTACTACAATTTCGAGTCGATTCTGATCATCGAAGAGATACACACCACAACCTTAACCTTAGGAACATGCTTCATTTATAAGATCCAGCCATCTTTTCGGACGTGCGTTCAAGATGTACAACGCATACTCTGAAGGAGGCAGCAAGAATCAGAAGAGGCGGAAACACGGTTTCATAAAATGTAAAGTGAGCTTTACGAAAGCCATATTATTTTATCCAGCTTGTGATAGGGCAATCCTTTGATACCCAAATGCGTAAACTATACCTCTTTAAGAATACCACCCCACTACAAAGTCTAGTCAAACCTCTAACTTAGTCTGTTTCTTTGTTCGTTTCTGCAAGCAAGCACCATAAGATAACGCTAAACGAGTTAATCGTCTTTGACAGCTGCGCCTCTAATACGTAGTACGAACACTCGGACCCTGTCCGGCCTTGCCAGGGATCATGGTTGTAGCTATCCTCGATTCAGAAGGAGCTGAATCTAGGCAGCGCAAATCTCTCCAGACAACTCTATCAACATCATACGAGCCAATCTTGCCATTTACCCCGGTGACAAGTAAACCAAATAGTTTATCTGTCTTCTGGTAATTCTCAACGTGTTTTATTGCCATGTCGCCATTGGAGTCACCACCTGAGAGAAAGACTGGATTACGGAGAAGTCATGTGAAGTCACGAAATGGATGTGGCCAGTGTAAAGCTAGAAGGAAGAAGGTATATTTTTTCATTTTATAAGTTACGATGTTACACTGGTGTGGTTCTACATTTAACCATGCGGCACTTATCCTACTGCAAGAAGGCATCGAATAGGATGGGTTCAAGACGCCGCATGGAATTGGTCTAAAGCATTGAACATTTGAAAGAAGCAGAAAAAGCTGACATTATACTTTACATAGTGCGACGAGAAACCCCCAATATGTAGCAACTGTAAGAGAAGGAACCTAAAATGCGACTACGAGGATCTCTTCAATACAGAATCACTATCTTCGTCCCCGTTGGAGGCCGCCGAAGGGAGCACCAATGAATTGAATATAGTTTTCGAATTCAGCCAATCCGTAAACAGTTCGGCAATCTCGGAGCATCGTCCGAGGCTGACTAGCCGTTCAGTCGAACGACATGGGCATGCAGAGAAGGACAGTCAGGGCGATCCTAATGCTTGGCTCGCTCCTTTTCCCCTATTGCTCCGACATCCGAGTGACCTTCCCTACACAGACCAACCTGATCAATCCAATGAGCTTATGTTTCATTTCTTGACTATCGCAGCACACACACTCGCTCCTGACAGTGCTGCTGTATACCAGTATTGGCAACAAATTGCATATTCAGTTGCGTCCTCGCATAATTTTGTGAGGCATACTCTGCTCGCCTTCTCCTCACTTCACATTGCGCATCTACAACCGCAGGATTTCCAGAAATACTTGGTTCTCACCAGCCATCACCATGCGATTGCCATAAGTGGATTCAAAGAACAAGTGACATCGATCAATGGTGGCAACTGCGATGCAATATTCATCTTTTCTGCTCTTCTCGTTCTCACCGAACTGGGCCTGATGCGTCCGGTCTGGGATGATGGAAGCAATGCCGACATCAATCCGGTCGACAAGCTGATCCAGCAACTCACCGTCGTCCAGAACATCCTAAACTTGTGGCGCGACGCACGATTGATTCGCACCGATCCCATGATCAGAGAGCTCGTCGGCCACGGAAGACAACCATACACAGACGCCATCGTTGCAGAAGCGAAAGCCAGCTTGGCATACCTCGAAAAGATCAACCAGAGGATGGTAACGGATCCCGATGAACAGATGCTGTTCTCAAAATCTATCCGGGAACTGGGCGTCTGCTACTACTTTGCGCTTTTGAGACCGAAGAATTGGTTTTCGATATTGAGATGGGCTAAGGCGATTTCCCCACCTTATATTATGTGCTTGAAGGCTAGACATCCTTTAGCGCTGCTTATACTGGCTCAGTACTGTGTGTTGGTTCACAGGCTTAGTGGTAACCACTGGTGGATGAGGGGATGGAGTGAACAGATTTTTTATCATGCAGTTTCTCTCCTTGACGGTCAATGGATGCAATTTCTGAAATCGGCTATGGCTGCAATGAATGAGACTCCATGACCTTGTTACAAGTGTTTATTCAGCCAATTTTCAATGTTCTTTCTTGTCCACAAGTTGATTCATGTTTTCTATGACTACATAGTAGAAGTATCGGGACCTACTTTAAGTACGGCATGACAGTAGTATGGTCAATCAACGAGCGTTTGTTTGTCGATGATGTTTGCGTGCTCAGGCTTTTCATTAGTGTCTCTATAGACAACTGTGCACTGCCTAGGGACTTCCTGGACGATTAAACTTCGGTAACGGTGAAGGGGAGCGTACTTCATACCGAATTTGGAATCAATACAAATTTACAGCGAGACCCCATTTCTAGCGTATACTTGATCTGCAAGGATTGCAAGACCCTTAAAAACGGACAGGCAACAGACACACCACAAAGCAGTCGCTAGCTACATTGGGCAGGTCGGTCTAGTTCCAATGCATTTTATTTCTTGATTCACTTCACTTACAAATAGCTAGAACACAGATCGAGTACTGCAGCCGCCATACTTATCTCCATACCTGGAATTTCTTTCGAGCCATTATTAATCAATTTTTTCTCAAACAAAACCCTCGACATACATTTCTCTGGTAGTCCTGAACCTCCTTGATCTTTAAAGGTTTACAAGGAATCGAAAAAGACCGACAACCGCCAAAGAGAAAAACATGGTTCAAATGCGACGGACAAGTCTCTGGCTTCACGAAGTGGTGTTCGTTTGGGAGGAGGTTTACGGGAAGCTACTTATCTGGAGGCTGCTCCGACGTCGAGGAACATAGCAATGAATGAGGTAAGTAGAGTCAATCCAGAGGATTCATGCGAGTTTCTGATATGCTAAGCATGAAGTTACATGTAGGACGGGCGGTCCCTTTGGACTACAATGCCTAACGATGCGACATCTTAGTCTTTCTATCGCATCACGGCCCTGCCCTTCATGGTAGAATGTCGCGAGTGAACCTTGGAAAGAATATCATTTCAGTAAATGTAGAATATATTTCTTGAAGTTTGTAAATAATCAAAAATCGACTATTGAAGGAACAACATTGGAAGGACGTGTCCATACCCTTGATAATGTATATAGTAGTATGAATTAATGATATGATACACGTATGGCAACCTTGAAACCATGATACTATACGCGAAGAATATTGTTGAATGTTTGATCTCGCATACGAGAGATTAAGTCTAAATATGAATAAAAGACCAAATCTTAGTTGTGAATCTCCCATGCTTCTGAATGTTCCTATCGGTCCAAATGTGCGGAAAAACAGCGTGTCCCATCGCTACAGCACAAAAGATAATGCCCGAAACTGGGAAACAGATGCGTTCCTTCAATTGAGCGACGTGCCACTAAGCGCATGACAAGAAGCCGTATCCTTCAGGTTGGCTTTATCATATCATGCCGGCGGGCATAGAACCTAGTCTGGTGCCACTGATCATAGATGGTGAGGTTGATATTCATTCCGATAAAGGATAGTGTGCGGATCAGATTGGCGAGAGAAAAAGCCCGAACTAGGGTTGGATGCAAGGTCCCCGGAGGAACAAGGAGGTGTATATAACGGAGAAGATGAGCATCACTGCTAGGTGGTATGGTAAGAAATGAGCCTCCCACAGTAGGTGAGTAACTGCCAAGGGTGGAAGGACATTTAGAAATGGCCATACTTGCGTCCTCCTGGACTTGATGTTGGAAAAAGACGTACTGTTGGGGAGGGCGTAACTGGTGTCAAGAGCTCCCCACATATGACGTAGCGCATGCTTGTAACAATTCCTACAGATATCTAACGTGCGTCGCCAGCCGTTAATGAGATAATCGCTTGAGACATTGCACTGTGATGCAGGGATATGCACAACGCGCGTGATGACAGAGCCGCCTGTTTTGAAATAACATTTCAACCTCATATGCATATCCTCGCCGATAGCGGTCGCATCACTATCCCAACCACCTACCTAGGTACTTGATTGGCGAGCTGGGTGGGTAGAGAGTAGACCGAAGTAGGAATTGATACCGGCGAGCCTGGATACATTGTCGATATGCCTGCAAACGCCCGCATTATATCGGTACAGCGAACCAGGACTGGTGTCTCGGAGGAGTTGCGATCGACGAGAATTGGACAGAAGTATAATTGAGTTGCATGAAGCGCGATGCAACTTACTTCGACATTGGGAAAAGTAGAAAAAATATCAAGTGTGCTGTAGAGTCTTTTAGGAGACCGAGGTCGTTCAGTAACTAAAAAGCGGTTGGAAACGGAAAGCATTAGTTTGCGACGTACGTTTCTATTTTGTATTGGTGTAAATAACCTTGGAACACCATGCCGACAGGCTGTAATAATCGCAATAGCCCCATTATTGTACAAGTTTTAGAACGCTATGCTGCAATATTGACATAGGACCTCTGTAAGAAAAATCATTTAATCCATCCATACTTGTCAGTCATACTAAGATCCTGCCTCTCGTCAATGCGTACCTCTTCACTTCCTGCACCGGCCTGTTTTATCTCCATCTAGAGACTGGTATGTCCAATTTCGATGTCCTCTGTTCGCCTTTCATTTTCCACTGGTTCTGCATAACTGAAACCCCCTATTTTGATCCCAAAAGCTCGGTCTCGACCCCTCCGACCCCATAATCGTCCAGCACTCTTGCCAATCGGTAAATGATACAACCTGAATCCAAGGTATCCAGATATTGACCCTATGATTGCGCTGAAAACGACGTCGACCCGTGGTGTTTTCCATCCTGGTACCGCGTCGTGGCAATGTATATGGCAACGGCCAATGGAATGAGAATGAGAGCTACCAAATAAAGGGGAGGAGCGGCATTCTGTCGGTGGAGTGAAGATGCTTCATCATGTATGCCACTGTGCCGAAATGAAGGATCTTTGGAAATATGTATCCTATCTGAATAGAAAATAGGAATTCCCACCGAAAATTTCATCGCTAGCCAAAACCTAAGATAAGAAGACCTGCGAAGGCAACTAGCACGAAAGTTGAAGGGTTAGCGCATATTCCATAGCTGTTTAGTCTCTGGAGAAGGAAAGACTTGCTGCACGTATGACCGCTGGGAAAACTGCGAAAGCCATCATTGAATTCCGAAATGCCAACACCACCGCCATTCTCGGTCTGACAGATCTGCCAGTCTACGAGGACTCGACCTGCTCGGTCTAATGCTCCAGAGCATAGGCAGATTCATTAGCCGAGTCTGGATTGCATCGAGCCAGAAAATCCGGTCGAGGTTTCCCAACCAGGTTCTTGACAGCCTGAGCAAAGAAAAATGCCGTGACAAAGGATAGTCCGAGGCCCAACCAGCCTGTTAGCCACTCCCACAGCTCACGCCATGAAATTTGACCACGCAGATGCACATCCGCACGTCGTGCTCTCCAAGCAGCTATGGAACAAGATACGAAGGCGATGATTGCTGCGAGCGCAATTGAGATTGTGTCTTTCTTATACGGAAGCGATATTGACGGATTCGCGAGGCTGAACGGTCGTTTGGGTGGGCTCACGACGGAGAATCTGCCAGCAATAGCAATAAATACTCTAACAAGTAAACGCTTGTTAGTTGTTCCTTCATTCGGCATCAACAGTTACTCTCACATGAGAATGATCCAATCCAAAACATATGAGATGATTAAGCGCTGGGAGCCCATTCTAGACAATTTTATTCAGACGACTCCAGAATGCCTTTCAAAGTTGTTGGATTGTCTTAAGAAAACTTGAATAAAATCCGATAACCCAGGTCTGGGGTATACTTCATGATTCATTGCTCGATTGGAGTTGGAAGACTTTGAATGAAGTCAGATATAGTAAAATCTCGCCAGATACAAAATCAACTTTCTCACTATAACTCTCCCTGTGCTGACACTATACAACAGGCTGTCACATTTTTCGTCATCAAATTTGCAACCAAAATCACGTTATTTATTCCTAAAATGGATGTATTCTCAATCATATCCCGAAGCGCGTAAACTATGCCTATTCAAGATGAAATTATCTGCACGCCTCAGCTGTCCGTCTTACAATCTTATTCGTTGTCGGAAGCATCTAAAAACAGTGTCTAAAACATCATACATAGCCCCTTTAAATAAGGTTCTCCCTGCAGACTTACCCAACTCGGATTCTTCGTTCTTCGTAAGGCTCGTGAATCCAGCTAGCGTACGTTATACCCAGATGGGATGTTATCATGTAGACTGGAAATAGTTAGCGGGCATTTTCTATACGTACAGAACAGTGCGTATCAGCAAAGTGCGTAAACTAAGTCTCTTTAGGCATACAGTTTCAAACCAGCCTTGATTTTCTCCCAGATACTTGTTTTGTCTTAACCATAAAGGCTGGCGATCAGGAGTATTGCGCTTAGATTAGATGCGAACTCATCCAATCGTCTCATCGTAATGATCGTATACGCGTCACTACGTTCGGTCAGGCTATCCGAAGTCCGCACGATAAAACATCATTTCAATTTCTTCTTTCAGCTTTTTTACAATTTGGCTGCCTAGTGGCATGCTAGATAAACCTCTCTGACACCGGAGCTACATCAATCACAACATATATAGACATGCCAGCCGTGGACATGGCACTCCTCATGGTTTAGAGTACCCATTGCATGTTGACGACAAAGACAAAACTTGAACTGCTCGATACAATCTTTTCCAATCTCTAATCCGTTTTCGAGTTGTATCTTTTGAGCCGCCATGTCTCTTGATCTCAGCGAGGCAGGTGTCATGACACCCTTCTGGCCTGGCACGAACCTAACCTCCCAGCACGATGGACAATGCTACGGAAACGTGACCTTATGTTTGAATAACGATGTTCTCTGCACTCTGTCGACCTGCGATCTCACTCTGGCACACTTTACATACATCCCGAATTTGGGTGCGAATGCTTTCCTGGCCGCCCTATTCGGCGTGTGCGCTCTGATTCAATTCCGCCTTGGTATCAGGTACAAGACCTGGGGTTTCCTTATTGCGGCTTTTTGCGGTTTGGCCCTGGAGATAATTGGATATGCAGGCCGGATAATGATCAGCCAGAATCCGTTCGACAAGACCAATTTCTTGATTTATCTTGTGTGTCTGACAATCGCCCCGGCTTTTCTTTCCGCTTGCATCTATCTTTGCCTCGCTCGCATCGTTGTGGTATACGGCGAGAATTTGAGTCGCTTCAGGCCTCGGTTCTACACCATTGTCTTTTGTACTTGCGACTTTATTTCTCTCCTTCTGCAAGCCATTGGTGGCGCAATTGCATCAATTGCCACAGACTACAGCACCGTAAGTACTTTGTCTGACTCTGTACATTGAGCGAAGCTAATTCCAAAATTTTGTGTGTGCAGACTCAATTGGGTATTCATATCATGATTGGTGGCCTTTCCTTCCAGGTACTTTCTCTCGTGCTTTTCATAGCTCTTTGCAGCGACTTTGCAGCTCGTGTTTGGCGCAGCCCTTTTCAGTGGGATACGTCCCGCAAAGAGGTCTTTGAAAGTGCGATCTTTACATACTTCCTTGTTAGCCTATCTCTCGCTACTTTGACGATTACGATCCGATCTTGCTTTCGCGTGGCTGAACTATCTGGCGGTTTCCACGGTTCACTAGCCAATAACCAGGCTACGTTCATGGTCCTCGAGGGCACTATGATTGGGCTAGCATCACTGTGCTTGACTGCTCTCCATCCTGGTGTTGCCTTCCGGGGGACTTGGGCTGATGCGGACTTCAATTTCTTCCATTCAAAGAAGAAACGATTTTATGCAGAGACCGAAACCGAGACAGAGTTGGAAACGAAGGCACCCTCAACAGCGGCATCGGAGGCTGTTCAACATTAGGTGATTTGGGGGTCCTAGGTAGATAAATCGAATATCCGAACGACTATTCAAATAAGATCAGTCCCGCCAAGGGTACGGGGGAGAATCTACTGTGCATGTGCTTGTGCTACTTTTCTATTAGAAAAACAGCCTCAGATTTTGTTAGATTTCTAAAACGGCTTTTCATATTATATATTATCTACCTGTCGTTTATGATAGCAAAGTCGCAACTACGCCTCTTCTTAAAGTTAGATATGTTGATTCTATAAAGGAATAAAGCTTATAAAAAATCCGCCATTACTTTCCGCATCTTGTGTTATACCTACTGCGAAATATTGATTCTTCTATCAGTCAGGCACTCTGGCAACCCCCGGCCGGACGAGTAGTTGAGAGCCGAAAATGGAGAAAGAAACACTGCTAAAAAACGAGGCCTCGTTATGTATCTCTCCATAACAGGTTATTTGTTCCTCACACGACAGACAGTACTTAGTAACGTATTAGTCTAGAATGGCAAGCCACAATCCAACGTTTTGTCAACATACGAGTGCTTTTGTGCTAAGTTCCGGGAGCTCCGAAGAACACGAGACATACCAGGTAGGCTCTTATTCTCTCTTTTTGACACTGTTTGAACATGAGCATAACGGCCACAATCCGTTTTCTTCTAGTTGGCAACTTGGCATACTTCGCGCTTTGACATAAGTTGGTGGTAGTTAGCAGTGTTGGTATTAGTTCTAGGCTAAGGTATCAATAAGTTGATGATGGAGAAAGAAGGAACATGATCCCAGTTCATGGTGATGGGTCAGTGCCGTGGTTCTTCATGTCTGTTCTGTTGATTAAGTGGAGGTGCAGAACGTCTGAAACCTGAGGATTGGAACTTCATCGAGCATAATCTAGCATGAGGGTGGTTTTTCCAATACATAGTAAGTTACGTATCGTAAATTCATGGGCAAAGAAGGTTGGATTATGCCAGGCCGCGCTGCGCCCAAGACGCTAGGTATGGCGCAAATTTAGGGTGGCGCAAATAAGAATCATTACGGACTGCTAAAACCAGAAAATCATGTAATTGATATCCAGCGATTTGGCCCCCAAAGTGTTCTTTCCATTATCCTTGCAACCTGCTCATTAGGCTCGTATATACGTATCAGTCGGCGCTTCAAGCCTTCTATGGCTGTCAATTGTTGCTCTATTATTTCTTACTTACATATAAACATGCTAACAAGGGTAGTAATAATGTACTGTAATGCCTATATATTCATTGGTCAGCTATCCATGGTTGAGAGCTGCGAGTCTATTTAAGGCTGAACACGCCACCATCAGCTTTATTGTCGTTATCTCCTATCTATGAATCAACACCGATGTGAGGAGTCAGATAACCGTACTAGGTACGTGCTAAGTTGGTGCTACGATAACAAAAAGACTAATATTAAATTTCCGAACCAATAAAAACATTATGGACAACATCCAGACAGTGTCAGACCTGTAGCTTCAAATCCATGTTATCTTTCTTCAGTTGAAGAATATCTGGGTCCAATTGTGACGAAGGTATAAATCGGTACAAACTGCTGTAACAGTTATCTCGTACAGAAAAGCTTCCTTAAAGTTCCTTTGCATATCTACATAATAGTACATACAGCACCAAGCCATGTCGACCTTGGGCCGACCCTAAGTGTCTGAGCGCAGTCGAGATTCGGGCCTAATGACATCCAGGAACGAGGCAGTCTCAGTACGAGAAACCGCCATATGATTGCGCGATGCTCCGCATGTAGCGCAAGAGTTGAGTTCGGGTGGGCGGCTGGGACCCTTAATGACTGTACTTAAGACAAGGTAATAATACGTACCTCCGGAGTATGTACGGAGTACTAGAATTGTAGCTGAATTCACTACGTTGTTAATAGGTACACGTAGTTCGTATATAAGCTTTAAAGACGTGTGGATCTGATTTACAGTTGTGGAGATATAACGGATGTGATATCAACCTACCAATTTGTATGACAGTGCGTAAACTATACCCTTTTTTAGCTCTTCTCGTATTTTCCAGGTCAGCTATGCATGCGCTATGCAATTACCTGATCACAGCGGGAGAGCCGTACGGTAGACTAGTTTGGCGAGGTTAAAGTAGGTGGATGCGATAGATATACGAGACCCAGCATCAATGATAACGTATGTTTTTCACGATGTCAGTAATCTCTTCTGGAGAACGAGAACAAGTAAGGTCCCACAAATCCCATATCCCGAATATTCTTGAGATGTGGTTGGGCCAGTCTCCTATCACCTATGAAACCCATTAGTCTGAGCCAGGCTAGTCTAACAACTAAGTTAGTTAAGGTTCGTATACTCCCAGGATGACAGATGGTCACTGCGCGAGTCTGATTAGTCCAACATGTTGTGTGGCTGACACACCCTTCATAGGTGGAATTTTCAGGATTCTTCACTCGCCAGGCCACGTTCTTCAACGTTGGCTTCAGTGTCACTCATAGTTGCTAGTTACATACGTACATATGCTAATAAACTGTGCACTGACAGGACCCCAATTTACTACGGGGTCAAATTCAAATTGTTGATGGTGTTGGAAAATATAGTATCTATTTTACCTCTTAAAACATGAGCAAACAGAGCGCGCATTACTGGTAGTCCATAGCTCTAAAACCAGTATGATCCGAAACTTACGTGAGCTTAAAAACCCTAACCGTATTCTTTTCCTCCTCAGTTACAACTGGCCGATGAAGGTGAATTAGGATTTCAAGAGCCTTATTCGTGAACCTCCCATTCCTCAACGTATGCATGCGTATGCCAAGGTTTTCATTTCCAGTCTTTTGATTTGCCGATTATTACGATCATTGCCTGATCGTGCATCTATCAAATCGGAACGGGGCTGGAATTTGTCAGTGAATTGTTTAGTACCACTAGGCCAGTAGTTACCGTAATCGTCTAGTATGAGAAGTGGGATACGTATCAACCTCTGAGCTCTGCAATAGGTAGCTGCTGTCCGGAACGCGGTTCTAGCTACCTGAATGTTCAAATTACCACAAAAAGAAAATAAATTGTCAGGGCCAGTGTATTATCAAAATACTTCGTGCTTTCTACACGTGGCGCACTATGGAGACATCAATCATCGCGCCAACACTACGAACTACTGCAAATACACAATTACCGCTAGGAAAGCCTATCTTGCAGCTAAGATATTCCAGGGTCTGAAAATCATCATGGCGCGCCCTAAAAAGCTTCCCCCGAAAAAGACGCGTTGGTTCTGATATGAAGCTGACCAATTCCATAGTCAGCACAAGGCTACTTCTATCACCACTGGAATAGTCAACCCGGGAGGCGCATAGTTGGTTCTGATCCTTGACTCGGTTCCATGACTCAGCCCATCATGGTGGAAGATAGGCGTAATGGGGTTGTTGCAAGGATCAGAGAATGTTCCAGGTATGTAATTAATTTATCATGGACTGAGGTCCGACTGGAATATAACTACCATGTTGCACAACGTGTTCTAGAAAAGGATTGGATCTCTTTGGGTTTTTCCTCCGTCGAGCTTCCGCTAATCTTGTCGATCCTGTAAGGCTATGGGTCAACAACAGAACAATAATCAAAGTGCAGGAGCGAGGTCGCACGAGTCTGACGATCCCCCAGCCCCATCTGCATGCGATCAGTGCCGGAATCGCAAGGTTCGGTGCGATCGACAACTGCCTCAATGCTCTAGCTGCGAAAAAGCTGGCGTACTGTGTGAATTTCCAACTCGTGGAAAGCGTGTGAATCCAGTGAAACAATTGTATGTTTGACTTTGTTGCAATAACAAAAAACAGAAACTGTGATTGAACTGACACCAAGGGTGTCTTCTAGGGTTGAAGCGGTTTCAGGTCTTGCAGCTCGGCTAGACTCAATCGACAGCACGATCCTCAGTCTTGTCGGACAGATTCCCACTCCTCAAAGAAGTTCCTCGGATGCGTCAAACCCGCGATTACAATCGGAGAGCTCGCCGTCGACCCCGGAAGCTGTGTGTAACGATGCAGATGATATAGACTTGATTTTCTCAAGCGCCCTAGACGGCCAGGACTATTGGAGTCGCCATGCTGAGCTCCACAAATCTGGACCGGAACAAGAACCCCAAACAATATCGGGGACTTCTATTGGCAATCGTGCCCTCTTGGAGAAAGTGCGACAGGCAGTCCATAATCTTTTACAGGGTAATCAATCCCGCAAACCATCGCCGGACTCATCTAGTGATACCAACAATGTGTCGACAAGCCCGATCTTAGCAAATGCCCGTCCATCAGCCCTTTCAGAACTGAAGACACTATATGACACGTTCCCCACCTTTGATGATGCGAGCGCAGTGAGCCTGCTTCCTGGCGGGCAGTTTGTGTCCCTGCCACCACAATCGATTCTCGAGACATCTTTGCAACTGTTCCTCAACAAATTTAACACCGTGACGCCCATATTCAACGAATCACGCTTGCGCGAAGCAATTAAGGCGCAATATAGTTCCGGCCCTGACTCCAAAACTGACGAGGCATATAACTTGTGTTTTAACAATATTATCGTGCTCTCTTCGGGATTACGAGCCCGACTGGCTCGAATGGACGAATCTTATCCCAAGGGAATGAATGAGGAGTTACTCCCTGCTTTCTTGGCTAATTCATTTAGGACGTTGCACCATTTGAAATTCTTCCTTCAACCCCGCCATGTCAATTTACAAGCATTAGCTACTCTGGTAAGCCCCCGCACTTAATCATTCGATGCAATACTAAAAGATTTTCTGGCACAGGCATTGGTCGCTCGAGAATATCACGAAAGTTGCGTCTTTGACATGATATGCCACATGGCCTGTGATCTTTTTAAGGCAATGGACTCTGAGCAATCGCCCATGTCGAAAGTAGATCATCCCAACTTTGAAGAATGGAGAACGCTATATTGGACACTTTTTGTCTTGGATAAGCAACGAACCAGTGTCAATGGTTTGCCTTTTGATCTTTACTTTTACCACTCCGACCTTCCATTGGCTCCTGAGGGTGGCACCCTCAGTCTCGGCCAGCAAAGCTGGATGATGCATATATATATCACTACTATCTGGGAGGAGACCTACATATCTCTCTATTCAGCGCGGGCGGCGCGTAAGGGTTCCTCGTATCGCGAAAGCCAGATTGCCCGACTTGACAAGTTGGCTCAAAAATGGCATTCGCGTACCCTGCACCTCTTCTCCGATAAATCAACCGATGATAATGGCGGCGAAAACAACAACAATAATCGGCTTGTTGAAGACAATTGGCAAATTGAACTCGATTATGCTTATCACATTGCCCAAGTGTTAATTCATAGCCGCTCCGATACGACCAATAGCAAAAATATCGAATTGAAGAACGCCAGGGCTGCGTTAAAGATCATCAACAGAGTGGTCAACCAAATACCAACAGAAGGATCGTTGGCTTTATTGTGCAGGTAAGCTCCAACGTCGCAATTGATATCGATATACTTTTCGTTCTGTTTCTAAGAATTTATAGAATACTCCGCAGCTACCCTCTGATTGCCGGTCATTCAATCTGCATGCGATTCTTCGAGAATCCGAGTGTTTATATGCTTGAAGATCTAGATCTGATGGAGGGCGTACGCGACGCTTATAAGATCCTAGTCGACCCGAACATCCCGATTTGCAGCACTGGCAAAACGTTCTTGGGTATCTCATGGTGTTTGGAGATCGCAAAAGCCTGTCGAAAGATTCTCTTCGAAGTACCAACGCCCCCCTCCTCATCCGACCAGCTTCACCCGGGATCATCACGAAAACGGCTCTCAGAAGGCCCACCTTCGTCTTCACTGCCCAATCACTCATTTCCGAAGAAAGTGAAGCTATCACTGGTGGGCAGTCAAGCGGATTATCCAAGTCTGTCCGACTTTCCAGGTGATAAGGACCATTCATCAGACCAACAAGGGAGGAATCACCCTAATGCAATAACATCTATCGAAGAGATAAAAAATCTAAGCCATCATCCTCACCTTATAAATCAGCAGCAGCGACAACAACGGCAACAGCATCACCACATATACCCCTCCGGGCTCTCCAGCGTATCGCAGATCGATTCTAGAAGCACCAGCACTGAAGAGCTCTCCCTAGTCACCGAATCCATTCCCGCTTTGTCCTTAGGCACAACACCAATACCAAACTATCCCATAACCCAATTTCCCCCAACAACTACAGGAGCAGCTGTAGCAACAGCCACTCCTATGATGTTCTACTCTTGCTCAGACGACCCTTCTTCCGACCTATGCAACATAAATCCTATTAATAACTTTCTCGACTGTGAGAATTTCCTGCAGCACGAAGACCACGATATCACAAATCATTTTATTCCCGATGATATTTCTAACTGGTTATTGCAACTTTCTCATAAAGAAGAACGCTGAGATATGTTGAATTAAAGAATACACAATATAAACGCAATGAGGAACACAAGACAGGAGGCGTGGATGGATGGATAAACTTTTGGGCATATTTATAGGGCGTTTTATAGGGCGTTTTACATATAGAAATTATATAGTTTGACTCCCAACTGAATATTATTTCAACTTTAAGCGATCCTCTATCTTTATCGAAACAAGTGGTTTTCATAGTAAGTAAAAAGTGTATGACATAGAAAAATAACAAGACATATGCTGGATAAACTGTCTACACCTACAGTAAATCCTCTAGGAATATTTTCAAACGTACTCAGTCATCATAACAACTTCACAAGGGATCCGTATAGTCGGGTTCAAGAGAGGCGTCACAAATAGTCTAGCATACAAGACAGTGTTGAAACACTTTTGCTATGGGAACCTGTTTTCTGCTGTTCTGCAGCATCTGCTAGGTTTATGGATCTACGAGCTGTCTTCGTTCCTAATGAGAGCCGAATCTAGTCTTATCAAATTGCTCAATCCCCTAAAGTCACAGTGTTGAGAAATGAATTAGAAACCTTCCTCTAACAAATAATCATGCCCTCTAAGAAAGACAAATAACGCCAACATATATCCCAAACATAAACATACCGAGAAAGAAGATCAACATGTGTTATTAACAAAGAACGATTGAGTTACTAACAAACAACACCTTCATTCATTACTGTCTGCAGTGTCTTACTCTCCATCACCCGCATTGCCTCCGCGATATACTCTCGATCCAACGAGAACGGGCGACCCATGACATTCGGCACGAACCGGCCCAGCAGGTCACTCGGCTCGATATCTTCGGGCTGAATGCGACTCAGCAGGAACTTGCGCCAGGCAGCGACTCCAGATCGGAGTTGGGCGGAGTGGAAGGGAACATCGATACCCTGCAGTGGAATGGTGGCTTGGCCGCGCGAAAGTATGATGGGTTTTGGCAGCTCATGGGCATGATGAACGGCGTCTTTGATCAGGTTGTTTATGGCGGCGGTGCTTGGACTATAGGTCTCGTTTGGCTGCTGGATGCCTCCTACTAGGACGCTTTCACGCAACCAGAGTGCTATCTGCTCTGTTGGCATGCGCGAGACTTGGTTGAGAATCTGGGCCAGAGCATAGAGATTGGCATTCTTTTGAGGATTAGTTTTATTAGGGCTTATTGACACTGGGATGATGATGATAGGGGATAAACTCACGTGGCCAGCACAGACGTATTGTTCACCCTCGACATTGAAATTGACGATTTCAAGTAGTTTCTCGCTTTGCTCAGCGATGATGTCGACGAGCAGGCGTAATGAGGTCTCATCAAAAGCTCCTAGAGATGAAATCTTTTTAGCCATCTGAAACCCAACCTGGAAATTGTAAGTAGGAAATTGCTGGGAAAAGACTTACGCTTGTTCACTCGACGAGGATTAACAGCAACCATTGAAAAGTCAGTTGCTCCCGTGCTATCACGCTTGACGGCGTTGTGCATGGTCAATCCACGATAGAAAGCAATATCAATCTGTTGTTGGAAAGGAAGGAATTCGACTTGACAAGCGAGAGCGCCAAATTCGCCCAGGGAATGGCCTGCAAACAAGGCACCCTCCTGAATCAAACCATTTGCTCGCATATCTTCAAAAGTGGCCTTCTCGAGGACTGCAATGGCTGGCTGTGCAAACTGTGTGGCGTAGAGAAGACCCTTGGGATCTTCGAAGGTGAATGATCGCGTGTTGGGAGTGATTCCCTGCAGTAACGGGGTGCTGACAACTTGTCCATCTGGCCCAATTGAGGATATGGTCATAGAGAGGTAGCGATCACGTATCGCGCGTCCTCTCTTTCCAGAGAAGTATATGGTGAGTCGTTTCGGGTTCTCTTGAACCATCTTGAGAATAGACCATCCTAAACTCTTCATTAGCGCCAACGAAAAGAAATGCAAGAAAACCGAGCGACTGAAACTAACCATAGTTCTCCAAGAGATATTGGTCAATATCATCCCATATTTTCTTTGCCACGGGACTAGACCTGTAAAGATCCATACCCATTCCCGGCGCTTGACTACCTTGGCCTGTGAATATATACGCTGTCGGCACCTGCTCGAGCTCAGCCTCTCCTTCCAAGACCTTGTCACCTGTGGCAGCCTTGAAAGCTTGGATCCGGAGAACCAGTCTTCCCTGAAGCATTGCAATGTGAGAATACTCCAGCTCTACTTCTTCGCCTCGAAGCACCATATCGATGAATGAAACTGTGTAACGTCGTGTGCGGAGGTGATTGAAATCATTGGCGACATGATCTAATACCGCGCTGGTTACAGCCGACGTGTACATGCCATGAACTATTGTTCCTGGCAGACTGGCGATAGTTGAGAAGATTGGTGATACATGAATAGGGTTGTAGTCCTTGGAGATTCTTGCATAAACCTCGTTGTCATATGGCATTTTGATTGTCTTAGTTGAAGGACCAGACCACCCGGGCTTTTCAAGTTCATGTCGCTCGACCGCTAGCTTTCCTTTGCGAGTCAAGAAGTCCATGACAGGGTTCCCGGAAGCGTTGATCGCGTCGAAATCGACAGAGCCAATTCTTCGGATCCTGTCACGGCGATCTTGGACAAAGACATCACCAGTCACGCGCAAGGTATCGAATACGTTTGGTGCATTCCAGGTACAGATCGAACTCAATTTGAAGCAAAGAGTTTTGCCGACTAGTTCTGTCTTCTCATCCTGCAGCTGAAACCACGGTCTGGTCCTGAGAACCATGTCATCTATGGATGACGACACATTGAGGATCATGTCCGGTTCCGTATTGTCCTGAAAGGTGTCCTTGAAGTTGGAGAAGGAGCCTTGAATCAGAAATTTGGAGATGATAGCCACCACAGGAAGACCGTCTCGTGAAATGACCGCACGAACCGCTACAGTCTTGCCTTTATCGTCAATTGTGATAGACTTGATATGAGAGTTCACCTCCACAGTCTGTCCAATGCGTAATGGCGTGGATCCCGGAAACAGTTCGAACTCAATGGATAAATGCACCAATCTCAAGAGATCACCATCAATTTCCGGAACCATAAGAGGCTGCACCAAAGCTTCCCATGCCGGAATGATGGTAGCATTTAGCGGGAAAAACTCAGTGTTGGGCGAAACAAGACGATCGTTGGAGTGTGACAAGCCAACGGACGCGACCCAGCCATTGAGAACCTCTGTAGACAGTACCGTGCGATAACCACCAAATGTAGAATGAATACCACCCATCGAATTGCTCTCTGGCTCAGATCCGAGCCATAGCCGACTGTAGAATGATTTTATCTGCATATTTCGGTCTTCCATATCCTCGGCGAGTGGGTATAAAGCATTCTGTGGATCATACTGGAACTTAGTATGAAGCGCAGTAGGAATGTTCCTGCCAGGACTGTAATGTAAAATCTGAGCGATGATGGAGAGGCCATCTGGACTGGACATTTCGACCAACGTCCTTTGATGTTTGCCATTGTCGATAGCTTTCTTCAGAAGCATCCTACCATTGACCTTGTCGATTGCTACTATTTTCGCCTCGTCAAGTTGAAAACATTCTCGCAGAAAGTTTGATCGCTTAGTGTGGCCTTGTAGAATGAAGTCGCTAAGCAGTACGGCCCTCATCCAGCCGTGGGTCTTGCTGGCAAGATATTGAAGGGATTCTTCTCTAGTAGGAAGGGCTCTACCTCGAACGGCTTCCACCACCACCACACCCTGACCATGCACGGTGACTTTGATGTTGGACTGGCTGCTGGGTGTAACAATGGACTTCCAAACAGGATGTTGAACTGGTACATCTTCACTTCGATAGAACTCCTCAGTGAGCATCGCAATCCAGGAATTCTTGATACCATTGAGGATATCAGCTACTGGTTCGTCGACCCGTTGTGAAAATTTGACAGCAACGGGTCCTTGTAAGACGCAAACTCGACCGGGATCTTGATCAATGATAGATTCGATATCTTCCGACTGCCATAGTGAGTCCTTCTTCATCCAGGTAGCCAGATTCCCATCTAATACCGGGACAAAATTGACCGGTTTCTGGCCGCGGCGTTTGCAACGTTCTAAAAACCACGAGGCGTCTTCCGGGTGGATGACTGAAGTGCTTGCCTGGGGACATTTCTGAAGGAAGACTTGTTCAAGCTGATCTGGTTTGCATGACTCATCAATCTCACAACCGGCGTCCAAGCGCTCTAAGATGCGTACTGCGACGTCGTGTACCAGGACTTGGTACGACGGGTTAATCCACTGGCCCTTCTTGGGCAGATACATCAGGCTGATCAAGCGAGAGAGAATTTCCAAGTACGTCATTTCCGACAAATCAACATTGTCTCCCTTGGAATTGCGGCAAAACCAAGGCTTCGCAAAGTCCTCGTTCAGTTTGTGTATGATGTAGTCTTTGTGAACCTTGATGGCGTCCAGTTGTTTAGCCCTGGGAAGACTGAAAACTTTGTCATCCATCTCTTTCCAGAAAAGTACGCCCCTTGTCGCAACCTTATGAATCGGTTGTCCCATTTCAGACTGTACCGTGACAATGCCCCCAATAGGTTGACTGTAGGACTTGGTCCAATTGCTCACAT
Source organism: Talaromyces verruculosus (assembly GCA_038993655.1). Taxonomy (NCBI): domain Eukaryota; kingdom Fungi; phylum Ascomycota; class Eurotiomycetes; order Eurotiales; family Trichocomaceae; genus Talaromyces; species Talaromyces verruculosus. The sequence continues at coordinate 159,134 of JBBVQN010000015.1, read as the reverse complement.
GAGTTCCGGGAGTATCGCAAATCAGTTGCTTGACTGCTTGCGATGTATGGGCTTCTTTAGCTACCATCACCCGGCTTCCCAGAAGGATTCCGTCAAACGGCATTGATGGATAGCCATATTCCACCGACCAGGAGCCTGTCAGGTAAGGATAAGACCCTGTGGCGTCGCCAAAGCCACTGCCTGCGACGAGAACGACATTCGGGCAGCGACGGATTTTTCCGTAAAGTCGTAAAATGGGAGAATGGAAGTCCTCGAAGGAATGGTGACCGCCACCTCGACCTCCAGTCCACTGAATTATGATGGGGAAATCTGGGTGAACTTTTGCGATTTCGAGGACTTTTCCGATTGCGTCTTCTGATCCGGGTTTGAAAGAGATGTGCCTCAATCCAAGAGAAGTGATGTATTCTGATGCGACGTCGAGGCTGGGAACGCCAGCTCCAATTGTGAGTCCCTCAATGGGCCGTTGAGTGCGAGCAAGGCGACGGAGCATGGCGATCTGCCATGCCATGGACTGCGGACTAGCATATATGAGGTTGCAGGTAATACCCATGCCAGTCTGTACATTAGTGGAAAGCGTTTCAATAGCCTTAGACATGGTTTCCGCGTTGAAATAACCTCCAGCGGCAAGCTCCGCATGGTAACCTGCATTCATGACCGCTGAGACAAAATCCCAGGGCACCGTAGTTGGGGTCATTCCGGCTACCATTAGCGGTGGTGCGCACAACACTTTGCTCATCTTCGTCTCAATTTGGATAGAGCCGTTTGCAGATCGTGAAAGTCGTGGCCGAAATTGTTCCTCCCAGCTTTGAGGATAGAGGAATGACTCAGACAAACTCGGACTGAAAATGCTGCATTTAGACCCGAAACGCGTATTGGTGGTTGTCAGCTCTGTAGCAGATATAATCTGTACACCTTTCCCGTCGGTGTTGCTGGCAATCATGTCACTAAGGCCCTTGCTAAAAACTAAGGCGTGGGTATAATTAGCAGAGTTTAGAACCGACGGCCAGTCAACATGATGGATTGTAACAGCATCTATGAGCGAAGGTAGAATATTTTCCCCTGCAGTGGCTACTTCCATGTTCGATCCATCCCGAGTATCATAGACAGGAATGCTTAGCTGTTCCGACTTCAAAACTTGATCAGAAAGCCGACTCTTGATGGTTTGCGCAGCTGTCTCAAGATAGGGGGTGTGAAAAGGCGAGCTGATTGGAAGAAACTGCGTTTCAAGTTCAGGCTTTCTTTTATCGAATGGAATGCGAGATTGGTCTACCCCTCTGCCCACTCCAATCTCGTGAACGAGCTGGCTGAATCGAACCAGCGATGATGGCGGGCCGGCAATGGTGAAGCTAGATCTTGAATTGGAGAGAGCCAGATAAACCCTTTTCTCAAGCGGGATACCCTGGTTGCAGTTGTCTAGGAGGGACATGACATTTTTACTTGAAAGGCCAGAGACGTGCAGCATGTGACTTGGCTGTCCCTCGCCACGATTTTCCACATCGTGAACTGCGGTGGAGGTGAGGGTTAGACGTGGAGCCGCCTGGTGGCTCTCATAACCCGTCCAAAATAATGTTTTTGTAACGAGTACAGAATTCTCGTAGAATGATGACCAGGAATCGGAGGCAGCTATGGCAGCAGCCACGACAATGCCTTGGGAATGTCCGCTTGTTCCAGCTAGAACAGAACGCAAAACCCCAGGATGTTTCCCAAGAACTTTGCAGGCAACGCACCAGTGCGCTAGAGCAACAACTCCATGGATCGCAAAGCTGACTGCCGCGGTTGCAAGAAATTGCTCGTCCGGGACTCCATGCGGGTTTCTCAGCCACGATTGCAAGCATATCTCGCGGCCCCTGAAGAAATCACGAGTTTCAGGAATGACGCAGAGTTCATATAGTGCGTTGTCGACTGTGCTGATTAAGTCGTCCAAGAATGGAGCGTATGTGTTGTATAAGTCTTGAAGATCCCGGAAGCACCTCGGATTGGACGCCCCTTGGCCTCCAAAAATTGCCATTAGCTTGACATCCTCTTTTTCCGCGGCTTCCAGGAGGGCACTCTCCCGTATATGTGTCACTGGTGTCAGACGACATCGTAGAATTGTTGTGTAGTACGTGCAAAGCAAAGCCCGCTTGGCTTCTATTGGTTCTTTCAACGAAGCTATCAACGAGTGGATATCGTTCAATAGCAAAAAGTCTCTGCGAAAGGCAACAACCAATGGTAGAATTAGTGTATTCGGGACCTGACGGTCTAACAGAAACTGGAAAAAGCGGATCAGAATACTCTCTGTTGCGCCTGGGGTTTCGTTGGGACCGTCACTGGATTCCTCTAATGAGGCAAGGAAACCAGCCCTGTGCTGAGACAAATCAATGGCATGGTTGCTTGATAAGGATGTCGAGTATTTGAGATGTTTGTAAACAAGTGAGAAGGTAACCCGAGGGCAGAACGGATCATCTTCCACTTCTGTTGAGGGAGTAATATAGGTCATTGAGGGGGTGGATGCAGAGCTTTGGTTTGTATTAGGCGTTGTACCGGGGAAAAAATGCTCCATCTTGACGATTGGATACATTCAATTGCATCTGCCTTAGAAGTAAGCGAAAAGATTTACTTTGCAAACATCTCCAATAATTGGCGAAGACCAGAAAAATTGTTGTTAAGAAAAGACTGTGACGAAGAGGATGGCTGAAGCGGCGTATCTATCTAGAGACAACATGAGGCGACTGAGTGCTAACTATCGGTAACTCCAAGCCCGGCCATTTCTTGCTCGAAAGATAAGCCGACGCTGAGTGTATGGGAACGCAGTCGGCGGGAGGCTAATGAACCACCGAGCTGGGTGGTCGGCCGTAGTAATACAGAACTCATTTCACACTTCGATTCCAGCGCGTATGTACCGAAAGACGCGCGAAGTACACTTCAGCCTTGAAGTTAACTCAGAACACCGCCGGGATTTGGTCGGGGCTCGGAAGGTCAACGCGGTGCCCAACTACGGCGCCAGCAGCCCCAAGTCTCGGACTACGGAGCTCCTGACAGTCATCGCGAGAGTAGGTACATGTATTTTATAGGTACAACTGTATGGCGGCAAGGATTCGTGTACCCACAGATGCAAGCCATGGCCAACCTAATTCTAGATACGTAGTTAAAAAGTTTGTACTCTATATATGTACAAGACAGCATCATCAGGCACCAAATTTTGGCCATGCTTCAGGCAAATACACTCAACTATACCTACATGTACTGAGATTCTGCCCTAAAACATTTTGGTTTACAATTCTGTAGGGACAGAGTCACAGAGATATATTATTACTCTTTCCCTAAATTTAACCTTCTCATTCACCAGACTGGAAGAGGTTTCTTGACCCTATGTAGATAGTATATTTACAGTAGATGGTTTATAATCTCTAGATAATTACATTGAACCAGTTTTCAAAGTCTGCTGTTTCAAAATTTCCAAGACTTCCAATAAACTATAAACGGTACGGTCTTACAGCGGAATAAATCTCAACACCTCCTCGGCCACTACAGTCCAAAGCAATTGACTCTCAATTAGAGTCCATTTTCTGATCGAGCTTGCCCGTGTAGATCTGGGTTGGACGCCAGATTAGTGGTTTTCCGGACATAGCCTCTTTCCAGTGCGCCATCAATCCCTGAGTTCTGGATATAGTTGAAATGGTGAGGATAAAGTCCGGAGGGAAGCCCCTACAGAAGGAAAAGTTAGTTTTGTACAGTGCAAAAATCCTGCAATAAAACTCACATTGCTCCGTAAGTGAAACCTGCAAACAAATCAGCGTTGGGCTTCAAGCCGCGGGAAACAAAGTATTCATCTTCTTGCGCGATTCTGTTCAACTCGAAAGCAACTTTCAACAAGGGGTCGTTGTCGATTTCTTCTTTCAGTGTCTCCAAGACTGCTTGGATATGTTCGGACCGCGGGTCGGTAACTTTGTAGACACGATGTCCATAACCGAAAAGGCGTTCCTTGCCCGATTTCACACGGTCAATCTTGGCTTGGCAATTGGCCACGCTACCAATGTCGGCCATGTCCTTGTAGGCAAATTCGATGGCGCCACCATGAAGAGGGCCGTACGATGCTCCGATACCAGAAATAATACAACTGAAAGGGTCTGGCAAGGAGGAGGCAGTAAGAAGGACAGCTGCTGTGGAGCAAGTCATCTCGTGATCAGCAACGAGAGACCAGAGTCTCTCAACATTTTCGACATAACGGGGATTAGGGAGCCCGGTTTCCTCCAGGACGTGACCACACATGTACAAGAAGTTTTCAATGTAAGTCAGGTCGGATCGTGGTGACTTGAAAGCACGGCCGTCATGATGGCAATATGCGACTGCACTGACGATGGGTAGTACACCCATTAGTCGGATTATTTGCTCATCAACCAGAGTTGGGTTTCCGAGATAGAGGTTTTTAGCCATGTGAGCGGGGACCTTGTCCATTTGTGTAGCTTGCACAGCCGCCAATCCCGCCGTCAACATGAGGGTCGTAGAAGCAGTTGGTCTTATTCTTATGTCAGGGCTTTCTCTCTGATAAGTGTGGATTGTTGACAAGATACTTACGGAAATGCACGGATGGTATCAAAGACACATTGATCAATATGCATTGCGTCAAATAGCTTGCGCTGGAAATTAGCCCCTTCTTCAGCTGAGGGCCAAAATCCGAAGACCATAAGATGAGCAGTATCGATGAATTTCTTGCCGTTGGCGACGACATCAGCGAGGTCATAGCCCCTATACTGGATTTTGCCTCTCTTGCCATCACTAGAGAATTTGTCAGTACAAGAACTTCTTTTTTGCGTGGCTTGGTATATCTCAAGATGGTGTTACGAACACATAAGTAACTTTGCTGTCTACCACAGCGGTGTTCGTGAAGCCGGGGTCAAAGACTCGGATTCCATTTTCATTCTGGTCAGCGTAGTATTCGGTGTCTGGGGCTTTGATCTTCTTAAATTCATTGGCGCTGATTGCATTGTGGTGTATAGGAATCTGATAGTACTGTCCAGTACGTTCATCAATCACATGTAGGAAGTTTCTTGAGATTGGAGCAACTGCGGTCTTAGTCGAAGTTTTAGCATCGACGCTCTTAGCGGTGTCATCGCTACTGATAATGGCGGCAGGTGACATTGTGGAGGCTTTGGTGAGAATAAATCAACCTTGGAAGTAGTGCAACTTGTAAGAAGAACGAGAATACCAGCCTAATACAATCGGATTTGTCGTTGTCCTTCCAATGTTTGGTATAGTAACGTAGTAGTCCATTGGATGATGTATATATAAGCATACTCAACCTTAGGCAAGCTGCCGCCAGGGGCCAAATCACCGTGTCGGAGCTGAATTCCCATCTGCCGAAGGATAAAAGCTAGCTGAAACAGGGACACTGGTAAAGTCATACTTAATGGACATACAAACTCAGTCAAATAAGAATGCCCTATGGGTGGACTTGCCTGCTCGGACATGTCAGGGTTAGGGCCGAAGTTATCGGTTCGACGGCGCCGAAAGCCAGCTGTGATATTAACCGACATTGTTCATGGTGTCAACTTTGTATACAATCAAAGACATGTCTACCTTGTATTTTAGAACTGCTTCTGTCTGTGAATAAATCAAAGCATCCTACTGAGCTGGTTCCATCGTACGAGTCACCCGTAGTCCTGATCCATATGTTGAGCAACTATGAAGCGAGAACTAGTACACTCGACTGAGGGTCGGTCAAGACGTCAAACACAACACCTAGCTCACAAATTATTAATTGAGTTACTATCGTGAGTTCAAGCGACATCTTGAAGAAATGGGCGATGTTTGATGTTAATGCCCAAGTGACTAGACATCAGTTGGCCTCTCCTGTTCGATGGTATGTTTGTCTAGTTCTGCGCCCCTTACAAAGTGAATGAAACAGGCACTTACATTATGCACAGGATTGAGACGCAAAAAGCCTTTCTACATGAGACTCCTATCATCGAGCGTTATGTCGAGGTCGGGCCTAGTCGGGTTTTGGCCAACATGGCCAAGAAACAAGCAGCAATGGAACAACATGCCGAGTCTCACACCATAATAAGACAGTTTTTGTCATCTAGTGATAGTCGAAAAGAGATATTTTATGAATATGATGGTGACGAAACGGAGAGCGTTACCAGCACAGCGCCGTCAAACGCAAAAGCAGCGCCCCCTGCTGAGAGACCCGCTCGAAGCATGGTGGCAGAGACCAGTCAACGTGTAGAAGCTGGCTCTTCTTCTACAATGGCAACCGCCATAGTCGACGATACTCCCATGACTGCTACAGATATAATCATGGCCGTGGTTGCGCAGAAATTGCTGAAGCAATTTGATGAAATTCCTATTACGAAATCAATCCAGGAACTCTCCGGAGGTATGTCGGATAATATGTTAATACTGGAAAGACTAGTTACCAATAAAATCATGCAGGAAAATCCACTCTACAAAACGAGATTGTGGGTGATCTCGGCAGCGAATTGGGCAGCTTACCTGATGGCTCCGAGGATATGCCACTGGCTGCCCTTGGTGCAGCATGTGCAGGTGGTTTCAAGGGACGACCAGGAAAACAAGTTTCAGGTCTAATTTCTAAACTTATTTCATCCAAAATGCCTGCTTCTTTCAACCATCAAGCAATCAGACAATATCTGAGTTCGCGCTGGGGCCTCGGTCCTCAAAGGCAGGACATTGCCATTTCCTACTCGATCACACTCGAGCCACCCTCCCGACTTACAAGTATCGACGCGGCGAAGGAATTCTTTGATCAAGTTGTTCGACGCTACGCTGCGTTTGCGAATTTCTCTTTAACTGCTGGATCAGCTGGTCCATCGGCTGCACAGACACCTCTGGTAGATGCGAAAGCTCTGGAAGCAGCGCAGAAAGAACATCAAACCGCGCTAGCAGAGATATATGAGGTCATTGGCAATCTCATAAAGCAATCGGTGGGTAATGAGATCACAGAAATGAGCAATGGCTCAGATGATACGCTTCTCGAGACGCTTAGTCACTGGACTTCTGAGTTTGGTGATGATATGTTTTCCGGGACGAAGCCAATTTTTGACTCAAGAAAGATCCGTTTATATGATTCATGGTGGAACTGGGCTCGAGCGGATTTGATTGTCCTGAAGCAGGAGCTTCAAATTGGTAAATCCGATTCCAGCGATAGCAGAGATAGAATCCGCATGATTCTCAATCGATGGACACCAACATGTGATGATATCTTGAGTACATTCCCGACGAAACAAGCTCTATTTCGTGATCTCAGGGAGAGTATGGTTTCTCTTCAGACACGATCTCCAGTATTCATATATACCAAGCCAGCACATGGTCCCCAAACGAGGATTGACGAAAACGGCAAAATTGTTTATGAGGAGGTACCTAGAAATACGTTGGTTCAAAGTGGCAGTTTCGTTGGTATAATGAAGTTCGGTCTGAAGGGAAGTACCTCTGGTGGACTACGAAAGCCGGTCATCCACCTGAAGCAGCAGGTTGGAACCGAATGGAAATACAACAGTCATTGGACGGACATATTCATGAATCATCTAATGACTGGCGAGACCAGTGGTTTATCTTTCTCGGGAAACATCATCCTCGTGACCGGTGCCGGACCAGGTTCAATTGCATCTGATATTGTTCGGGGACTGCTAGAAGGTGGTGCTGAAGTCTTCGTCACTACGAGCCGCGCACCACCTGCTTCTACTACAAAGTTCTTCGATGAGATGTACAAGGCCCACGGTTCAAAAGATAGTAAGCTCACCGTACTTCCCTTCAACCAAGCCAGCAAACAAGACTGTGAAGCGCTTGTCAATTACATCTATGAGACCAAGGATGGAGATCGAGATCTCGACGTCATCATTCCCTTTGGAGCTATTGGCGAGACTGGACAACTCGATGGAATAGACGCCAAATCAGAGCTTAGCCACCGGCTAATGCTGACGAATATTCTTCGTATTCTAGGGCACATCAAGCAGCAAAAGAAGAGGAGGAGTTATGACACCCGACCGACTGCGGTTATTCTTCCACTTTCGCCAAATCATGGGACATTCGGTGGAGATGGTCTATATTCGGAGTCCAAGCTGGGATTGGAGGCTTTATTCAACCGTTTCCATTCTGAAAGCTGGTCAGACTATCTTACCATATGTGGAGCGGTGATCGGCTGGACGCGTGGAACTGGACTTATGAATACCAACAATGTTCTTGCTGAATCCATTGAGGCTAGAAATGCCCTCACTTTCAGCCCGGCAGAGATGGCGTTCAGCATTCTAGGTCTAATCCATCCGGATATAATGGCTGCAATGGAAAACGAACCTATTCTAGCTGATTTGAGTGGGAATCTTTCTGCCATTCAGAACTTCAAAGAATTGATATCCGGAACCCGTCAGCAATTGTCCAACCGCAGCAGGCTTCAACAAGCACTGAATGAAGAGGATGTCCGTCTAGACGCTCTTTGCAGAGGACCCAAGCAGCAGCATTCTTCCAGCAACAGAAAGATTTCTCCGCAGACACGCCGCGTAAACCTTCAGGTTGGCTATCCGGTACTATCTGATTTTAATACAATTACAAGTGGCCTGCCGAACCTGCAAGGAATGATCGATATCCAAAGGACGGTTGTCGTCGTCGGTTTCTCCGAGTTGGGCCCATGGGGAAGCTCTCGAACCAGATGGGAAATGGAACATGCTGGTGAATTTACTGCAAGCGGGATGCTTGAGATAGCCTGGATCATGGGCCTAATAGAGCACTATGACGGTGAAATCAAGGGTTCACATTACGTTGGTTGGGTGGATTCCAAGACAAAGGAGCCGGTCCTTGATACGGAGATTGCTTCCAAATATAGCAAGTACGTGCTTGAACACACTGGGATTAGGTCTATTGAACCGGATATTTTGGACGGATATGATCCCGACAAAAAAGAGTTTCTTCATGAAGTTGTTATGGATAAGGATCTCCCAACATTCGAAGCTTCGAAGACGACTGCAGAAGCCTTTCAATTGCAACATGGTGACAACGTTTCCATCACCCCCATACCTGGATCGGAGGATTATCAGGTCACAGTTAAGAAAGGCGCTAGGCTATTGATTCCGAAGGCCGTGTCTTTTGATCGTAAGGTTGCTGGTCTACTCCCAACCGGATGGAATGCAGCAACATACGGCATCCCGGAAGATATCATCTCCCAAGTCGATCCAGTTACATTGTACGTTCTCTGTTGTGTCAGTGAGGCTATGTACAGTGCCGGCATTCAAGACCCCTATGAGATCTATTCTCATATGCATGTGTCTGAGCTTGCCAACTGCATTGGTACAGGCGCTGGCGGCGTTTCCGCGTTGCGCAAGATGTATCGAGAGAGATATATGGAGCACGCAGCCAACAGCGATGTTTTCCAGGAGACCTTTTTGAACACAATGGGTGCATGGGTTAATCTTCTACTTCTATCATCTACCGGTCCTATCAAAACCAATTCCGGAGCGTGCGCTACCGCTATTGAGTGAGTATTTCTTCCCTCTGTTTTTGCGACACTCATTGCCATTCTTTGTGTCCAACCCATGAGTTAGAGATTATTCAGCCACTAACATTATTTTAGATCATTGGATACCGGATGCGAGTCCATCTTACTTGGAAAGTCGAAAATGGCTTTAGTTGGTGGCACCGATGACTTCCGCGAAGAAGCCTCATATGAATTTGGCCAGATGAAAGCTACTGTGAATACCGATGAGGAGGTTCTCCAGGGCCGATCGCCTAGCGAAATGTGCCGTCCGAGTACCACCACTCGAAATGGATTCATGGAGGCCGCCGGTTGTGGCGTGCAAATCATTACAACAGCTGAGATGGCGTTGAAGATGGGGCTTCCAATTTACGCCATTGTCGCTCATACACAGATGGCCAGCGACCGTATTGGCCGATCCATTCCAGCACCAGGTCAAGGTATTCTAACTGCCGCCCGCGAAGCTCCCGACGCAGCAGAATATCCCTTACTGAATCTCGAATACCGTCGTGAAAAATTGAACGAAGCCATTCAGGAGATTGATTCCTGGCGAGTTCGTCAACTTCAGCTTATTAAAACGATGCCGGCGGATGATTTAGGCGAAATGCTGCAATCGCTTGACCGACTCAGAGATTGTAAGGTCTCAGATGCTCGAAATTTGTGGGGATCCAATTTCCGACAACAGAATCCTCAGATTTCCCCTATTCGTGCTGCGCTTGCGGTCTGGGGATTAACGGTGGATGACATTGGCGTGGCAACGCTTCATGGAACGTCAACGAAGGCAAACGACAAGAACGAAGCCAACGTGATCAACCAGCAGATGACTAAACTAGGCAGAACTGCCGGAAATCCACTTTTGGCAATTTCTCAGAAATGGCTTACCGGTCACCCCAAGGGTGCAGCTGGGGCCTGGATGTTCAATGGTGGGATGCAAGTGTTACAGACAGGCATCGTACCTGGGAACAGGAATGCGGATAATATCGAGGTGGCTTTGCAGCCATTTGAACATCTTATTTACCCGTCCAAGACAATCCAGACCTCAGGACTTAAGGCCTTTATGTTAACCTCATTCGGTTTTGGTCAGAAAGGTGGCCTCGCGATTGGAATATCTCCAAAGTTTGTGTTTGCTGCTATTACAGATGAGGAATATCAGCGATACAGGAATACTGTACAATCAAAACAACAGAAGACTGGGTTGGCATTTATTCGTGGACTCATGACGAAGTCTCTTTTCAAGCCCAAGAAGGAGTCTCCTTGGAAGGATAACGAGAATGCCGTGCTTCTAGACCCTCGTGCTCGTGCTTTCTGGCATTCAGAAATGAGCGAATATGTTGTCACTGCTTGAAGAGGAATCGTTGTTACTTTTGCCAAATCAAAGAAGGAAATTAGCTAGATTGAAAAATGGTGATATAAGGATTTGACCTTAAATTGTGATATTATTGCTTTGAGGCTGTGGTGCAATTGGACATATTATAATTACCTAGTATGGACTGTGTGTTGAGTAGCTTAGGAATCCCATGGTGTATTGACTGATATTTTATCTTCATTTTCTAGTAATCACTCTGAAGTCTGCCTTTGTAGACTTTTGGGGTTGTATTCTATAACTCTGGATAACTAGTCATGAACTGTAATACCACCTACCTAGTTACTTATACTTTTGCTGATCTCTCTCCATCTAATATATGCAAATCAAAAATTCTTCACCAAATTGTAGTAGTGAATGATGTGTCTAATTTGGTCGATTCTAATGATAAATACTTTGATCGATGAAATTCCCTCTAAATGAACCAGTTATTCTATAAGTATACGCCGTGTACATGAAATGACACCTCCCTTCCATTTTCCGGATAGCGACCACCAGAGACACATAGAAGTCCCTCAATTCTCAGAATAACTGGCTGCTCCCTTTCTGGATGATATTACTTTGTGTCAGCGCACGGTATACTTTGCTCGTAGTTGTTCGCCATATCGATACGTTATCCATGGCAGAGCACTGAACAATAGCGCGATGAATGCAAGCATTGTATTGCCCCAGCCAAATGTCAGCGCATCGTAAAGCGAAGTGCCACTCAATGGCAAGAGGGCAGCAGCCAGACACCTGATGGGGGAGTTGGCTGCATTGGCGCTTGCTGCATGGACGGTGAAGGCGTCTATAAGATATGTTTGTGTTACAACCTAGAAGTATTCTTTTTCAGTTTTTGTTTCGGATCATAGGGTTCTACTTTTTTGACAGAGAAGACTTACCAAAGCTAGCACGGTTCCCACTCCCATCAACATAGTCGCGAAAATGGGAAGGACCCAGTAAACATGATATTCGACGGCCCAGCCATATATGATGTAGCCCACAGGGATAAAAAATGATCCATATAGCAGCGGTATTAGGCGGAACCTGAGTTGGTTTTAACGCCAGACCAGATGTAGGAGAGAGGGACAAGCGCTTACTCTGCTTTTGTCCTGCCCATCTGCCGCTCTTTCTGGGCGAAGATTCGATCACTATAGCGACTCATCCAAATAAGCGCAACCAGCATGCCAATGCCGATCCCAAAATACAACAGCCCTGTAGTGCCTTCCCCAAAGCCATACCGCTGTTGAAAGACGAAAGCGAAGGAGGTGAACAAGATGTATGCATAACCAAGAACAAGGGCAATATAGATAGAAATCATAAAAATGACAGGATTCGTAAATAGCATCCTCAGAGGCCGTTGACAAGCATCCGTGAAAAGTTTCTTTGGAGGAATGGACGATTTGCCTTTGTGATAGAGCAGCTCGTTGCCCGTTTGTTTCCGCAACTTGGCTGCTTTCCATTTAAGAAGAGTGGGAGCATGGGTCTCGCGCAGGAAGATGAAACCGAGGATTGTAAACACTCCAGACTGTTTCAACACATCAATATCAGTCGGGAGATTTGAAACGATGACTCGGGATACATGGTGATCGAGAAGTTTTGACTTACAACAGTCGTTAGCAGCCAGAAGATCCACCTCCATCCCTTGCCTTCCGAAACGTATCCTCCCACTGTAGGCCCTATAACAGGACCAATCAGTTGGCCCAGGACCATCAAAGTAGTAATGAGACCTCTGCTCTTTTTAGGCACAATATCAGCGATCGTCCCACCACCGTTAGAGATCACTGCAGATCCGGCGACACCCGCTAGCAGGCGAAAACCAATGAGGGCCTTCAAACTGGGGGCCTTCGCGCAACCAACACTGGATATAGTGAAGAAAAAGTTGCTCAAATGATAGATGAGGTTGCGTCCATAGAGCTCGGAAAGCGGTGCAAAGAGCAACGGGCCTGCTCCTACACCCAGCATAAAAATTGAGATGCTGAGGGTGTCAAGTACCACGCTTTTGGAGTGAAATTCGACATGGATGTTCAGTATTGCCGGCGCCATCATTGATGAGGCAAATGGACTATATGGAATGTCATCGTGTCAGAGTCTGGGTTCCTGCAAACATGCAAAAGGACAATAGCAAATTATCATAAAGAGAAGAAATTGCCCACATGAGTAACCGTAATACACTTAGGATAATGATTATCCATGATTTCCGCCACCGTGGCCAATTCATAGGACACTCGGGGTCATCTGGTCCATCCCAATCAACCTCATTGGGGTCACGATGTTGACTCTCATCCTGGTCTGTAGGCTTCTCTGCCGTCTCCAGGTCTGACGAAGAAGAACTCAAGTCAGAACCATCAATTTTTATGTCTGTGATCAGTTTCACTTCCTTCGCATCCAATACCTTATTCAATGCTTCCCCTCCAACAGATGTGTTGTCATCACCATGCCCGATATCACCCTCAGTGAGATCAACTGCAATATTATCGTTGAGAATAACACTACTCTCGCGCGTTGATCGTTCAGGAGGACCATGACCTTCAACCATTGTTTCTTCCTTGTCGACCGACAATATTTGTCATGTAAAGTTTATATTTTCATTGAGATCGTACCCTAGATACTGGGATGGCATGAACTGTATCGGGCCTGTAAGCCATATCTTCTTTGCAAAGCCGCCCCCAATATGTCTGTATCTCGATTCAATAATGCTCCATGCCGGGACCCCCGGGGCCTAAACTAAGCAGAATGAAGTTTTTTCCTTGGTCTGAATCTGTAAGATTGTGCCCAGGTGGCTGTCGGCTTCCGGGCCCGTCACCCGAGCGTCTACAACAGATAATTTACACTTGTCATCAGTCGGACCCGACGCCCAGCTTCTTCGTGCAGGCGAAACAAGAGTCTATTGGTCGTGTTATTTTAAACGATATCTATTGGACAACTAGTGGAAGTTTTGTATAGCTGAATTCCACCTTGATTCTCGAACGGTCACTCCACGGTTTATTAGGGGGTTAGGGTTAGGGACAAAAGTTAGTGAAGACATCAAATGCCTTGTCTAGGTCAAATCAAAACCGGTCCCTGAGTAGTTCCCAGGTCAATAGACCGTTTTCTACAGAGTACGGTGCAATACAGCTTAACGTCTGTGATCTTCGAGAAAATGAATACAATTTTGACTAGTATAGTGAACAATTGACAAATAGTACCAATATTCTAGCGCTCCAGCATTTCAACATACACAATTCGTAAATCAGTTACCATACAACACCAAGCATCGGACCTCAATGCTTCTACGTGGCGGACAGTCAACCGGGGTGTTCACGTCGTCCACTGCAGCGTGTGGTACCCCAATTCCCCTTCCATCCTGAGAATCAAAGTTTCTAAATAGTAATGCCTCATCTGCACGCAGATTCTTCACATAGTAATAATCAAAACCGTCGCGGAAGCGGAGCCCATTGATGCTATTCTTGTAGTTGTTTCGTGTAAGCACAACTTCGACATCGCGCTGCCAGTTTACTTTGGTGACGTCGACAACAGCAAGTGGATATTGGTATGCTGGATCCCCAATCGGCTTCCACACGTTTACAATGCCCCAGTGGCCAGATGCAAGCCAACGGGAGGCTTCTTCCTCGCCGAGAGCGGCCTTGAGAGAACCTTCTGCGGTGCTGGCGTCGTTGTCGATGTGGAAGTGCGTCACAGGCTTGCTGCTCACTCCTTTGGTGGCGTCTTGCTCCTGCATATTCTTCGGCGTTTGGCGATGGCGCCAGTGGTACGGGACTACCTCAACGGCACCAGTGTGCTTTTTAACGAGCTCAGCACATTCGGGCCAGTATTGTTTCTCAACCACGGATTTGACCTCGGCTTTATCCGGATGCAAGAGGCTCTCCTCTTGGAGACTGGAATTGAACGGCACGTATTCGACACCTTCGACGTCAAGCTTCACTTGCGGCTGATAGTCTCGCAAGTTGATGACCTTGAGCGAGTGTCCGGTGCTCTTTACATTGGAGCCTCCAGCTGAGATGTCGACAAAGGCAGGGGCGCCGTCAAGTGTAGAGTGCAAGAAGCTTCCGGTTGCTTGAGTTGTAGTTGGGATGAAGCCTGGAGCAGGCTCGAAGGGTTGACGGGTGGCAACGGCAGCCATGGTTGTTTATTTTATGGGTACGATGAACACTTGAGAAATTTAATTTTCGATTGTATTTAGTATCTATTTCGATCGAAGTAGAAATATAAGCAAAACATTCGTGCCTCTGTCTCATTCAAATAATCAATATTCGGGGGTTCGCTCCGTTGAGTCCGGGGTGTTCGTCAGCTCCGGCCGAAGCTTTACCCTGATACCTGACGGTCATGCAATGTCACTGTCCCTACCGACACCTGATATCTGTTTCAGCTTTTCCGGCTGCCTCTGCTTCGCATACTTACTCGGTATACTGCTCCCCATCTATCCAAAAAAGACAAAAAGAAAAGAAAAGAAAAATAAAAAGAAACGTTACCTAGGTACTGGAATTTATACCACTAGTAACACGCGAGGGTTTTGAGAGGGATGACTTGGACATTATGGATTTACGAGACCCTATAGTTACGTATGCTATCTGGCAATAATTATATATTTGAAAATCTAGTAACTAACCAGCGTAGAGCTTATCCATCTCTATTGTTCCTAGATTTTGCTTGTTGCAAGAACCTCTTCCATGCCGCTCCTATAATCATTACCTTTATCTCCTCAACAAAATCGCCCGTCCTCGTCCAAATTCCAGTCGTTAATAATGTTTGCAAGAGTTTGTATATGGCCGTACGTTGCCGGCTGGCAGCCATTTCGGCTTCATAAAAGCAATAAAGGTAACAACTAGTTCCCAGGTGGTAGCGCAGGTTGCTCAAACCAGGCTCAATCTTCGGTTGGTTGACTTACACTTAGATCGACAGAAGGCTGAGAGGATTGGCCGAATACTCTAAATAAGGATCGAGAACTCACGGTGTCTCAATCTGTACCTGTGTTTTACAGCAAAAAAGGATGACTCGGTATTCAAGCCAGAGTTCCTCGACGTAAGGATTGAAGACTAGACACAAGATAGGTATACCATGCAGGTGTCGGTTGTCTTTTCAGGTAGACATTAGATACGCAACATTTACCTCCATGAACCAAGCTGCACTTTACGGGCACTTGAAGTAAATTTGAAGATGTTGACACTACCTGGTGTTCGTGCTGTTACCTCGTGCCTAGATATCGGCATGGTGCATTTTATTAGGGCTAGATTTCCAAATCCGGAAATTCGAGACTCAAAGATGGTATATCGCAGATCTTGGGCAACCGGAGCAGTTGGGACAATTGAGAAAATTCATCATTTCCATTACGTGTTATGCCAGACAAAATGAAAATTCTTTCGCTTCGTGAAATTCCGGGCTCGTATGACTGACTTGCCTGGGAAAAACGCTTCTGTAGTCGATTCTGTCCAAAGATGACTGGGAAACTAGTCTGTCAGTCGTAATCTTTGCCTTCAGCTAACCTCTGGGCGACAATCAATACATCCGATGCACCACGTGTGTAAATCCACACGGGGACTTACATTTCTCAGTAACATACCCTGCCTTATTGTTATGTAATACAAGAGCGTGGCTCGTCATTTTGTGGAAAGCGTAGTACTATTGTAGAAACTGCGCGAGCGCTGCTATATGTAGGATGGAATTGGCACTATAACCTATCACATATGTAATAGGAATCTATCTTTTTTATTCTTTCAAACAGTGCAAAAATAACGCCAGAGAACAATGTGAACCATTTAACTAAGTACCGCCTGGAGATTAGTCACTGTATTGAACTAAATCGATCGAGTTGACAAGCTGATAATTTGAGCAATATGAAGCTACAGTTGAGCGTCTCTCCCAAGATTCGACGCTTAGGAAGCGGGGATTGAGTCAGACAAAGTACACTCTTGCTAGCTATTTGAGATCAAAGCAACCATTACCGATACTTGTTTCTTTTTCAAGCGAATTTGGGACTCAAAACTGCGAATAATCCTTATTGTTAAAATGCATGCAATGTTTTGGTATGGCGAATTTTAGCCAGCAACGTTTCTCCTATCGATGGATATACAGTGATACGAGGCGATATTTCTGATCTATTATTTCTCTTTATTCCTGTTGATTTGACCCTGGCCAGGTGCACTTTTCGCGTTTTGAAAATCCATGATGAACTCAATTTTCAATATGTATTTATTCAAGTTCCCGCTACGGACAACTTCCAGAGCCGATGCATTCAGGGACATTAATTGATGTATTGTTCTCTGTTTGTTGACTTGAGTAGAGCTCAATAGATTATTTCTAGAAGTTTAACTGTGTATTCATTTATCTAATGAAGTGGTCAGAATATGTACTTCTACATAGCTAGCTTGTGTGTATCGGAGTAACCGATTTAATCATTCCACGGTTCCATCCATTCAATCGCATCAAAGCAAGCATGGAAAATACATCAGGGACCAACCCCAAGCTCCAATGCCAGGGTAACGGGACCGGTGATCGAAACTTGGTTCGCCCAAGAACATTAGCACTAAAGTGGAGCTTTTTACCGAAAACGGAAATATTCCATTCCGAAATGCCTGAGGCGCCAAACGGGTCAACGAATCTTTCGAGTCCGAGACATACTCAATGGTGGCAATTTACTACTTCGCCGAATTATCTCCCCAAAGCATGCCGTCTTTATTGGAGGTTTGCCATAATCATCCGAGGAATATCTGTTGGGTGCATTGGGGCTTCGGAGTAGGCATGACGTCCGATTTCCATCCAGGTCTGGGATCAAAGAAAGGTACCTAGGTAGATATATTTATTAAAAGCCAATGTCTAAGATTTTTCTCGCTTTCTCTCATTTTTTGACCGTGTATATGTCCCAAAAAAAAATCCATAACTCATAGTCCGTTGTCCTCGGGCCATAACCCGACGTACAGGCTGGTGGCTGCAGATTCAGTCAAATTATCACGAGTACCGTTAGTAATTACATATACTCAAAAACCTCCAATCCTTTATTTGATTCTCCAACTTCCAGTATTGCAAGAAGGTCTGTTGGCCACCGCTCAGATCCATGGCTACGCACGGCCAGTCGAGTCGCAGCCGGAGTCGGCATGGGGATAAGTACGAGCTTGCTGATAGTGCGAGTTTATACGAAAGTGAGGATTATGAGGAAGTTTTGGTGGGATGATAGTACGCTTATAGCTTCAAAAATTCGAGGCTTTTGACTAAAACGTTTCCAGCGTTTATGATTATTGCTTAGGTATGCGGGTTGGACTATGTCAATTCGAAGATTGGATAGCTGATGAATAATCTGAAGGTCTTCTCGGTGATTTCTCAATCTGTGATACTTTGTAAGATCATCTTTACACTCATGGACACATGCGGTTGTTGACGTTCCGCAATTGACAATAGACGGGTACTCCTATTCGGGAATTGGTGTGCATCTTGAGAACCTCAATCAAGCTGAGCGAGCAAAATACCCAAAGGTTCGTCTGTTACTCCGTTCCGACCGTCGATTCAGATTAGCTCCAGCTGATGATTGTATTCAACGACAGAGTATGCTAGCCGCCTCGACAATCTACATCCTCTGCCTCGCATGCGCCAAACTCGCCATTCTAATGTTCTACTACGCCTTACTGAACGTGATGCAATTCTGGAAATATGTCATCTATGTCGTCAGCGGCATCATCGTAGCATACACATTAGCGATACTCTTCGCACTCATCTTTGCTTGTCATCCCGTTGAGAGAAGCTGGGATCCAATACCTCAGTTTTGGGATATGGATTATTGTATTGATCGACCGGGACTGTATCTCGCAACTGCCTTTACGAATACGACGAGTGATATCATATTGATTCTGATTCCGATACCGATTATTTGGAGGCTGCATGTCCCGGTTGGGCAGAAGATGGGCATAGCGGCCATATTCGGGGCTGGTTGTATGTAAGTTGACCTGAAGTCTCGTTGTATCGATTCTTCGCGGGTTGTCCAGGCTCATCCCTTTTTAGGACCATTATTACTAGCATCGTCCGATTAGTAACCATATACCCGTTAGTGACATCGAAAGACCAGCCTTGTGGGATGGGACTCGCTAGTATACTTACGTGAGTGCCGTTTTTCTAGGCATCCTTTGTCTACTAATAAAGAATGCAGAATCATTGAGGGAAATTTTGTGATAATTTGTGGATGTCTCCCTTACTTGCGCCAATTCCTTCGTCGCCATGCGCCGAGACTCTTGGGTGATGGGATAACACGAGTTCTATTGAAACTCGATATCAGTCAAAAGGAGTGATGCCCAGACGAATTCGGGTGCATACGAGTACATCATACACATCTGAACAAAGTCAAGAAATACCCCGAACGACTCCAGACGATCCACAATATCGAGCCTAAACCCCCATATTCTGGGCATGTCTGATAATATGACTGGTAGTGTTTCAAGGCCCTAGCCAATGAAGCCATAGGGCTTAGCTACATACAGTTTATATTAGTTTTCGTGAGAAGTCGTAGATTTTCAGACAATTGGAACTACATCTGGGGACCGGGGTGCCCCGTTTGTGGGCAGTCACGATAATTATTCGCGACGCAAAAATAAACTTTTGCGTTGGTCTCGACCTCAAGAGCCAGTAAAATCGTCCCGTCAGTTGAGATAAGTCAAAGAGGAGTAACACAGATCTCGACATGTCATGTACCATTTCACAAAACGTGGAGCTATTTTGAGATCAAAGAAAAAGAATCGGAACTTTGAGGGTGATCCAGGCTGCGAGTTTTCGTGCCCATTGTCCAATGTCCAGACTCCAAAGTCAGGATTATTGGCAAATTAGGCAAAATCTGTTAACAAAGAATTGGAAATTGAAACCGAATACGAATAACAGGGTCGGTACGTTGTCGTGTCCTGAATTCCGAACCGTGGTTCAAACCATTCCATTAGCAATCGGCTTGAGGAAATGCTTTGTCCCTTGAAACGGTCTGACTCAATGTCTGTTGAAGCGAAATTCAGGACACAGTGAGCTCCCAGCCCGACAGTGTACGGAATACCGTAAAAATCAAGACCGAAGATCGGCAACTCGTGGCTGCTTATAGTCTTTGGGGGGAAGCAATTTACTAAGCAATATACTAAGCTAATTAACTT
Organism: Talaromyces verruculosus; assembly: GCA_038993655.1. Lineage (NCBI taxonomy): Eukaryota > Fungi > Ascomycota > Eurotiomycetes > Eurotiales > Trichocomaceae > Talaromyces > Talaromyces verruculosus. Next base: position 139,219 of record JBBVQN010000015.1, on the reverse strand, counting down.
TCTTATCGGACAACTTGGCTTCGTCTTGGCGTCTTATTTCTTTCAAGACCGGCTTTCTTTCATATGCCGCATGTCCGTGGAGATTTTACCGAATGTGCCGAGAGAAACATATCAATTGACGAGACCGAAAAGCAAAGAGGTGCCACATGGTCAGAATCATTTCTGATCCTTCAACGAGTCAGACCGTATGGGATTATCGTAGGATTACGGAGAGTTAACACGCTTTGAGGGAAATTGACGCTCAGTCAACGTCGAAGGATTCGATGGTGGGCTCGGGCTCCCGGAGATCAGATGACTCGCAAACCTCTGGGCATTTTAATCAATAGAAAGACTTTTTCTCATTGTTCCCCAGTCTGGTGTACGGAGTTCTACGGAGAATAGTGCACTCGGTAGGCTTAGTGCGGTTTGAAACCCCAGAAGCGGCCCGGTTCAGCAGCGAAAATGGCAAGAAAAATACGACTGACCATGCGGGGTTTGATGTAGCTTGGTCAAGCTAATTGGCTAGATTGCGGCCCCATTGGCTGTGGACAACATTAGCGGGCTGTAGCACATGGCTAACCAGTTGATCATGATGGAGATGCTGCACAATAAAGAGTGGTACGAGGGGTGAGCATTCTTCTGAACTATTTAAAAGGGTCTCGTGCCTCCCCCGATCGTCTCTATCCTGATTTTTCTTTTTTTCATCCCCGCGGCAATCCTTTTCCTTTTTTTTCTTCTTGCCGGCTAAGACTCACTTGCCGACAAATTTGTTGTGAGGTAGCACCATATATACTGGCCTGTTGAACAACAAGTCACTTTTGTATACGACGATTGTACTATTATCAACATGGCCAACACTAAAGAGATGGAGACGGCACCTAGCTCGCATAGAGACGGCCCTTCAGGCTTTCCGGAGGAGAACATGTCTGCCGGTAGGTACTTGGCTACACGGATTAGTTCCTTGCGTCCTCCTATGCACAAGGCTCCCAATCCTTTCAAGGCCTTGATGTTGTTGAACAAGCAGCAATGGCTATTTTTCTTGGTATGTTTGTTCAACTACATAAAGCTAATTGGTAGGGCACATCTAATTGGCTTGTAGGTCGCCTTTTGTGGCTGGACTTGGGATGCCTTTGATTTCTTCTCCGTCTCGATTTCCTTGACCAGTCTGGCTAAATACTTTGACCGTCCCAACTCCGAAATCACCTGGGGCATCACCCTCGTGCTCATGTTGCGTTCCGTCGGTGCCATCATCTTCGGTATCCTGTCTGATCGCTACGGCCGGAAATGGCCCTTTGTCGCCAACAATGTTCTCTTCATCGTCTTGGAGTTGGGTACCGGTTTCTGTACGACCTACAAACAATTCTTGGCCTGCCGTGCTCTTTTCGGTATTGCCATGGGTGGTTTGTATGGTAACATTGCTGCTACCGCTTTGGAGGATTGTCCCCCAGAGGCCCGTGGTATTATCTCTGGAATGTTGCAACAAGGTTACGCCTTTGGCTACTTGCTCGTCACTGCGTTTGCGCGTGGTCTTGTCGACACCACTCCACACGGCTGGCGCCCTCTCTTTTGGTTCGGTGCTTGTCCACCTGTGTTGTTCATTATTTTCCGTCTGTGCTTGCCCGAAACCCAGGCTTTCCAGAGTCGCGAACGAGTGCGAAAGTCGCTCGCTGGCGGTGTCGCTGGAAATTTCTTGTCGGAGGGCAAAGTTGCTCTCAAGAACCATTGGAAGCTGCTGATCTACCTAGTCTTGTTGATGGCCGGATTCAACTTTATGGTACCTCCTCTTCCTGTCTACATATTCCTACGTTTTAAGAGCTTCTACTAACAACAAACAGTCTCACGGCTCTCAGGATCTCTACCCTACCATGCTTTCCGCTCAATTCGGTTTTTCCGCCAATGCCGTCACAGTCACTCAAGTCGTTGCGAACCTCGGTGCCATGACCGGTGGTACCCTCTGTGGATGGGCTAGTCAGATCTTCGGACGACGATTCTCGATTATCGTAATCTCCATCGTCGGTGGCGCTCTTCTCTATCCTTATGACTTCGTTAGCAACAAATCCATCATGGCGGCGGCTTTCTTCGAACAATTCTGTGTACAAGGTGCTTGGGGTGTGATTCCCATTCACTTGATGGAGCTGGCTCCGGGTCCTATTCGTACATTCGCTGTCGGTACTGCTTATCAGTTGGGTAACTTGGTCTCATCGGCCTCATCAACCATCGAATCAACCATTGGTGAACGATTCCCCTTGTCGCCATCCAAGACCGGCGCCAAACGCTACGACTATGGCAAAGTTATCTGCATCTTCATGGGATGTGTGTATGCGTACGTCATTATTGTCACGTTCTTCGGTCCTGAGAAGTTGGGTCGCGAGTTTGATGCTGATCATGACTCGGATTTGAATGAGGTTGCTGCTCGTCGTATGTATGAGAAGGACCCGGAGAAGGGCACCGCTGTGCACGAGGAGTGATCGGCATGGACTTGGTCATCGAGTATATTTCGTGGTATGACGTGTAGTGCGCTGGTGGGAATAAGGTTAATGGTGATCTCAACATGGACCGATATGTTTGATGTATATGAAATTGATGAATGTGCGTGCAACCACTTGTCAATCGTTCATTGCTTCAAAGTATATATTCGGCTACAAAATTGATGATACTTTGTATTGATTCTTCCTTCGAAAACACACTGCGTATTTAAGAGATTTGAGGATATTCACTCATAAAATCAAACCTTAGAATTGTCGTAGATGCGCAGTACGTATCCGATTTTCAACCGCTGCCAGATGAGGATTTCGTTCTCGTTCCATGGATTTCATACCTCGATTCGATCACTTCTAGAATGAATCCCAACGTGGGTACCACCACCCACTCTTTCCGAGAGTTTTGCGGATTCTGCTTCCACTATCTCGCTCGTCTGGTCAATGTTTGGGAGTTTGGACAGCGGTCTGCTACCTAGTAAAGGATATTCTGTTGGATCGATAATGTAAGGATCTTGTTTGTTTCTGGCATTTCGCTCCGAAATCAAGTGGATTTCGATGATTAGGTGATTAGGTGATTGTTTCGCCACTGACAGTGCCATCTACGTAGGTACGTTATTCTGATCTACATTCATGTCACATTCCGTCCATCGACGCCAAGCCAAGAATCAAGGGCTAGACTTCGAAGTTCGAATTCTTTTGCATTAGTTGAAACAGCCCAACAATTTCTTTCCTGTAATCATATCATTAGCTATCTTATCTTATCTGCTTAGTCAAAATAGAGCAATGTTATCGTATTGAGGTGGCAAATCTTGCTTTTTACATGACGCACAGGGTCTCTCTTCAGGCGACTTGTTAGTTGGTCCAATGATGGTCAGCATGTGATGAGAAATTTCTGTCAGAACGGTTCTGATTCGTGGGCCAAGGCACTATGACTTACGGAACGTGACCGAAGGATTTGAGTTTCGTTGCAGGAAAAAAAAAATGCTCTTTACATGAACTTGAGAGAATCCGGAGTAAGTAACACTCCCAAATAATAAACTTCTCAGACCCGCTCATTTCAAGCGGAAGAGGACCCGGTTTTTCCTCGCTGTTTCGATCTTTTTTCGCGGGGTATCCCGATGTAGCGCCAGCTGAAAAAGAAAGGGGGTCGAAAAGTAGATCGAAGAAAGAAAAAAAAGCAAAGAGAGTCAGACAAAAGACCCAACACTAACGGGAAGACGGCAGAATGGAGTCGTCGGCGTTGATTATGGAGCTGGAGCAGAAACTGGAGTCTGGGGGAGGGTCCCCTTAGGCTGATATTTTAGTCTTGTTTACGGAGTAGGCATTTTAGGGGCTAAAATTTGATAGTGTTGTCAAGGGGGTAACTTTGTTCAGCGGTAAGCGTTAGTTTATAATAATTTGTAAATTGTAATCAGTAGTAAGCATGGAATGTCGGTAAGGGGGATTTAGTTCTGCAAATATTATGATCTAGAGTAGGTATGGAGTAAATATTAATGCCGAGTAAAAGTTGTCTTGACACCGACACTCCGTCGTCGTCGTCTAGGACTTTTTAGCAAACAGATTCGCAACTGTGCAACATGGTCTTTCAGTCAAGCCGGACGAGACTTGGTTCAGAAGTTATTTAATGCAGATCAAATCGAATAATCTCCGGCAAGCAAGCCCCCTAGCAATCTAGGACGGACTATGCTCCTTCTTTGACAAGATGTTCAGGGGAAATTATTTAGCCATTTATGGAGATTGCGTCCAAATAACACCGGACAGGCCGACAAAAGCCGACTCTATCTAGTATCGAAATCGACATCGCTGATCTGGCATTACGTTCTAGGTTTGGACATAGCCCACCGGTACGTACTAACATCCAGGATGCAGCGGATCGTTAGTAGCCCAGTACTGCCTGCAGGCGATTGAGATAGATCCCGATAAGCTGCCAGCTGGGGTGGGTGGCAACTAATTTAGAATTTGGACCCAACTGCCAACCTACCAGCCTTGTTCTCCATCTTCACTCCAGGAAATCTATGTTCCTTTCATTTTTTGCAGCCTTCTAGAACGGAACAATGGTTCTCGAGTAAAAAGTCAAGTGGCTGTGTCAGCCTGCCAGGCAATAAGACAATAGGCTGCCTGTCGTAGCCGCTCGATGATTTCTCGGATCGTCTCGTCACATCGTTCCATGTCGGCTGAGGAATGTCTTCCCACTTTTAGACTAAAACTAAATTCTATTTGATTATTGCTACGTAGCGATTATTCATGCCCTAGGCGCGTGTGCAAGTCACGAATCTGGTTGGTGGCCACTCCTTGTTAGTTCGTAGTACGAGTACCAACTTCCTAGGCGGCCAAGTTCCAGTCAAACCTCGACCCCTGGTCTGCGAACAGACTTTGGCTAGCATTGTCGGCTAATTAGCAACTCGATATCTCCCTGTTTCATCCTGTCATGCAGTAGTAGCAACAAACTACTTGTAGTAAATGGCAAATCCTGGGGGAAAACAGACAGTTGTCTGAGTGTTGCCTCCCACCGCTTTTTGAGGGATCCACTCGTCCACCAATCAGAGCGCAGCATCTATAACAGCAGCCAATCAGAACAAAGAGTCAATGGGTGAGTGGTCTCTGTCCGTTTCAGGCTTAGTACGTTGCAAATTCTTCGCCACTAGTCCTAATCGGGCAGTAAACCGGAGCCTTTCCCGAAAAGAAAAGGCAAAAGATTTTGGGAAGAAAAATTTTGCCTTTTGCCCTAAGGGAAAAAAAAAAAAAAAAAAAAAAAATAAGAGGAAAAGGCGCTAAGATTTTTTTTCTGTTTGGGCGTTGGGCGAGGGGGCCACACAGCCGATAAATAATCTTCCCAGCCCACTCTCTGTCACCCCTCCTTTTTTCCTTCTTCCTCTTCCTATCTTTCAGTTTCTTTTTTCTTTCCCTACCTAATATTCCCTTCGTCTCTTACATACAAAGAGGTCGGGTCGTTGTTTTTCGTCTTTCTTGTCTACAAGAAATAGATTAGACAGCAGATAGAATCGTTTTTTCTGTCTTTCGGGCCTCTTTCGAAGCACGCATTTGCGATCACTTACGCAGATACGTCGGCCGCCACAACAAAAATCACCACAAAAAAAGACTTGCAGATACCCTCATAGATCAGTCTTTGCATTTCCCACCTCCTTTTCTCTAATATTTCCTCGTTCACGATTTTTCACACCACGTCGTCCAACACCAAAATGCCTGCTGTTGATGTTTCTTCCCTTCCCGCCATCTCTGGCAAGGAGACCGCCAACTCCGTCGCTGTCGTCGAGAGCTTGATCCAGAACTTGTCCATCTCCAAGACCCCCGATGAGGCCAACACCCACGCCAACAACCTCGCCACTCTTTTGAACGGCCCCATCGAAGAGAAGACCGTCCCCCTCAAGGCTGTCGAGTCCCTCAAGAAGCAGCTCACCAACAAGAAGGATGCCAACGCTCGTGAGCGTGCCGTCGAGGCCATCCGTGCCATCGCTGAGCACTCTTCCGTTGCTCCCGGTGTCGAGCCTCACTTGGTCACTCTTTTGGGCCCTACCCTTAATGCTGTTGGTGACAAGATGACCAACGTCAAGAACGCTGCCCAGGTGGCTGCTATCTCTCTCGTCAAGGCCATTAACCCCAACGCCACCAAGGCCGCTCTTCCTGCTATCATCAAATCCATTCTCTCTGCCCAGAAATGGCCCGAGAAGATGACCGGTCTTCAGTGCGTTGAAGCCCTTGTCGAGACCGCCCCCGCCCAGCTTGCTTTCCTCGTTCCAGATCTCATCCCCGTTGTCTCCGAGTCCATGTGGGACACCAAGCCCGAGGTCAAGAAGGCTGCCTACGGTACCATGGAGAAGATCTGTGGCTTGATCGTCAACAAGGATATTGAGCGTTTCATTCCTGAGCTCATCAAGTGTATTTCCAAGCCCGAGAACGTTCCCGAGACTGTTCACTTGCTCGGTGCCACCACTTTCGTCACTGATGTCCACGAGCCTACCTTGGCCATCATGGTCCCTCTTCTTGAGCGTGGTCTTGCTGAGCGTGAGACTGCCATCAAGCGTAAGTCTGCTGTCATCGTCGACAACATGTGTAAGCTTGTCGAGGATCCTCAGATCGTCGCTTCTTTCTTGCCCAAGTTGATGCCTGCCCTCAACAAGAACTACGAGACTCTCGCCGACCCTGAGGCTCGTGAAAAGACCAAGCAAGCCCTTGACACTTTGATCCGTGTCGGTGATGTCAAGAATGGCAAGATCCCCGAAGTGTCTCACGCTGGTGATGTTGCTACCGTCTCCGCTATCCTCAAAGAGATCCTTGAGCCCAAGTACAAGGCTCAAATTGCCGGCGCTGATGCCACCATCGACTACATCTCTGCTATTGCCGGTCAGCTCATTGACGAGAAGGTTGTTGAGGTTGTCAGCTGGACTGAGAACACCACTTCCTACTTGGCCGCCCTCATCGGTGAGGCTGATGCCAAGTCCATTGCTGAGACTCTCCGCAAGCGCGCTTCTCCTGCTGCCACCGAGGAGGAAGAAGTCAACTCCGACGAAGAAGAAGGAGAAGACCTCTGCAACTGTACCTTCAACTTGGCCTACGGTGCTAAGATCTTGCTTAACCAGACCCACTTGCGTTTGAAGCGTGGTCAGCGTTACGGTCTTTTGGGACCTAACGGTTCTGGAAAGTCCACCCTTATGCGTGCCATCAACAACGAGCAGGTCGAGGGTTTCCCCAAGAAGAATGAGGTCAAGACTGTCTTCGTCGAGCACGACCTCGACGCTGCTGATACTGAGCAGACCGTCATTGGCTGGACCCAGAAGAAGCTCGAGAGCGTTGGTATCGATCTTCCTCAGAAGGAAATTGAGGCCAAGCTTCTCGAATTCGGTTTCCTCCAGGAGCAGTTCGAGAACCCCATCACCTCTCTCTCTGGTGGTTGGAAGATGAAGTTGGCTTTGGCCCGTGCTGTCTTCGAGAACCCCGATATTCTTCTCCTCGATGAGCCCACCAACCACTTGGACGTCAAGAACGTTGCCTGGTTGGAGCAGTACCTTATCAACTCTCCTTGCACATCCATCATTGTCTCCCACGACAGCAAGTTCTTGGACAATGTCATCCAGCACGTTATCCACTACGAACGCTTCAAGCTTCGCCGCTACCGTGGTACTCTCAGTGAATTCGTCAAGAAGGTCCCCTCTGCTCGATCCTACTACGAGCTCGGTGCTTCTGAGATGGAGTTCAAGTTTCCCGAGCCCGGTTTCCTTGAGGGTGTCAAGACCAAGGCCAAGGCCATTGTCCGTGTCAGCAACATGTCCTTCCAGTACCCCGGTACTCCCAAACCTCAGATCCAAGATATCACCTTCCAGGTCTCTCTTGGATCTCGTATTGCTGTCATTGGTCCCAACGGTGCCGGCAAGTCTACTCTTGTCAATGTCCTGACTGGTGAACTTATCCCCACTGCTGGTGAGGTCTACCAGCATGAGAACATCCGTATTGCTTACATTAAGCAACACGCTTTCGCTCACATTGATAACCATCTCGACAAGACTCCTTCCGAGTACATTCAGTGGCGTTTCCAGACTGGTGAGGACCGTGAGACCATGGACCGTGCCAACAAGATCGTCACTGAGGAGGATGAGAAGGCTATGGATAAGATTTACAAGATTGAGGGTACTTCACGTCGTGTCATCGGTATCCACTCTCGTCGTAAGTTTAAGAACTCTTACGAGTACGAGTGTTCTTTCGCCCTCGGTGAAAACATCGGTATGAAGAACGAGAAGTGGACTCCCATGTCCACTCAAGACAACGCTTGGATTCCTCGTAACGAAATCTTGGCTTCTCACGCTAAGATGGTTGCTGAGGTCGATCAGAAGGAGGCCCTTGCCAGCGGTCAGTTCCGTCCTTTGGTTCGTCGTGAAATTGAGGTCCACTGTGCCAACTTCGGTCTCGATGCTGAGCTTGTTTCTCACTCTCGCATGCGTGGTCTTTCTGGTGGTCAGCGTGTCAAGGTCGTCCTCGCCGCTTGCTCTTGGCAACGTCCTCACTTGATCGTCCTTGACGAGCCCACTAACTACCTTGACCGTGACTCTCTTGGCGCCTTGTCCAAGGCTATCAAGACCTTCGAGGGTGGTGTTGTCATCATCACCCACTCCCGGGAGTTCACTGAGAACCTCACGGAGGAAGTTTGGGCTGTTATGGATGGTAGAATGACTCCATCCGGGCATAATTGGGTCCAGGGGCAAGGGTCTGGCCCCAGATTGACAGAAAAGACCGACGATTCCGAAAAATTTGATGCCATGGGGAACAAGATCGAAGAAACAAAGAAAAAAGCGAAGTTATCAGCCTCTGAGCTTCGTAAGAAGCGCAAGGACCGCATGGCTCGTCGCAAGCGTGGAGAGGAGGTATTCTCTGATGAAGACGAGTAAAAAGCGATAGAAAACATCGGGTAAACATTCTTTATTGGTTATCTCATGGTTAGCGGAGTTCAGTTTATGATTAATGCATGTTTCTATGTCTCGTTTCCTTTGTTACTTTCCACGTGATCAAAAGACTGGGGATGCTCGAAATTGATCAGTTATGTATCTATTCTCATGCATTTGAATGCTTAATAGACTTACACATTCATATCTTCCTTCGTTGTGGTGTAGTTGTAAAAAATCGTAGCTCCGCTTACTCCGCGACATTCCCAAAGTTCTATACAAAAACGCCAAGACTTCAAATCTTGGTGTTGCAGATTCCCGCACCACGAGGAATACGGAAGCTAGACCTGAAACGGCATAGCCCCATACAATCAGACCAAAGCTAAACTAAAATTAGAATAACCTTGCATGCATCAATCTTTACCGTAAATTTGAATCGATTCCATCTAACTTAATTTTCACCTCGGTTTTCGACTTGGGGGAGACAGCTTTAGGGCTTGGATGTCAGCTGACTGGGCACTTCGACTTTGAATTTAGATCCTGTGGGTTCAGTGCGATAGTTCTAGGTACATTGAGTGGTCGGTTTCACAGTAACTTGGTTCTTTTCATGGATGATCATGTTGACATGGGGGAGTCATCTGTCCAACTGGATACAATTATTTTTGCGAAGCGATTGAGGCCAGATAAGGTCTTCTGCAGCGTCTAGAATAGTGTCATGGACATACCATGACAGCTAGCAACCTTCACCAACATCCAAGGAAATTGCGGCAAGGGCTACCACTCGTAACCATCATTGCTTTGTTGACGCCAACGCCATTAACTGCATGAAGCTAATTCATAGTTTCAACTTGTGCAATATTTTAAAAGACCGAATAATGATCATCGCTGAATTCATCGTGGTCTGATTCTGTAGATCGGGCCGTCGTCAGCTCACGTCTCGCATTGATTCGAGATGTTGAATATCATCGCGATTGTATATAGATCTACAAAAGCGTCTGTGACAAGGCCTCCGGTCATCATACTACGTGGCGACTGTGACTTTTCCACGAATTCATATATGAACCCAGTTCGTAAGGTGCAACAACAGTACGAATCAATCTTTCACTGCTCCAGAGTACGATTCACTCATGTTATTGCTTGCCGCAAATGATCTCGTTGCCTTTATGTCCTAGCACACCTCTCTTCGGTTTTCTCGCTCACGTATTCTCGAGTATTCGGTCGTACCAAGCTAAAAGAAGTTATTTGGACAACACTGACGTGGAATGGACGGTTCCTCAATTGCTCTGTAGACTACACCCTGTATTTGGAAATGAAGATGTATTCAATCGCAGTGACTTCGTTTTCTTTGCGATCATGTTCTCCGTAGAGATTGAGTAATCAGTTTACTCAGTTTACCTTACGACAAGCCGCTGAAAAGTAGCGAATTGACTTCGTGTTTGATCATTGAAAATACTCGGTAGAAAATACTCATCCTCTGAGGCCAGATTCATTGACCCAATCGAGATAAGAGCGGTTTCATTTTGTTATAGTTTAAGAAGCGCATTTCAATCACGATCACGGTGGGAGCAGCTCCCGTTCCATATCCTTTTCCAGAAGCCTAAGACAGCATGCACATGCCAATTGGAAATAGAAAAGGGCATTCATGTGGCCAACTGAATATATTGGTCAGTGCTGACTGTGACTCAGGAGGCAGGAATCCTAGCTAGAACCCCATCGCAAGGGAGGAAAAAAATGGATTTGGCATACCTGTCTATTAGAGATTGATAGGAATAAGTATATAAACATAAAATATAGACTGAGTCATAGAATGGAAATGATAGTATACAGGAGCAATGATTTTTCGGGTACCGAGGCGGCTCGTCATGAAGAAAAAAGCAACACAGCGTGGGCGAATCCCTTCGAACTCATAACGCCGAATGTGAAGACTGCTGACTGAGTACTAGTTAATACTTTATGCGATAAAGCATAGGCTTGTGGCTTTATTCAAATTGGGTATGCCAAATCCATTTTTTTCCTCCCTTGCGATGGGGTTCTAGCTAGGATTCCTGCCTCCTGAGTCACAGTCAGCACTGACCAATATATTCAGTTGGCCACATGAATGCCCTTTTCTATTTCCAATTGGCATGTGCATGCTGTCTTAGGCTTCTGGAAAAGGATATGGAACAAGTCTATCAACAAAATAGTTTCCTTCGTTCGTGAGGATCCCGTAGCAGTTAGGGCTGGTCTATCCCGATTCGAAAGTTTCCTAATTTAGAAGTGCTCTCAAACAGCCATCAGGCACAGCCTGATGGCTATGTGGTAAATACCAATTCTTCTAGGCTTAGAACATTGATCATATTCTTCGCTGCGCTAGAAAGACACCGTGCAGCTGTGGCTAATTCGTTACGCGGTCTTTAGGTCTTGACACTAGATCACCACGGCACCGTATTTCATACTAGTCATGTAAATTTGACTTGTTTAAGATGTTTGTTTTCGTGACAAAAGACTAGATCCCATTCCACTAAAGTCTTCACACCTTTCAGTAGCCGTATTACCGATTCTGATTTATTGACTCATCTCAACTCCAATTTCGTTCGGAATTTCGTTCGGGGAGACCTCCAAATAAACTCCTGATAGAATGGATACACCCAATAATTCAACAATAGACGAGGAAATCGCTTCAATAACTCAAAAAATCAATCGGGAATCGTATTTTCTGCTATCGCCCAACGGTAGACGTGAAGGATAAGCTCATATATGGTATGCCCCTAACCCTGATTAGGAAAATCAATTTTATCCAAGGCTAACGAGACTAGCCACTTCAAAGTCGCCGCTACCTGCATCTAACTCTCGTTAACCACTGCTATTGGTAGAATTGTCACTGCTTCTGCGTGAAATAGACGCTCAGTCCCACTTATACAAGGCTACTCTATAGTCTTGGGGTCTATCATAACTTTTAGGGTTGCATATAGACAATAAACATGATTAATAATAGGTAATAGTCTTTCAGAACTCATAGAACTTCTTGACATGTATATTATTATTAATCCAAGCCCTAATATGTCCAGCTGGGGACGTCTATGTAACTATCTAACTCCGTGAGATGTATATATAGCTTGCGTTTATCCTCTCGGGGTCAGTCCAAAACGTATGCTATTCATCCTCTTTTCACTCCTCTTCAAAACCGCCAGCCTCTTTCTGTGGACATAGCCTTCCTTCCCCTTCTTCCTTTTAGAAAAAAACATCCTCATAGCCATTATGGGAGGATCCTGGAGCCAAATGTTTCCTCCAAGCCCTCATTTCACCGAGAAAGAACTACCGTCTTTAGTTGGCAAAGTCTTCATCGTCACCGGTGGAAATGCCGGAGTTGGCCTTGAGCTCGTAAAGATCTTATACTCCAGAGGCGGTATGGTCTATATGGCTGGTCGCTCTGCCACCAGCATCGCAGCCGAAATCGAAGCTATTCAAGCAGCCGGAACGGAACCCACTCCAGGCAAGCTCAAGAGTCTTATACTGGACCTGGGCGACCTATCTACCATCAAGAGCGCCGTTTCTATCTTCCTTTCCCAAGAATCTCGTCTCGATGTTCTTTTCAATAATGCGGGTCTCAGTCGCCAGCCTCCTGGTAGTATCACAGCTCAAGGCCACGAGTTACATATGGGTACAAACTGCCTTGGGCCGTACCTGCTCACGAAACTTCTCCTTCCCATTATCACCGAAACCGCGAAGTCGGCGCCCAAAGATACCGTTCGTGTCATCTTTACATCTTCCGGAATCGTCGATCTCGTCGGTCCACCAGGTGGCCTCTCCCTCGCTGAACTCCAGCCTGGCAAGCATTCCAAAGACATGAATCGCAACTACAGCGCCTCAAAGGTCGGCAACTGGTTTTTGGCATCGGAGTTCGACAAACGGTACGCAAAGGAGGGGATTGTATCTGTTTCGCAAAACCCAGGTACACTAAGGACCAAAGGCTGGGATAGAACACCCTGGCTGGTACAGCAACTCATGAGACCACTGTTTTATCCTCCAAAGATGGGGGCGTACACTGAGCTATGGGCTGGTCTTAGACCAGATGTGAAGAGTGGAGATGGAGAAAAGTTCATTGTCCCGTGGGGAAGATGGCATGAGACTCCGAAGAAGGATGTCGTCGAAAGCTTGAAGACGCCAGAAGAGGGTGGTACAGGGCTCGCTGCCAAATTCTACGATTATTGTGAGCTGCACACAAAGGAATTTGCAGCATGATAGCCTCAAAATGGCCTATAAATACCTTGGTAGTACGCATCATATGTTTCATGAGGGCCCCCCAAGCTTAGTGGTCATAGCTCAAATTTACTTGGAGTTTCGAGTTTCATGAGGCTACACTTACCAAAATGAACATCTCTTTTGTTATTCAAATAGCGCCTGAATGCATTGGTAGCATTAAGGAACCCCGTCTTCTCCTTTCCCCAGCATCTATATTCGTAATCCACCTTTGTGGTGCTGTGTCTGAAAACCTCCATGCGGTAACATTAGGGGACTGTTCATGCTCGGACGCCTAGCACATCTGCTCGGCGCCAAACGTTGGCATGGGGTATGAAAAGTGATTCTTTTGACTGGAAGGAGGGTATCTCATACGGCCATGCATAGCATGACCTTAATATGATCAGATTATACGGATGTCAGGGGAAATCGCAAACCAAAAAGTGGAGGTTGTCGGAAACCGATGTCGTAGCTGGTTCCTGCTACCCGGCATACCAGTATCTGCAACTCATCATGAAAATCTGGTTCTAATCCCGTTCGACCAGGTGGCGATGGGCAAACCTCTAGCTGCATGTAGAATGGATAGCATGCTCGCAGCGGAGTTCAGGGCTCGGCTCTTCAGCAACTTCCACGTGGATACTCCGCTCTTGTGGTTACTGAGTAATCAAGCACATTTCAAATTGAGAATTCGTTCTTTCAAATTTCTCCAAGGAGACATCATGATGGCTTTGATGGGGCTCTCAGGTGGGCGCCGGAGAAGCTTATGTGGGTATAGACTGATGATACTCAAGAAACGGTCAAATATTTGCACAATACCCAGGTGGTGGATTAACCAAGACCTGTTAAAGGACGAGAGGAGTGTATGATATATTCACATCATCGAGCTTTCGCTCAGTCTTAGGTGAAGCATTTGGTCACTTTGGTCAGGGGAACTCTCAGTTGACAAATGAATTCAGCTAGGATATCGACCTGTTAATAGTTTCATAAGGCTAGTAGAAACCTAGAAACTTCATTTGTCAGCTGACTTGCCTGCCAACTTTCAGCAGCATTCCTCCTCTAGAATTGATTCTTGGTTCACGATAGCTCCTGGAGATTTCACCTGATGATTTTAGCAGTAGTTGTCAGAGATGAAGTTATGGAGGAGACAAGCTCAGGCTGACCGCCTTGCCGTTGCTTGGCAGAAAAATCCACGCGTCGCGGGGCTATGATTGGCTGCGACTCAGTGTTAGTGCGCATTCCAAGAGTTCCAAGATGTCAACCAAGATTCGACCTCCCCCCATCCAGCCTCTGTCTCCAGTCACTCCTGAATCTAATCTAATAGTCATTCAATGGGATCATGAGGTTATGAACTGAGCACTGTCAAGCCGATCTATCAAATGCAGAGGCGCTCGTCCGACAATTCGGACGGGACCGACCATTCCTCCAAGACTCATCCGCCTCTGCGCCTGTCAACCGATCAAGGTCATGGAGCTGCAACAACCACCGCAAACTCAGATACCGACCAAACCTTGCAGTCGCAAATAGCTTCTACTCCCGTCGCTCTCACCAATCCCGATCATCGCTTCAATAATAATAATAATTCCGTCGTATCCCCTCGATCCCGGAACTCGAGTGCCGTCCGAAACTCCTTCTCCTCCCTCACCTCTGCTTCGCATGCCTCCCCGTCGCCGACGCCTTCCCCCAAGCCAACAGCCGCGATGATGCCCTTGGCGTCCCGGCAGCTCTCTTTTGAGAGTTCGCCGGATACTTCTCAGCGCATTCGACACCATCGGCTTCGCAGTCCGTGGTCGATATCTATTCTAGCTCTATCCACTGCATTGGCTGGTGTCTTCTTCCTCCTATTCATCGCACATTCCTTTGTGAACCGACCTGTTGGCGCCGATGGCTGTCAGGTGCCCATGATGAGTCCGACTTATTTGCGAATGGTCGGATTTGATGCTGAGCATACGAGATTTGCAACCAAGTACAATCTGTATCTTTACCGTGAGGAGGGTGTCGACCAGTACTCGCAGGAAAACATAGGGGTGCGTTCTTTCTACCAATTATTGAACTTCACAAAGCTCTGAACTCTCACTGACATATGGATATAGCTAAGCGGTGCACCTGTTCTCTTCCTCCCCGGAAACGCTGGTAGCTACAAACAAGTCCGCTCACTGGCCGCCGAAGCTTCGCGACACTTTCACGACGTTATTGCGTATGATAAGGACCGTCTAGATGCAGGAACTCGCAACTTGGATTTTTTTATGGTCGACTTCAATGAAGATATGGCTGCCTTCCACGGTCAGACTATTCTTGACCAAGCGGAATACGTCAACGAGGCTCTTGCGTATATTCTCTCTTTATACCACGACCCCAATCGCTCGCATCGTGATCCCAGTCTACCGGATCCGAGTTCCGTCATTTTGATCGGCCACTCAATGGGTGGTATCGTGGCGCGCACAGTCTTGACCATGGCAAATTACCAAGCGAACTCTGTCAACACCATTATCACCATGTCGGCTCCCCACGCCAAGTCACCTGTATCCTTTGATTCCGACATTGTCCATACATACAAGCAAATCAATGACTATTGGCGAGGCGCATATTCACAAGAATGGGCAAACAACAATCCTCTCTGGCACGTGACACTCATATCAATTGCAGGAGGTGCGAAGGATACTGTTGTACCATCTGATTATGCCAGTCTCGCTTCTCTTGTTCCTGAGACACACGGATTCACCGTATTTACATCTGGCATTCCGGATGTCTGGGTGGGGACCGACCATTTGTCTATCACCTGGTGCGATCAATTCCGAAAAGCCGTGATCAAATCACTCTATGACGTGGTGGATGTTCGTCGGTCAAGTCAGACTAAGCCTCGAGCGGAGCGTATGCGGATTTTCAAGAAATGGTTCTTGACTGGGATGGAGCCTACCGCAGAACGCACACTTCCACAGCAGGGTAGGTGTTTTTATCCTTGCTATAATTTTTCCTACTAATTTGATTGGTGTAGAACCCGATTACCTTCTTACGTTAGAGTCCAGCTCCAACAAGATCCTACCCCAAGGCGAACGTCTTGTTTTACGCGAGTTAGGAAATCATCAAGATTCGGTAGCGCATCTATTGCCCGTCCCTCCGCAAGGTGTTCCGGGGAAGAAGTTCACTCTCCTTACAGACCAGCCTTTTGACCAGCCAGATGGAAAGCTGGAGGTTCTGTTTTGCACGGTTTTCCCCATGCAAGCCGGACGTGGAGCTGCTCTCTTCTCGATGAGAATGGACCTTTCGCGCGGTGGGTCAGGCTCCACACGCCTGGCATGTAAGAATGCGGCTCCGGACAGGATACATCTTCCCGCATCTACGTCTTCATCACAAAAAGCCTTCAGCGATGCTCAGCCTTTTTCGTATTTGCAATACGAATTGGAGGAATTATCCGAGCACCAGTTCGTCGCCGTGGTAGATAAAGCCCAGAGTCGCACGAACGGATGGGTGGTTGCGGAGTTTTCTGATAGCTCCGATGCAGTTATTCCGACCCGTGTTGGACTCGGAAGGCTGCTCAGTGCTGGACTTCATGTGAAGCTACCCGCCAACAGGCCGATGCTTACGGAAGTCCAAATTCCGTCATTACATTCGAGTCTACTCGCATACAAGCTTTCTGTCCATAGTGCAGGTTGCCCTGGCTCGTCGCCACTGTTCACACCTCTTTTACGGCAATCAATGCCGGGACCATACGAATCCAAATTCTTTGTCAATGTTCATGATGTCGATGTGAACCTCCATGGTGTCGCGCCATATATGCCTCCACCGCTACGGGAAGAAGCAGAATACGGAGTTTCCTTCCACCTATGGTCTGATCCGACTTGCGCATCGAGCGTTGAGCTGTCCTTGAAAGTCAGCATTCCGCACAGTTTTGGAGAGCTGGTGATGCGGTATAGAACGGTTTTTGCAGCCTTTCCGCTATTGGTTGTTGCCCTTGTCTTGCGCAAACAGTTCAAGGTTTATGATGAAACGGGCTATTTCATTACGTTTATGGAAAGCTTGAATCTTTGTCTACGCTCATCGCTTCCTATAGTTATTACCATTCTATCATTGTTGGCATCATCTCTCGCCTCCAGCCGACGACTACCTCCGAACGATGACCCTTTTCATTGGCGCCGGAATTCGACAGAGACAGCTGTTGATTTTACCAAGTATGATCTTCTTCTTGGAGCACAGGATGCGTTTTTCTGGTTCCTTGTGCCTTTGTTTGGATTGGTTAGCTTCGGTGCATGTGTTTTGATCAACTATGCGTCGTTGTTGATTTTGAGTTTGTTGTCGTCTCTATATGGGATGCTGCGGACAAAGACTGGCTATATTCGCCGTGAAGACCGGTTCGTACTGATCGAAGTCTTGTATGAATCTCGAGCTAACTTGTATAGGAACGGACCGATTTTCTCCCACCCAAGTCCGCGCCGAAGGATAATAAATGCTAGCATACTGCTAGTACTTGTGGCAACTGTCATACCATATCAATTCGCATACATGGTTGCATGCATGGTGCAAATAGCGACGTGTGTACGGGCATTGTGGCATGTGCGAGAGACGGTACTTGTCCCATAAAATTCGATTTTGTGATATCTCACTGACGCACGATAGCAGCGATTGGCCAAAAGCGCGAGTTTCTTCAACTATGCCCATTCGATCTTTACACTCATGCTCTGGGTTCTCCCAATCAACATTCTTGTACTCGTAGTCTGGGTACACAATTTGGCTGTACACTGGTTGACACCATTTTCCTCCCACCACAACGTCCTATCCATCATGCCATTCCTCATCCTCGTGGAGACCATGACCAGCGGACTCATGATTCCGCGGATCTTCTCACGGTTTGTTTCCCCGCCACTGTCTAAGAAAATGTACTAACAAAAAACAGAGCCAAACATATCACATACATCCTCCTCTTCTGCCTCGCCGGCTACTCAGCTCTATACGGTGTCTCGTACGCCTACCTCCTTCACCACGTGGCCAATATATTTTCCGCATGGCTTGTAACCATATACCTCGCATCGGGCGGCTTTTCAGTACAACGCTTCATTCGAATCCTAGAAACAGACGATTATCATCTTAATAGCAACACAAAGAGCGGTAGCGGTAATAGCGGAGTATCAGAGAAGGATACGGGCAAACATCACATTAAGAAGAAGCCCTGATAGATTTCAGATTTTTTTTGTTTATATTTGTGTTCCTCTTCGTTTCTCCATTTGTCTATCTTTTTTTCCCTGCATAGACCGGCGCGTTTTCATGATTCTTAGCGTCTTGTCTTTTGTTTTTTGCTGTGTCTGATGTTCTTACTACGCTGTCATGGATATGCATGTACATCTATACGTTTGTTCCTTACGCTTGGCGTCCCTGACACCGTGACTTAGTAATAGTTTCTTCTTATACATAGACTTGTTGAAAGACATGGCGTTGTCGAATGAGTTATTAAATTGAAAATTGTCAGGCCATGAAATCCAATCATCATACCTTTGAGCTATATGATCCCAGATTCTAGAGCCGTCTACTTCTTTCCCCGAGGGAAACGTGGGCAGCTATATTGAAGCAAATACGTAATTCCGTAGCCATTTACATAAAGTCTACGATGCATGTGTAGGTTTGAGGTCAAATAAAAAAATTTTACTCCGATGCTATCCGAGACCGAAAAGAACCCTAGAACTCCGGAAGGATACCCACTTCCCGAATGAGAGGGTTAGGGTTGATATGTCGAGCCTAGAAAGTGGGAGTCATTCCATAGTGCGTTTACAACAATCTCTTATTCCTGAGGAGAGGAATCCAAATGCACCTTGGTTGTGTTGTCAAGCTTAAAGTCAGAATACCCATATATGAATCAAGTCCCTGTAGGTTGCTAGTTCTGGTGAGCCGCAGCCGATGCACATCAACAAGCGGTGTAACGCGGCGAAGCGACAAGTTTCCCGTCATATATATCAATATCAAACGTCAACTTTCTATCTGCTACACTTTGAAGATCAAGTACTTATAGGGAGCCGTTTGTGAGAGAATGGGGTAGATACGAGCTGTTATACGTGGCGGGGCTTCCTTCCATGAGGCTGCATAAAAGGTGCTGACCTAGACCACGGCGCTTAGGGCAAGGCTGGCAAAACAGCCTTGTAAGAATTTTGACAACAATGAGTCCGAGTTTGTCAAATGTTTTCCAGATACTTTACCAGAGCCAAAGCTTGTGTTTGAATGCAAATAGATAGAACACTCGAACATCGTAATATGACGGGTTCCATCCAACTGGGCCGCCATGACCAGGTGTATGCCGCACCCCAGGCCCGCTGGGACCTCAAGTTCACCAGACGCAACCTCAATCTCTATGGCATCGAAGACAAAAAACCCTTCAGACCCGACCTCACAGAAAGCGCTCGCAACAGAATCGATCAATTCTTCAGCCAGCAGATTCACGGCCTACTACCCAAATCGTATAGCTATCAGACCCTGCGCGATTTCCTGGCACTTGCGGATACCAGTATATTTGAGCAGGATGCATTAACGTGTTTGAGTGTGCAGGATCTAGCGAAAATCGTGCTCTTTGATGAGAGGACGGATGATCAGTCGCTGAATACGTTTACGTCGAGACAGTGGCAGGGGTATGAGCAGTATCCCCCTAGAGGAACAGCGGAGTATACCGCTGTACTGAATTCGAGGGAATGTTATGAGAAACTTATTCAGAAGGTTTGCCTGTCATTTCTTAAATCATCTACTTTGGGTCCGTAATTGACATGAGACAAGCGAGAACATCTTGGAAAGTCTTCTCCGGAACGACGAAGCATGTATGTCAATTATCTTCCTAGCCTTGGATGGAGCTGATGATATCTGAATAGTTACATTCAAGACCTGTCACCTTCGTGCGCAGTCGGTCTCATTCTAGCAGCTTCTCTCCGATATTCTGTTTTCCTGCGTGACTTTCTCTCCCGCTACGTCACAAATCGGGTATTTTTTGGAGTATCGATGGTATGATCAAGAAATCTTTGAAAGAAGGTGAACTCGTCTGAAAGCATTCCAGGAGTATCCCGTGCGCCCAGCAAGCCCATACGCCCTGGAATTCCATATCCCGTACTTTGCCTTACGAAAATCTTTCAGCACATCTGAGAAACTACACAGCAGTATTGTAGGCCGACGATCCGGCGTATTCGCCGACAGTTTCACGCGCAACTGCGAACCAGGTCAAAAGGAATTTTTCCACGAAGCGCAGGTCTCGGTCCTGTTAGTTGGAATAGATGAATGGGTGTGGACACTCTACTGTCTTGTCGAGACGCATTTTGAACAGCCGCGAGATTTGACTGAGCTTGAGCAGTACGTTACTAGCATGCGAGATGCGCCGTCCGGTCAGTTTGCAACGTATAAACAGCCCATCTGGAATCCGAGGGAGTATTTCTTGCTCGTTTTGTGTCGACGGATGGATCAGGCTACGTTGGAGTGGCAGAACTTGGTGGAAACTCTAGATCAGAGACTAAAAGACCTGGTAAGTTAGATTTCTAGATTCCAAGAACTTACTGCTAATGCTAAAATCTGCATGCAGGAAGATGATACCTTCGTCAAACCCTCAGCAGAGTCCCTCGCCGGACACAACTCAGACATCTCTCGTATCAACGACTATACCTGGGCAATCCAAGTGCTACAGTTATTCACAAACACGCTAGTGAAAACGATTGAATCATGGCAGGAATTCAGCCAAATCCATCTGCCCACATTTCTACCTGGTGAGGGCCAACCGGATTACTCGTCTCAGGTACCGAGTCATCTACAGCGACTCGATCGAGACATTTCCGAGTTACGGTACTTTCATACTTTGCTTGGGCAACGGATTGCCGCTTTTGAAAGTCGAAGGAGTATGGTGAGTCATATTTTTGCGCAGCGATCATCGCTCTGTGGATGGCCAAGATACTAATCTACATCAATGAGATCCTGAACACTTCAGCTCTCATGGAAACTAGAATATCAAATACTCAGGCGGCAGATATCGGGCTGTTGACCAAAGTGACAGTGGTAAGCGCACACAGAGATACACCGCCAATTCTACTCTATCTTTTGTTGGCTAACAAACAATCCACAGGTCTATCTCCCCTTGGGTCTGGTAACTGTAAGTTTAGCAGCTCAGAAACGCTTTCAGTAACTAACCTGGATATTACTTCTAGGCCTTCTTCAGCATGAGTTTTATGCAACTCGTCGGATCGTGGCGTTCATATCTGATCGTACTAATCCCGTTTACTCTGATTTCTCTTGTCATCTCATTCAATCTACAATTTATTTACTATGCTCTGAGATGGATCGGCCGAAAAATCAGGATGATGCGTCCCAGTGTCAATATCCTTTCTCAGTTGGAGGCAGGTTTGCATGTAGGATATGATAAGACGGCATGAACATTGAATCTTGATCATTTGGTATACAATAGAAATAAAACGATGGAATAAGTCCATAAGTTTCCTTCCTCAATCAAGACTTATCGGGTTAATAATCACGCACGTCGGCAGTACAGACACAACCGATGATGGCAATTTAAACAAAATTCTGTTGTATTTTCCGAATTAGGTCCTTCTCCACATTCACACTGTTGGGTACTCTCAGTCATGCTCTGTTTGAATGTGCAATATTTACGAGATTTTACTCACGCAGTACCACACAAATCCCCATCCTCCTGGAACCTTCCAGTATCCGAAAGACAGACAGCCCTGCAAGTGATGACCGTCAGAGTTGAGGTTTTCGAGTGTATCAGTTTTGCATTTGTTGCACCGCCCATGGCTGCAGTCGCAATTGTCCCCTGAAGATGTATAGTCGCCACAGTCGCACTAGATATTAGGTGTTAATTAGCACCTTGCTAAAAACATAATATGCAATAGACAATGTCGGAGGTGACAGAAGGATAGACCAGAAAGATCAATTATTACGCATGTCCAGCCGTGTTCAATTATGCCGGAGGGCATCGGTTTATATAGCTCAGGCTGTTTCCCCGAATCACATTTGACATGATGGCAGCTCGTTCTCATCTCGTTCAGCATCAGATTTCGATCCATGACTTGCCCAAGTATTCGACCGTTTCCAGTCTATATCAAATATGGTTCAGTATGTAGGTGAAATGTGGACAGCTTTAGGACTCTTCATCTCTCTATAGACAAGAAGATATGTGCTCGTGATGCCAGCAGTTTAGCAAGGCTGACAATCTCACACGGCAACATGGACATATCAGAGCCAAACACGTGTCGCTCAGCCTCGCGAGAAGTCAAATACGAGTATGTAAATGAGATAGCGCAAGATTGCATGTTTCCCCAGGTCTGTCCTACGTACTTCACCTGGCAGATAAATGTTCGAGTTTTGGGTATCCTGCAAAAACGGCGCATGTGATAGGATCAAGCCATACATGTATGGAATAACTCGTCGACGCATAATTACCAACTCTACAAGACAAGAAATGCAGCACTGGCAAATTAAATATACGCCCTGCAATCATCCAGAATCTCCGACTACATTTCTATTACAACATGCCTGGGGAGTTTCTATCTCCATACGTAACTTAAAACCATAACCCTAAAATGTGCCGCCAGTAACCCTCTCGGCATGCCGCAACCTCAATGACTGCGGTCTAGATCTATTAGGGTTGTCCGCGGGAAGCCCTAACCCGCCATCCATCCCAAAAGTGGAGTCCACGTCGTTTTTCTTATGTTATAAAAACCTCATCTCCCCTGACATCTCGTCCCTGAAAAAAATTTTCAGCAAGTTATATGTAATACATGTAACACGGGGATGGCAAAGATCCATTTTCTTGGAGGCGATGGGTACGGGGGATTGTCTGATATATGGAGATCATGTGTTTTCAGGCCGAGGATATGCGTGCCATTGTTTTACTTTTCTGCCTTATTCTATATGTACATAGGCTTGTCGAGTATATTCTATAGCTTACATGCGCAGAATTAAAGTATACAAAATTCGATTTCTGCCTACAAATGACTCATACACACACTAAATCTGCTTAATAATAGCTCAATTACAAACTCAAGCCTTACGAATGACGTCGGCCTGCAATAAGGTTGACTCACGATGCACAGCCATGTTCATGACCAAGCAGCACTTACAAAGCACGGAGTTCTTATTCCAGGCTCTCTATTCCGTAGCCTAAAACCACTTACATAGTTAGCAGTGTACTAGTATAATCCGTGCAATAGTTCATCCCTCTATAGGGCTGAGCACGGTAAAAAGTGGATCTTCGGAATAGAGAGTCATCACTCGGAATGACTCCCCACTTTAAGCCGATGTCTTTCGGAGTAGCTCTTTTGCCCTGAATGTTCTATACTTCATATGGGCTCCGTCGACAAGAAAAGTCTCACAAGCCTCGTTCCTGGGCTGCGGTTGGTCAGGAATTGAATCTGCTAGAGCTAGCGGCTTGATTCTGGGCCTTGGGGCCCGGGTCATATGGATCACTCTGGGTGTCGGAGTTGGAGTGGATTCGGAATGGGTTGTATAAAAGTTTTTGATGGTGAGGTATAGGTTTTGAGGTCTATGAGGTGAGAAGAAGTATATAAGGGGGTGTAAGTCCTGGGTTGGATTTGGTTTTATTCTCATCATCATCATCATCACAATCAACAAGCAAGAACAACAACAAGAACAAAGCAAAACATCAAACAAACTCCTCATCCTCAAACCATTTCTACTACAAACCACTCCTCCAACACTCTTCTCTAAATCAACAAAATGTTCGGCCTCGACGCCCCCAAAATAACCCGCCGCGAATTCGACGGCTCCGACCCCCAACTCCAACTCGCCATGGCATACGCCGCATCCAAGAAATCCGCTCCAACAAGCGTGAGCACAAGCGCAGTCTCATCTGCCCGTCCCTCCGTCGATGATGAGAAGCAGCGCAGCGCTTCCACATCATCCGGCAAGTCTGCGTCTTCGCTGACGGATGCGCAGAAGAAGCGGTTCAGCTTCTTCCGTGCTGCGGGCACTGTGCTTTCGCTGAAATGAGCTGTTCATCGTGTATCCATTCAGTCCTTTTCGGGGATGGATACATCTGTTGTTCTCAGGCATCTTTCTGAGATGCCTGGGAGAAAACAACAATCTTTGAAAGACAAAACGACAAAAAAAAAACATAACGACGGTACGACGACCAAAATTCATTCTTTTATCGACTTGATTTTCGACTCATTCATTCATTCAATATACCACCTCGCGAAGACTCGATACTGCATTCACCTTCATCATTCACGTTTCAAACATTATACACGGATAAAATTCAGACGGAATCGGAGTTTGGGATAGACATTTCATTTGTTATACATGTTACTAGTTTTAGATAATGATAATAATACTTATGACCATCAAACACTACAAGTCTACCGTATATCACAATCAGCGTAGAAAGCCTTTATTGTTGTCTGTAAAGTAAGAACTATACCATCCCATCCGAAACCGAACCAAACCCAAACTCAGAAATCAAATCAAAAGAAGCAGAACCCATTCCCCATCCGATTGAGAGAAAAAAAAAAAAAACAAAAGCATGACACATAGAGCGGCAGATGAAGAAGTTTAACCGCCGAATCCGTAAAGGGTACGACCCTGTCGCTTAAGCGCATAGACGACATCCAACGAAGTCACAGTCTTCCTCTTGGCGTGCTCGGTGTAAGTGACTGCGTCACGGATGACGGATTCAAGGAACGATTTGAGGACACCACGGGTTTCTTCGTAGATCACTGTACACCAGGTTGTCAGTACACATCCACCTCGCAGATAAGTAAAGGAAGAAAGGGGGAGGAAGTAAGAGAACGTACTGGCAGAAATACGCTTGACACCACCACGTCGCGCAAGACGACGAATAGCGGGCTTGGTGATACCCTGGATGTTGTCGCGGAGAATCTTGCGATGACGCTTTGCGCCGCCTTTGCCGAGGCCTTTTCCGCCTTTGCCGCCTATAGAAAATCCTGTCAGTATATGGCAAGAAGACAAGGATGGTAAGATGTTGTATATAGTATAGTATAGTATAGTATAGTACTATACTATACTATACTATACTATACTATCATGTCATGTCATGTAGGTTGTATGGTGAAGTAACGCGTCGCTTACGTAACGCCTACGCATCACGACCCTGAACATCACCACACCACACCAGATCACCACAACACGACACGACAACATCCAAAAACAGTCGAAAACAAATAGAGAAAAATAGATACTTACGTCCAGTCATGATGAATAAGTAGATAGAAGATCGAAAAACGATGAAAAAGTGATGAAAAAGTGATGAAAATCGATCAATTTGATAAAATTTGATGCGTGGTGGTGGATGAAAATCAACGCGCGGAGAGGAGAAAAGAAGAAGAAAGAGAAGAAAAGGGCGGGGGAATTAAGTACTTAAATACAGGGCGGAGGTTAGTATGCAGAACGAGAAATCAGCATACCTGGGCACGGCACGGCAGGTGACTAAGCCCTTCTTCTCCCTCTAAGTTAGTTAACTAGCAGATAAAAGAAAGAATGTTGTTTTTGGGCGTTTGATTGGCGGGTTAAATGTGTCTTATGAGGTGCTGCTTTCCGATCGACTGTTTCGTGGTTTGGATGGGCCAATCAGGGCACAGGGATCAATGGTTTGAGGGCGGGTAGGCTAGGACGGATGTGGAAGTCACGTGCTGTCGTTAGGGTTGAAGGATCGATCTTGATTCTTGCGTGTCGTATACTTCGTTGCGCAGAACGACTGCGTGTTATGTGTATGATAGGTAGGTAGATGGAGACCTGCCTACTGGTCAATTTGTTCACCGTTCATTTGGAATATTCCGTCAGAGTGGCTACCTACGCAGCACCTAACCATTTGCTGACGCCCTCTGGACAGCTCATCGGGCCGAAACACCTGCAGTAGTCGGGACCAGCTCAGGTAGTTACCTACGTAGGGATTTACTATGAGTCAACATCTATTCTACTGTATATATTCTATTCATCTACTCATCTACAATCAATTACTGGAAACTCTTCTGCTCGATAAATGATATATGCATATCGATATGTATAACATAACTCATCTCATAATTTCATCTCGCGTCTCTCATCGACGACAACACCAGTCATCAGACTCATGACTTGAAAACTTTGAAAACAATAACAATATACATAACAAACGCCTCAACTCAGAAAAGAAGAGATGATTTGAACGAAAGAAAACAAAAAAACCCACACATGTTCAATAATTTCAATGTTCGATGATCGACACTTTTCCCAAACTCCGTGAACGAAGCAATGCAACATACTTGTCGAGAGACTCGAGACAAGTCAACGCCAGAAATCAGGCCCACGACAACGACACAGTTAAAATGCATTAGACGATAAAGATATTCGATAACAGATGAAGAGAAGACGGAAGACGTTCGAGATATGCTCATAGGTATCATGTCGGGATATTAGGGGTATGTTGAAAGATTCCACAATTTGAGCTAGATTGTGCGAGGTGTCGGTTATAGTGGTGACGTTTATAGTGGTGACGATGATAAGAATCAGCCGAGAATAGCAGCAGGCTGCGATTCAAATCCCGACCGAGAAATATGTCCATGGTACATCGGATTGAAGATAATGGGCGATCCATTAAACGAGTTCGTTCCTTTTTTCGAAGATTCGGTGTCAGTTGCCAAGTTCATGGCAACCCCAGAGTCAACACGAGGCATGGCATCCGGCGATACACTGCCGGAAGTACTTTTGCTCGAGTTTAAACTGCCTTCCACTTTGGGCGAACCAAACTATACTCGTTAGTTAAGCCAATTAACGAAGTGACACGGGAATGCTTACGAAGCAGTACTTGTCTACCAACTCCTTGTAGGTAGGCGACTCCAAATGAGGCTTGCCAATAGCAGACGACTGGAAAGCATCCCGCGGGTGGGCATGCACAGTGGTCAGGCTCTCGCCTCGCGAAGACAGGGACTTTGCTTTGGCTGACAACGTAGTGCGGTCCTCGGTGGCACCGCTGCTTCGTGCGGCCGAAAGCGACAGTCCAAAGTCATATCGATTACCAAAAGCCTGACGACCCGGTTTCTCTCTCGGCTTGGGTGCTTCGAACAAATCGTGCGAATCCAGTGTGGTCAATCGGAATCCTAGACTATCGTCATGTCGATCGCTTCCATCAAACGACGGACCAAAGTCGTCGAAACTTGCAGGCGGCATCGAACGAGGCCGGGCTGCAGTAGACGGATTGTGTCTACTGCGAGGCAAGGCTCGAGCACGGTCGCGAGTCGGCGTTTGTTCCTGGGCGGGCTGGGTCTTTTCAGACTTGACAAACTGTATTTGATAGTTCATGTGGTCGTTGTTGTCCCAGTACTCCTGCCCTGCTACGGTATAGCGAATGCAGACTTGAAGAGTCTTTGATCCCAAGTCAGTGATATCAGAAAGTTTGATATTGAAATCAAACCGATCGAACCCGTCGTGGGCCTGCTTCTTGCGAATATCGTGGTTATACTCCGCCCTGACTTCGGAAACCGTCTTCCAATAATCAACAGTAAAACGAGCCACAACGTGCTTGTGGAACGCCAGATTGGCGACAGATACCACACCCACGAGATTTTTGTGATCAGGGGAGAGAAACACACGTTCCAGGCGGACGGGCTGTTGTTTACGAGCGGCTGGATTGGAAGGAAAATTGGGCAACTTGATTTCCCACTCGGCACTTGGCTGAGGCCTTTTGAACGGATATTCGTGCTCCTCGCAGTATGTCTCAACTGGAGATGTGTTTGCACTGACCGCCAATGGCTTATCGAGCTGGAGAAAGTGTCGGATGTGTTCTAGTTGCGCATCGAAGTGGACATTTTTCGAGAAAGTCGGGGTTCCGGGCATGCTAGAGGGTCGACGTCTTGACCGTAATGCCGGACGGACCAGTTCACCAGATTTCTTGCGAACCATGGGTGGTTTACGTCCCTCTTCATCTTCATCACGGTCACTTTCGGAGGACGTCTCTATCGAGTCAGTGATCAACAGACTGCCTTCTGTGGACGAGCGAGAATGAGAAATTTTTCGTGCTTCAGGTGTGAGTGCTGGCACTACGCTTGTCATTGCGCTAGTTTCTTTCTTCTCTTCCTGTCCTTCATTCTTTTTCTGAGCGTTCAATGTCCGAATAGCGGCGTCGATCAAATCCACATGATGAACGTCGGTTGGGGATGTTTCCTCGTCACTCGAGTTTCCTGCCGACTCTGGTGGGGAAATCACGGCGCCTGAGGGAATGATGGCATTATTTCGAGGAGGAGGAGATTGTCGAAGACTAGCATGAGGGTCGACCGTCATAGACCTGTCTATGTTAGCTGATTTCATGTGATAAGAATTATAAAACTTACAATGAAGTCCTGTCGGTCGAATTGCCTTGTCCAACAGGCGGAAGAGATGCTTTGCTATATGAAGGACTGCGTCGGTGTCGACGAAGATATGACTGTGACGAAAACGACGAACGAGGTAGTGTTGGGCGTTGGGGATGTGCGTGTGATAGTGAGTGCGATGAGTGTGATGAAGACGCAGAGGAGGTCTCTGGCGAAGGGGAGTGAGTATGCATATGGGACAGCGAGTCAGAGGACGTTGCAGCGGTGACTGGAGTTTGTGCTAGGTGAGGAGGGAGTGGCGCTGCGGGTGACATCTGAAGCGGCGAAGTGTAGGGCATTGTCTATACAATGATATCACAGCTGGCACAGCGAAGCCAGTGGCTATATGAGTGGTATTCCACCCTGCGTTTGGTTAGTGTTTGTATGAAACGATGAATTGATTGATTCTCGATGATGTGATGGAAGGAAGATAATCGATTGGAATGTCGAGGTGGAGGGGTAGAGAAAAGGGCGGGTGGTATGATGGCCGAGGACCTCAGGTGTCGATAAAACTTCGTCGAGGAAGGCACGCCCGGGTAGTGTTCGCAATCGCATGATACAGCAAAAGCCGCAACAAAAGCAGCAACATAGACGGAGTAGTAAACTTAAAGCACTCACCTGTTCAAACGTCAATCAGACATGTACAAAGATTTCCAGCATCCTTTGACCAAGTCTTCAAACAGAACAAAAAATGGTCTGCAATCCTCCGTGCGATGCCCTCAAACCCCGTTAGTTAGGGGAAAAGTGAAGGAAAGAAAAGAGAAAAGAGGCAAAAAAAGGTGTGAAGAGGAGAAAGTATATGACTATTAGAGTAGTTATAAAACGGGAGATCCGGAAGGGTGGGCGCTGATAATGTATGGTATCGACAATACCTTGGGTAACGGACCAAGTGGATTTATCCCTGCACCTGGTAAGCACGCTAACATCCTGACTAAGTCTCGATGAGCATAGCATCTCTTGACCAAAAATGGCGCCTCGCCGGCCGGTCTATGGTTGGATTTTAGTTTCTGCTTTCTAGTCAAGTAATTTAGTTTGTACCTTGAAATAGTTGATACTTTGGCTCTTACGAGCAGACTAGACAACTAGACACTGGACAGCAGGCGTGGTACAGTGGCGGCAAATCCTCGCCACCGTGAGAGACATGGAGACATGGAGATAGTGCGAACCAGGAAAAAGATGGAGGGTTACAACTCCGGAGCACACTGACTGACCGACCTTTGACCCAAACCAGAGATAGACAGACAGAACAAGCGAGGTGGTGAATGGCAAATAGCAAAGAAAACCCAGATGGACCGGTCTGGGAGCTTGGATCTGCCTTGGTTAGGGCCGTGCGAGGGCGTCCGGGATGCCATTGGATGGAACTGGCTATCTGTACGACTTTTTTCCTGGTTGTTATACTTTATCAGCTTATCCTGTCTCTGCAAATCTCTGTTGTAGATTTATTTGATCAATTGAATGAGTTCATATTGATAATCACTTTACTCATTGACTCAGAGAATCATAATGAGTCAAGGATAATCGAATCGCCTCATACGCTCCCAGCATGCAGCCACTGAGATGGTGGGGATCCACCACAGGAAAACTTTGATAGTCTAGCTCGGGCCTTGTACGTCCTGTATTATTGCTGTATCCCGAGTACGTACATATATTACAACGCCTTAATACTATATGTACACTGAGTCCAGACGACGGAGTCGTTGCACGTTCTTTGCAACGTTACCTTGATTGTTGTTGATAAGGGTTTCCGTGGTCCTGTCTGCAGTATTTCATGGTGTAGCATTACATAATCGTACCATTGGTATCGATACATACGGGCCAGCCCACTCCGAAACATGCCATCAAACGCCATCGCAAATCCATGTCCACGCCATTGACTGTCCTGACACCTAGCCGCGCAAATTCTGCGTCCAGTAACTGCCTGGACATGGACAATAATAATATATTAATAGTAATAGAGTAATAGAATATATCGACAATCAACGCCACATCCCAACACACAGTACTATATAGTGCTGCACAGACAATCGTCACGCCACCATGCAATTGTATCCTACCATGAAATTGTGCGCAGCTGGACTATGATTGACTGCAGCTGGAACGTGAAACCTGCATGCTGAGTACTCTGTAGTAGCCGCCTATGCAGAAGTGGGTAATCGATATGATAGCACTAAATACTTGTAGATAAAGGCTGAACAAGCCCCACTGCATTCGCCACTAGTTCCCAACGTTTATCGCCTGCACCACAAGATGAGGGCACTATTCGCCGATAACGCACTACACGTGCTGGCTTGAAGCTATTGCGCTCTACATCCCAGATAACATTTACGTACATGTACATATACATATACACCATCGAAGAAATAAAAATTTTCATCTCGGTATTTTTTTTTCTCTCTCCTCTCTTTTCTTTTTCTGTTTTCATTATCGGCGCCGAATCACTGAATCGCTTCCCGTGTCGACCGACGACAAACCGACAATGACGCTATCAGTCAAGGAACTTGGAACTTGGAATTTGTCGCTTGCTGACGTCCTATGTAGTCTGTCTCTACGCGCACTACGCAAGCACGGCAGCCGTAGGGGCCCGTACACAGTAGGAGCTGGCTAACAAACGAACGACTAATTTAGCGTCTTTCCACTGCGGACCTGGAGTACATAACCCTCATGTACCTTACCAGCACTATGACGCAGTGATGGGACTTCTTGCCATGTACTCCATCCAGTACTCCAATAATCTCCACGACGAGAAAGCTCTGACTTGAATGTGTCGACAGTGGGGCGCCTCCAAAAAATGAAGCCAAAGTCGCAGCCTGGCAGGCAGGTTGGGGATGCTATTCAGAGTTCCGCTTCTTCAGACGACTCAAAATTCGCTGTTAGGACTATATTCTCAGTAATGAATCAGGCGAACGAGTCTGCTTGCTTTGTGTTTATTGGTTCATCCCGTGTCCATTGGCCATCGATATTCCCCATTCAGTCTATCCATGACACGATTTACCAGAGTACGGAGCAGACCACCACCCCTTCCCCATGGTACGCAACTGTCTTGATATAAAAGATACCTAAGAAATATCAGAGCAAACAAGTTAGCGCCGAATTTCCAAGGCACGAATTGGCGGGAGGATGCTCATGACGTCATGGAGTGCACGACGTATGAAGTTGTCAGGGTCTAGGCCTTGTCTATCCTCTGCGAGAGTAGATACTAAACAGAGTACGGACTCCGTATGTGCGTTATCAATTGCGGAATACGAAGGGAGATACTACATAGTACATAGTATGTTTCAGGAAGACACAGGATAATAATATACAGTTATATTAAATATTAATAAAACTCTGAATAGCGTCATTTTTTTTTTACTCTTGCTCTTTTCTTTTTCGGATGCGATAGAGAAAATGCTGGGATTACACGTGTATTACTCATCCCCTGTCCGTACGCTGTATGTATCAGGTAATACTCCGATAAAATACGGTAGATGGTACCCACCGCGGAGATACATGGGCGTCTAGAGAACGCGGCGAGGTAACAATCTTCCGAGATGCGGCCAATCAAACCGTGTGTATACATTTTCTATGTGCGTACAGTACTCTATACTAGTCTGTAGGTTAGGGGAGAAGTCCGAGAAGGGTTTTCATCTGATATGGTTTAAATCAAATCAAGAACTTGTGCATAGTCATACTGCCTCTTAGGTCGTATCACGGCTCTGACTACTCGCTAGGTTTGAGCTATGTGCAGCTTGGAGTATACTTTCCGCAGTCACATAGGGCTGTGTGTGCATTAGAGCTATGTATGTGCTTGTCACCTGCCACTATTCGCAAGATTTGGACGCTGCATGAGTTATGAGGTGCATGGATTGATTGTCTTAGCGGCTGGACGATTCGAGTAATCCCGTCTCATCTTTCGTACTACTCGGACAACAAAGATGCCCTCGAGAGCAACAATATTCGTATATATCGCGAATGCACAACTCATTATTATTAATAATAATAATAAACTTCCATGTATATAAGCAAAACGACACTAGTGGCTGTGTATATCTTTGTCCTCGACTGCTCCGTATGCAGACTGTCCAGTGCCCAATGCCCCGTCCATGCATCCTGCAAAAGCAAAGACAAAGCAAACACCAAAAAGTCAAAGATCGCCTCGTCTAAATCCAATCTGTTTGCCGGTGAACGATTAACCTTTGATACGCACTCGACATACATCAAAGACACAGATCTAGATCATGATAAAAAAAATTTTTCTCTTTGAAGTGAGTAGATATACCGCAAACAGTAAAGAAAATAGAACCTGCCTGGTCAAAACCTAGTCGTCCATGGTATCGCCATATCCGCACCGGCCCATGGATCCCCTCTCCATATTTTCTACTCCGTACCGAGATGGACTGACTTGGGGATTATCTGCGGAGAGTTGATATACACTCCCGCCTCCGGAAGTCAACTTTCTCACCTGGCTACCCTCCTAGGCAAAGATAACCTTATTCTCCTTCCCATCCAATCCATTTGTTCGCTGGTATATCTCCTCCCTTCCTCTATCCAAAAAAATTTATACTCCGTATGGGGCTGAGGCGAGAAGCATTGACTCTGCCCAGCAAAAGCACGGATACATAATGGTCAGTGCTTCGCAACCAAACCGTTGAACTTTGACCCTTTCCTTCATAATTGCACGCATGTAGTATGTCCTCCGTGTGGGCGATCTCGCTAAGTCGTTAAGGCACGGATGTCGTCGAGTTCGATGGCTTGAGACATTCATAATGCCAAGTCTGTGCCTGAGTGAGTATTTTTTTTGTAGGATATACATACCGCGTTCGATATTGAGATTTATCGTCTGTGCCATGGTGAGATGAATACATAGTAGAGTCGTATTGTTTGTATGTATTGGTCTTACGATATGGACTAGTACTAATATGGCTAGTGCAACTGATGGGGCACATGTCAGAGCGAGACGGGACCAATCAGAATGCCCAAAAGGGGCATTGTCGTACGGTGGTGGTAGGCGCTGTATAGATCTGTAATTTATATACGTGCTGTGATACGTACAGACAAAGGAATACTGTACGAAAATATACTCTGTTGATCAACGGATCGGCATAGTTGTTAAGCATATCACGAACTCAATATGAGTGAATCTTCCCTACAAAACTCTCTCCTTTTTGTTTCAATTCTCGTCAATCTCACGAAGAATGGAGATACGTAGTTAACCGAAGTTTTATAGTTATTAATTTCAACCCTTGCTGCTTCTGCTATCAAAAAGGCCCGTCCAGCCCTGTCACCAGCATTAAGCGACCACACTAGCCCCCGTTAGAGCTAGCACTCCTGCTGGTCCCACGGTCTGGCCCCCTCGTCTTTTGTACCCTTCCCTGTTTTGTATCCTTTTGTCCAGGCTATCAACCTGCACTTCCCTGTTTTGTCTATCAATATCCTGACAACTTGATACCAACAGGCCTCCTGAGTCGTACAGAGTCCACAGACGCATGCATCATCTATATCCATGTCGATACCGACATTGATCTTAAGGAAATAGAATCAGGTGACTTGATTGCATGCCTGCATTCGTCTATCTTCAGGCCATTGTATGACCCGACTAGTCACTCTTATCATCGCATAGTCTCGTTGCACAGCTCTGCCATGACGGGATTGTACTCGGTATGGCCGGTGGTCAACATCACAAAAGCGGTCAAGAGGATGGCTATGAGTGGTCGACTGCTCTCTACTGTCTAGAATAGATATCGATCTCACGAGAGAATCTACCTGTCATGCACAATATTCCTTGCAATGAACGTGCGTTGACACTGACCTCTGTACAGAATATACGGATATGGAGTATGGAGTTCAATTCATGGAGTAAAACTGTCACCTAGATTGTTGTCTAGCTAGTAGCTACTGTTTCTGGAGTTGGAGCTAACTGGAGAATACGAGACTGGAGATCAACGCCTGTGGCTCAGTGGCTGACCCTTATCTGCGGGGCTCGAACGAGCCCTCAGCAGTCAGCAACTCAGCGCAATGTGTGCGTACTGTGTGGTGGGTGCTCTGACCCAATCCCCTGTCAGCGTCAAGATGCCAACTCAACCACCTCATGTCGAATGTCGAAGCTCCCACTGAAACAGCGAACCAACAGTCCGAGCCATCCGAATACTCGCCTACATACATATCCCAAACATAGCCCAGCACTAGAAAGAACCCCTTCTTTGTCTGAGATGCAACGGCCGTGCACATCCCCCTCATCTTGTCGCTTGTATTCTCCAAGCGAGCACGAGTATTGGGTCAGCAAGGCGGGGTAGCTGATAGCTTCGTGTGAGCTATCACATACCTTAATTCCACCATGCGAGTCCGTTGTATGCACTTACATACAGTACGTATGTACATACAACATCCCTGTATCTATCCCTGTCCTTGACTTCTTATCCCTGTCGTTTACACGCAAGCAATCAGATTAATGACGGACATATTTTGACTTTGACCTCCAAACTTTGACTTCAGCCTGGGTGCAGCGGCAATGCATACCACAAAACCGCATTAGTATTGAATACGAGTATAGATACATTAATATATTAGATATCCTCCATGATTGCGGATGCTATTCTCATGCACCTTCTTGAACAGAAGAAATGGACTCGACGCCGCCGCACTGACTGCACTGACAATCCAGGGTCCGGGTGTACCTGGCCTAATCAATTTCTTCAGTCTTCTGTGGCCAGTCTTCAACAGATTGTTGGTGGTGGTGGTGATGGCTGCCAGCACAGACACACCCTCCACCACACCCTATATTTACATATCAGATATACATAGATAGATAGAAGGTTTTGCGTTTGCCTCTACCTAGGTATCTATTGATCGGTTAGGTATACAAGATGGCTGTTATTCATTGACTAGTAGGCAATCAGCGATCGGACTATTTATATTAAACTTTCGAGATGAGTACATCTTTTGTACATGTACATGTACATACATACATACATACATATGTATATCGAATTTAGAGTTTGGGATCATATGTTTTATGCGCTTCGAGACTCTGTCGAATGTATCGAGCGCGTGTTTTGGTTCAGACCGACTTTTGGTATCGGATGGATTCATGGATTCGATTGAGTCTGGTGTTACGATGAAACATTTGAATGGTTGCGCCAAGGAGATACTCACGTACCTCTTCACTTTGTCTACTCTATTGTCCCATTGTATAGCTAGATGCATCGATCGATTGTTACGCTCGGAGGCTCGTCCTACCCCTCCGTCACCCGCAATCTCTCGTTTGGATAGTACACCAGAGACATACCTATTTATGCTCCTTTG
Source organism: Talaromyces verruculosus (assembly GCA_038993655.1). Lineage (NCBI taxonomy): Eukaryota > Fungi > Ascomycota > Eurotiomycetes > Eurotiales > Trichocomaceae > Talaromyces > Talaromyces verruculosus. The sequence continues at coordinate 103,543 of JBBVQN010000015.1, read as the reverse complement.
TAACGCCTGGGGTTCGGAAACATAGGGTGACACTGACTCAACATTAAGTAGGTCAGAACACGATTTGATCAAGACCGGGTGGCGTGGCTATTATCGGCCCATATAATTAGCAAAATGTGGAGGCGAAGTTGACTTTCTATATTGCATGTGCAGTGGTGCTCTTCACGGCATAATAGATGGGTAGACCAGTCCGGCCTGAATCGACATTGACAAAAATAATATGGGGAAGGGCTGCATGGCTGTAAGTATTCGGATCGTATATTGTTAACGTGTAGATGAGGAGACGGTAAATTCATCAAATATACACTTCATTTCTACCTGAATACACTCGTAGGTACGGAGTACTTCAGTATCCTCACGCTGTCGTAGGCCTAAAAATTTACCCGAATGGGAAGGCAATCACCCAATTCGGCAAAATGTGGCACTGCCACTATACATCCTCCTATATTGCGTTCTATCACAGTTTGCCACGAGCATATGTAATCGATTTCTTGGTGGTGTGCAGAATGGCCATTGTGTATGTACAAGCTTCATGATCCGGGGTGCAGAGGAAGGATGATGAATAAATTGTTCGTGGGACATACAGTCATACACCTCATCGGCTGATGGGATGGAGGTTGTACAACGTTAGCATAAAGATGGCATGTCGAGCCGACGGTGTTGGACTTATTACACAAAGGACTCAATGCGGGCAGGAAGTCACGCATTCAATTGATTAAGATGTTTCATTAGATGCCACGACGGTGAAAGATTCTATGCGATAATATCGACTACTCATTTGCATCACCATTGCCACCGTCCTCTTCAGTGTCCTTCTGAGTCTCATTCTCTTCATCATTTTTGTCCTCCTTGCTCTTATCACCCTTGCCACCAGCGGCATCGTCTTCATCGGTATCTAAACCCTTCTCGTCATCGCCATTCTCCTTTGTATCGCTAGCACCCTTGCCGTTGCCACCGATATCACGTTCATCGTCCGTATTGTCATCACTAGTTTCGGAGACATCATCACCACTGTCCTCCGCCTCAGCTTCATCCTTTTTGTCCCCTGACTCCTCCTCTACCGCGTCCATGAGTAGCTTCGCCATTTCATCATCACTGATAAGGCTCACACCCCCCTGTGCAATAGTCTTGCCACCGTATGTCTTCCTTTCTCGTCCCTCATCCCAGACCACATCGTCATCATCATCCTTGTCGTTCTGAAATTCGTCATCCGCATCCTCGGTGTCCGCTAGATCGTGCGTAATCCTTCCTCGCTTGCGCTTCTCATAGTAAGATGGAGGAACCGTCTTCCCGCCCGTAGAAGGATGCGAAAACGAAGACCTTTCCGACGGAGCCGCGGTCTCGCTCCAGTTTGATGACAGAGGCGTCGTCGATCCATCGTAGGCACGCTTCCTACCCTTTGTTTCCAACGAGGACGACGACATTGTCATATTTTCAACCATTGCCTTTGCCTGATTCTCAAACTCCGTCTTGATCATATTCATTCGTCGTCTTTGCAGCATTTTCTCCACATCCCTGATAAGCGCAGCCTCCTCTCCCTTGAGAGCCGTACTGTCAGGTCTCATAAGATGGCGCTGAAGTTCTTCAAGGTGTAATTTCTTCGCCCGTAGCTTCACGTCTGCGGGACATGCGGCGAGGCATTCTTCTAGATCTGTAAGGACCTTCTCAAGTTTTTCTTGCTGTTCAAGGCGCTTGCGCTGTGCACTTGACATGAACGAGTTCGTAACCAGATAGCCTCCACCGCCAGTAGGAATCAAGTTCGTAGCTGGTAGATTCGTATGCACACGTCCGTATGACGGTGTCGAGACTCGTCGGCATGAGGCATTGGGTGCGTAATCCAAGTTTTCATACGAATCTTTTCCCATGATGATGTTCTGTTGCGAACGACGATATCCCATGCGCAAATCCTTTGGCAGACGACGACCTTGTTGCGTCAATGTCGGCACCCTTGTTGGCGTGACGAATGGATTTGAGTTTGGGCGAAAGGGTCCTGGACGTTTGGTTCTGCGTGCAAAGACTCCCACTGCATCGTCATCATCGTAGTTGTAGCCATCGCCGTCGATGTTGGCGCTGTGGTTGTTCTCTGACTTGACGAATGACGCTCCCTGTATAGTATCATCTGATGATGGAGTACCTTGAGACGACTGCTCAGGCGTAGCGAATCCAGATAAGAGGGTGCTACTGTCCAAATTCTGTGCGCTAGACAGCACTGTGACTTTGAGAATGTTAGCCTTGGACAATGAAGTAGAGTAGAATGGTGTGGGCTTACCTTCAGGCTCCACGTCGATGGTGTTGTCGCCGTCTTCGTCGACATATTCATTGAATAGGTCCAGCGTGAAAGCTGGAGGTCTGAATAGCGATGGTTTGTCTGAGGACATTGTGATGTTTGTAGTGTCGTGTTGTGATTGTCCAAGTGAGGTGAACCGTTGGTCGGGGTGGGCAACTTCGGTGTTTTGAGAAGGTAAAATCGGAGGATCAGGTGAAGTGAGGTCAATGAAATCCGGAATTGGAGGTGGTTTATCAGTCGAGTCCATCTTGTCAAGAATGGATATGAAAGTAGTGCACTGGTTGTAGATAGAAAATTGGATCTGGCGCAAGCTAAGAAGTGAGGTAATCATAAGACTTGTAGGAATTTCGAGTAGGAGAAATTGGCAACCCACAGAGGAAAGAAGGAGAATAAAAGTGACAAGTCAATGACATGAGTGGGAATCAAAGCTGGTCGAAAGGTGTGTGTGTGTAGTAACTGGAAGTCTAGGAAGTCGCAAGTGAGATGGGATACAAGCCAATGTCTCTTCAGCTGGAGAATTCCGAATGCTCTGACTCCATCTCTCAACGTGGTGTTATGAGAAGTGAGATGATCGAAGATTGAACCAACGAAGAGGATCAACAACTATGTGAGAAGCATTCGTCAACCTCGAAGATCTCAGATAGAACAAGCATACCACTGATGACAAATGCCAAGATGGTACAAAAGTGAAGATTCAACAACTATCTCAGAAGCACCAATTCTTCTACCCCTGTAAGTACAACCTCGCAGCAGCCCTGAATTGAGTGCATCTACTCGTGATCATCCAACTTCAACCCTCCCTACATCCGCTCGCAAGTAAAGAGACAAGGCACTGATCAATAACACTCTCCAGAAGCAAGGCCCATCAACTATGATATTGAGATGGCCCCGAACACAGAGCAAACCGGCCAACAAGAGCGCAATCGATTCACCACCACCAAACCTTATAGTCTAGAGAGACTCCAGAAAGCGCTTCTTCTATTCGGAAAGCGCAAGCTTGCCGCAAAGCGTAAGCTACCATATGGCAATATCGGAGAGTTCGCCGCCAGTTACAATCTTCGAAAACGGAATGCGTCTCGCTTGAGAGAGATTGACCTGGATATACCGGATGATGATGAGAACGATGACAATTATCAACCCAGAAGACCTCCTACTCGAAAAAGGAGGTCTACACAACCCCTGCCATTGACAACTGTTGAAACAGCGCCAACAACCCGCATAGTCAAGCTTTCGTTTCCGTCAGTACGCGGAAAATCCTTGCTGTTGCAGCTAAAGCATGCGGAGATTTTCCAAGACTTCGTGGGCAGCGACGACGATGAAATGGCCGACTCTCCTTTTTCGAGTACCAGAAATGATGCAAGAGATTCCGCTCAAAAAGATGCATTCATGGAAAATTCAGGAATCGAGCGAACAATCGCCACAGCCTTTGCGCATCCCATTGACTGCGAACTGGGCAACAATTGCGGTTTTCCATGCGATTTCTGTACAGACTTCTCATTTGGTATGTTCGGTCTTGGTATAAAGACCGTAGAAGTTATCGACCATGGAACTTGGTTTGAGGAACTCTATGGCGGCCATCGCGATGACGGACATGAGTGCACTCGAATATGCAATGTATGTGCACTCACACGATTACACATCATCAACTGCGGTGGTCATCAAGTATCGGCCATTCCGAATTATGATCCACACACATTCAATATACAGGCAGCATTCAATAGTCTGCGTGGGGGAAGACTTCGAGGACGACGCCATCAAATCAATGAATGGTGCTCGTTTTGTATCAATCCAGCGTTTTTCCGGTGCTCAACCATCCAGCTTATCGACATATTCGCTAACGACATTGAATATTTGTCGTCGCCAGAAGCCCAAGGATGTGGGCTGCGTCTATGCCAGGGTTGCAAAGCTCTTATGGATGAGCATCGAAACAATATCGATCGAGTCATTGCGGCGATACCTGGATCAACGGAGAAGAGAGCCGACGCCGATTTCTTGATCAATGGGAGTGATCTCAACAGATATTTTAGCGAGTGACTGGACATTTTTTTGTATTTAGGCATAGATCTGATTCAGACAATTTACCTCTATCAAGTTTCTCAAATCACGGCACCTGCAATGGCGAAGCAACAGTTCTCCGAATGTATCTTTCAAGACTCGCGAACACCGAGAGATCCTTATCTGGAGATATCAGGTTTGTCTAGCGGTAAAGTACGGATTGGTCGGGGGAGGAAGAAGAAGTGAGAATTCATGTATGTACAAAGAAAATGATGACTGGAGAGACCTTGAGTTACGGCTTGTAGGGTTAGGGTTTGTTGTAAGCCGACTCAGTCGAGCATGTGACAGCCGTTGTGGATGACGTCGTATGTTGCTCCACTTCCCCAGGCCGTCCTCTTTATCGACTGACACCACCACCAGAACCTCGGCTTTTGCTTCAATTCTGATCATCTATTTATCCTGTCAGAATAGATCCATCATGCATTTCTGAAGACTAGCTAGCGCATCAAAACAGAACTTTACCATGACAGACGACGACAGAACTATATATGAAACCAGGCTTGTACGTTATCTCTCTCCCCGCAAATCAGAGCAGGCTAATCGATTATAGGATGCCTTTGAGCTCTACCACAAATACGAATACCCTGAACGTCCCAAGTCCAATGTCGACTGGAAAACTGCCGCTCTGCGAGGCCCAGCGCTCCCAGCGCTGGGACACGCTGTGGCCGGCGCCGCGGGGTCGGCCGTATCGAACGTCGCGACTTATCCATTGAAATTGATCGTGACCAGATTGCAGATGCAAAGACTCGCCGCGCGTAAGAAACAATCCGCAAGCGGCGACGAAGAAGCGGATCGAAAAACGGGGTATGCGAGTATACAAGACGCGGCGCAGAAGATATATGTGAAAGAGGGCGGCATACGAGGGTTTTTCACCGGTGTGGGCGACGACACATGGAAGACAATTGCGGATTCATTCTTATTTTTCCTTGCGTATACTATACTACGACAACGGAGACTCAATTCAAAATCGAGCAGTAACGGGAAGAAACGTGCCGTATTACCGATTGTAGACGAATTAGCCATCGGCGTCCTGGCAGGAGCTTTCTCGAAATTGTGGACAACGCCACTTGCGAATATAGTGACAAGAAAGCAAACTGCTGCGCTTGACGACCAAACCAAGCCGATATCAACGAAAGAAGTCGCCGCGCAGATCAAAGCCGAAAAAGGGTTGATTGGATTCTGGTCTGGGTATTCTGAAAGCTTGGTATTGACGTTGAACCCATCGATAACATTTTTCTTGAACGAACTATTGAAATATTTACTGCTTCCCCGACACAAACGAAAGAATCCTTCTGCTACAGTGACATTCTTGCTGGCAGCCATCAGCAAAGCCGTCGCTTCGGCTATTACATACCCAGTCTCCTTAGCCAAGACACGAGCACAAGCGGGCTCGTCCTCAAGCGAGGAGGCAAAACCATCCAACGCCTTTGCCTTTAGCCTATTCATCAGCCTTCAAGCCATAGCAGCAGAAGAAGGCATCAGCGCTTTATACGACGGACTATTCGGCGAAGTCGTCAAGGGCTTCCTATCCCACGGCATCACAATGCTGACAAAGGACATCGTCCACACCAGCATCGTACAGTCATACTACACACTCTTAATCTTAATGAAGAAATACCCCAGCCCCGAAGAACTCATCGTCCGCGCCCGCCTCCAAGCCGAAGAGTACGCCGAAGTAGCGCGCGAAGGCGCAAAGGAGGTTGCGGAAACGGTGAAAGAAGGTGTCTCGTCAGTGACAAGCCCGAATGCGTCGGTTGACATGTCATCGAATGCGCCACCTGAATACTCCCCGTTTGAGGAGACGAATGAGTTGGCAGAGATAGTGGGTGAGTATGTTGAGGATGATGCGGCTGAATGGCGGAGTTTGTATCATTGGTTTTGGAGTCGGATCAAGGGTTGATTTATGTCTACGCTTGGATTATATCATGTCTATGCTTGGCGTTGGCTGGTATCTAATTTTCGTGGGTCTGTATATGTGCATGTACTCCTCAAATAAGTCAATATAGTTTCCTCAACTCAAACTCCTCTGGGGTCTCATTTGAGCAAATTCTTTTCACTAAACACCTCATCAATTGGAGCTACGTCTATCATCAACGATTTCGACGTATAACTTGAGTAAACGATGATCAAATGCCATCGTGGAGGTCCCCCAACACTTAGGGCCATCCTTGTCCATTTCCATCCATTCGCCGCCTGATAGGAAACCGTATATTCGACCTTATAGTCGAGTAACCTTTCTTCGATATGATCTTGTGGGTGGAAGGGGGAATGATCCAATCACGAAGACGGCGCCCATGCATCCTTGAGACGGATTAGCCAGAAGATCTTCATAGCTTTCGGGATATCCTTCTTAAACAGCAATGGGAGGATATTGTCGATAAACAGGTGTTAAGAGAGCAGCATCGGGCAGCTTGCGGATAGAATACCATTGGTGAATTTGTCGACTATTACCATCAGGGCATGATAGCCGTTCTTGGATTCTGGTAGTCCGGTGATGAAGCCCATCGTCAGGTCCAAACGGGGAGGAGGTGCCTGTCAAACGAGATCGCCTCAGCTCAATCATGTGATACTGAAGATCTTTTACAAACAAACGATATTTCGAGAGATGGACTAGCATGGTTAATCGAAACGCTGTCAACGAATTGAAGCCCAAGGGGGTCATTCCATTGAACCATCCCCACCTGAATCACCATACTCATCTGATTCATCATACTCATCGGAACTAATATACTCATCTGAATCACCATTGAAAACCAAACGACGGTTCAGATTAAAAACATGGACTGGAGATCTAGGACCCGATAACATCCTCAACCAAACTGTCACACCACTATCAATTTCAAAACGAAGACAGTCAAGATCCAAGGGTGGTGGGGGATGATGTGAATCGAGATTTTCCTTATTTTCACGCAGTATAGCATCCCAGGATAGGTCAATCTTCTGCTCTGCGTGGTCTTCAGGGACGGGATAGAGGATCTAAAATGGTCAATCTATAATCTTCAGTCTTTTGCTTAGTAGCTTACCCATCTCTTCGGATTGTACAGCTTTATTCTCTTCCAAATTGTATATCCAAATCTCAAAGGATCGATTCTGAATACGTGTCTCTTCAGGTTTCAGGGGGTCCATCTTGATCAGATACCCAAGGCCAATCTCTCCTCTGGTGCCTTCTAGTAGAGGACACGCATCTTCAACAAGGTCCTCGTAGAACTCGCTATACCCAACCTCTAGAGCAATTGTGGGCCGTGATCGGCGTACGGGGATGTGGAGAGCGCCGTCTGCTTCTTTGACGCTGAAATTTGTCCTGTGAGCTTACTATACATACAAGGTTGAATAATGTGTTATAACTTACCTACCAGTATACCCAGATATGGCAGGATCATGCGCAAATTCATATGCCCACCTGGAGAACCACGAATGGCCAGTACAGTGCATTCGAATTGGCCGGGTGACGAACTTCAACTCCTCTCGCCCAGCATCATAACGGAGGCTCCTTTAGGAATGGGATTATCAATTCAGAGGGGAATGCTGATAGATGCGGAGTTGAGACTTACTTCCAGCCTTTCCATTCATACCTGCTTTCGTCAACTCCTACTTTCATTGAAGTCCTTTTGGTGGGCATTTGAATCGATGGACGGTTTCTCCTGGCGGAGGATCCTCAAGAGTGTTTCTGAATTTTGCGTCGTCTGCCACGATGTATTCACAGACGGAACCCATCTTGTTGTTGGCTGCCCATACATAGAAAAGAGACGAAATAGGAAGGGCTCAGATAAAGGTAAATAAAGTAGTGGGTCAGCAGTCTATGACGTGCCGACTTTGTTTCCTGAACTCAGCCATCTTCTATCAATACATCTCCCACGAATAGTGATACATGATACAAAGTACCTTCTTAGCACATCTTTTTACGTATAGGCAGCTGGTGATTAGCCAGGATACTCAAAGGATTGAACATGGAATGGCATCCCGCATCCTTTTTCCGAACGGACATCATCCCGAAAACTGCGTTTGCGATCTTGATACTCAATCAGCCGATAAACGAGAATGCGTTTGATGCTGTGAGGAGACATGGTACGTTTTCTTCTTCATGCTCCAAACAATTTCCAAGCAGAGCTTGTACTGGACTTGGTACTGCATTGCAATCGCATCTGGAGAAAAAATGGATACATACCCCGCGCTGTTCATATGCGCGCATCCATCTCCTCACGTGCGCTAGATGGGATTGAGATTCCTTCATTTCTCCCCAACACAATCCATATTTCAACTGAATATACAAACATGACGGAACTGACATAAACAGCATGCTTCACCCTCCTCGCCGACGGCGGCGCAAATCGCTACTACGATCTCATGAAATCCCGCTCCCTCGAAAACATCGACGTACCTCCCCTTCCCTTCCCCTGCCTCTACAGTGTAACTAACTTGCAATTTTTTTTTATAAAAAAAGCTACCATCCTGCATCATCGGCGACCTCGACTCAATCCACCCGCACGTCCTAACACACTACAAAACACACCATGTCCCCATCCTGCACGATCCAGACCAATACTCCACCGACTTCACGAAATCCATCCGCTTCCTGCGCGCGCATGCGCACGCGATCCTAGCGAGAGAAAATCCGACGGTGGGAGGCGATAATCGCGATTTATACATGACCTCCCACCCGCATTTACCATCTGCGACAGGGAAGAAAGAGCAGTTAGATATCCTCGTCCTCGGCGGCCTAGGCGGCAGAGTCGATCAGGGCTTTTCTCAGGTTCATCATTTATACGCCGCATATGAAGAGAAGAGGGCATCCACCACCATCAGCCAAGCGGGGGATTTATATCTCCTTTCCGAGGAGAGTCTATCTTTCATTTTGCCGCCAGGGAAGAATGTCATTCATACACCATTTACGCATCAACAAGTCCCCGAACATAAAGAAGAAGATAAAGAGAAAGAAGTATTCTCCGAAAACGTGGGCATAATCCCCCTCTCCGGGCCAACGCTCATCTCGTTGAAAGGGTTTGAATGGGATGTCACGAAATGGCGTACGGAGATAGGCGGGCAACTATCGACGAGTAACCACATTCGCGCCGATATGCTGGAAGTCGATGTTGATGTGGATTTGGGCCGGGCGGTGTTGTTTACAGTTGAGTTGGGGGAGAGGTTTAAGAGGGTTGTTACTTCTTAGCATCTAATATCTACTTGATTGAATATAGAAAGAGGGAATAAAGAACAGAATTGCATTGCATTGCATCAACATAACCCGTAACATAGTTAACCATAACCAATAATACGACTAATCAAAAAGGGGGTAAAAATCAATGTGCACGAACAGAAGCGAAGGGATATCTGAATGAACCATACACACCAGGAAGCCAACAAAAAATACAAGACTAAACACAAACAATAACAAAATCAAGTACAAATCAATAAAGTGACAAGCTTCGCAAACGCCGTTTCGAGACAGGTCCAAAAGCCAGAGTATGACTTACTATCAGCTTAGACAAGAAGCTGATAGAGAACAGAATCCCCAAACATATACCATACCATACCAACCGCCCTGTCAAACTCCACAGTCATTATTTATATGCATGGCATTTTTTTCTCTATCTTTCAACGTTCGTGTGGTTGTTCTGTTCGACCAACCAGAGAACGCGGAACGAGAGAGAATAAGAAGAAATAAGAAATCTCAAGACGAAACTTCAAGACTCGCGAGGTCCAAGAACCTCGTTCGATCAACTGACTTGCTAAGCAAGCAGTTACTTCCTCAAAACAGCATCATACAAACTGACCAAAACTCCAATGGCCGAGCCCGTCAAGACACCAGGCCACTGTCCCGGAATAGAGACATTCACCTTCTCAATCGAGAAGTGGCTGAATGTACTCCAGAACGTGAAGTGATTTGCGTAAACAAAGTACGAAATCAACGCTTTGGTGATGTTGTACACCAACGGATCAAAACTGGCCACCTGTTGTTGGGCAGTAGATGCACGACGCGTGTTGTGCGAGTGCGTAGAAGATTGCGCGTGAAGACTCAAGTTGAAAAAGTACGCGAAAGTCAACGGCAAGACCAAAGAAGTCATCGCCCAGAGCAAGAAAGGTGCCCAAAAGGTACCAGTAATCAAGACGAAGAAATCAGGGATCTTGACGGAAATCTCGGGAGTAGAAACAGTCTCAACCGCGGGGACGGTAGTCAAGTAGCGCAACGGAATCAATTCACGCGCCAATCCGATCAATTCCAAAACCACAAAGATGGTTTCAATAGACTTGACGCTGCTGAGTGTAGCGCGCAAGGCGTCGGAGCGCTCCGAGATGCCGGACTTGGTCCACGCGTCAGACACCTTTTCGCGGACGATGGTGGTCTGGCGATCAATGGCGTCGGTGACGACGGCAGGTGAAGGCGGCAATGATGCCGCGAAGGACAGTGGAGAACGCGCTGGTGTGCGCGTGGCGACTGCAGTAGACGCGGGGGTTTGAGTTTTTTCGGATTCGGTTTCCTCACTGTCACTCATTAGTACTTGACGCGTCTTTCGGAAGGGAAGAAAACGTACGCTTCAGTAGAAGCCTTGCGTGTTCGGCGCAATGACCTCTTTTCCTCGCTTCCGACAGAGATACCGGACGACTCGGACTTGGGCTCCTTCTTGACGGGCGACGCCATGCGCGCCGGCTGCGACAGACGGCGGTAGTAGTCGGCCAGACGCTTCTCGCCGGAGAAGATGGAGCTGTTGGCGCGCAAATGGTTGTCGAGAGCGGTTTCGAGTTCGGCTTTTTTGAGGTCGGCGTAACTGTCAGAAGTTAGCATTGTTAATTAACAATGTGAACATTGTTTGTAGGGGCGCACTCTTTCAAGTCAGAGATTTCAGCGAGCTCAGCCAGCTCTGTTTTGCGCAGAGCGCGCAGATAGGGACCCGTGGATGATGACGACATGATTTCAAGTCAGAGTAGTCGAAGTATAGAGAAACGAGATCGCGTTGACCATGCGACGGCAATTCAATAGCAACTTGGGTATAGAATATATAGGAAGTACGTGTAGTTACTGGGTAAGGAGGACGTTCCAGGGCGTGGTGTGATGAGGTATGTAGAGAGTGGCAGTCGTGGGGGAAGAGCGGGCTTGTTTACATTGGGCTGGCTTAGCGTGTTTTTCTGCTCCCAGTGCGGCCCGCGAGTTCCCAGCCACCGCTTTTTCCTTTAAGCATTAAGGCACGAGCAGTTTGCAGATCACGGTGATCTTGCTGCAACACAACTTACAGTCTTACACAAATAGTACAGAGTATGGAGACTACTCTTTTCTTTGTGCCATACAATGTAAAGGAGATCTATTCATAATGTAGTTAGATGTAATAAGTATTGTACAATAGTCTACAGTAAATTAACAATCTATCATCCCAACCACACAAACAAAACGCCAAACATGCCTCATACCATCCTGCTAACTACCCAGTATCTATGATGTGATGTGTATGTATAAACCAACTGTCATATTATATTACCGGCACCATCTCAGACTCTGACATGGATTCAAACTTCTTCAGCAAATACTGATACATAACCAGCATCGTGCCACTCTGGACACTGGTCCAGACCGCTCGTGGCCCAACGCCACGGAACCAGCCGGCCAGTCCTTCGGTTTTATAAATGAGTCTGAGTCCTGTGAGGACGGATGATGTGTGTAATATAGGTGCACCGGGTTGAGGTGTAGATGTCGATGGGGAAGAGGTCGATATCGGTCGTGAATGTGTTTTGCTGGAAGATGATGTTGTTGAGGTTGTTGTATGCTGGCTGTGTTGTGCATGCGGCCGACTATCTTTCTTGGATGATATAGAAGCCTGCGTCAAACTCTTCTGGGGTAATGCGTCAGGATTCTGCTGTGTCTGAATCCTCGTCTTGACCACATCCAACGGACACGTCAAGACACCCGCCATGCCACCCGCTGTCGTCGCCGTAAGGATTTCCATCGGCAATCCGATTTCTCTAGACCCGACCCATTTCTTCGCCCATTCCTGTTCCTGCTCATAAAACGCAAACTGCAACGCAGAAAATGGTAGATCGCGGAAGATGGTAGCTTTATATCCCGAAAACATAGCGCCGAATCCTTCTGTTCGCACGATTGTTCGGAATGCATCTGTTGTTCCTCGATAGTTGTATCCAGACTTAAAATAGGGGTTATTATATCGTCCTTGAAGCTGTAAACGTGTTTTGAGGACTTCGGACGGTACATAGACCACCGAAGCAGCCAAATCGGCAATAAAACCTTCCCCGAAATTAGCATCCTGTCAAAACCAACATTCGAGAAGGAGATCATACCCGCAGAAAGATACGACAACGTAGGATTGATTCCCGAATCAATCATATGCCTCTTCGACCACTCATACGTCCCAAAAAATATCACCGTCCCCGGAAACGACCCCATCAACGCCGGACTCACGCCACTATAGAGACCTCTTCGGAACCCTTCCTCGCGGAAGATCTTGATGTATGATGCTGACGTCGAGCCGTATCGGGGTGGGATATGTGGATCGCCTTGTTGGCGGGTTTTGACGGTGTCGAGGGAGTGCATGAGCATATCGCCGGATGAGCCGCCGATGCCACCTGCTAGCATGGACTGATACCAGTAGAAAACAAATCAGCCTTTTTAACGATAGTATTGCTGGGGAAAACACCCCAACACGACCTCAGTCTAAGAGTCCTTGATAGATAGAAACACATACGTGAAGATAAGGCGGCCGCGTCTCATGCTCATAATCATCCACCGGGAAGACCGCAGACTGAGCGGCCATATCCATTGTGCGCGATTCCGACGAAGGACTTCTTCTGCTCACGAATTGTTGCAATATGTGTCTGGATCCGGTATCCTCTGCATTATTCAATTGTGCTGCATTATGGCGATGATCGCCGCGGAACGATGACGATGACGGTGAGGAGGAGGATGGGGATGTCGCAGGTGCGTAGATATCAGGCGGTTTTGAGTCGAGGCTCATGACAATCTTCTACTGTTTGCCGATATTATTATAGTATTGTCGTCCACCGCCCAATGACTGCGTAATCTATATCGAAATTGTGCAATTCGCCTCACGGAAACAAACGGGTAGTCGCAAATAGGAGATGGTAAATGAATGGCAGAATGAAACAACGAAAGAGACGAGGTATGCTCAAAAACGAGTCATCATTTTTGTTTAGTTAGTAGCAGACGCAAGAAATCGAGGCGATAACGAGCACGCGATGCGGTCTATGTTCAACATTCGTTGACACTTGACAGTGTTGACTAAAATTGAGGAACTTTTTCGGAGTTGGCAGTTCGGCAGCGAATGATTTTTCTCGGCTCGGACCCGCCCAGCCGATGGACCGATCTCTGCGATTCAGGGCCAAACCTTCTTATTTACAATAGAATACTTGTTGAATGCCTTAAGGATGAGACTTTGCTACATACGAACCTACACTCAACGCAGCACTCGCTCTGTACAGCAACAGCTTGAAACGCATATGAATATCAACAAGCGCAGTAAGAATATCAGGAACAGCAAAAATATCAAAAAAGCAAGACAAGACAGGACAAGAGACAAGACAGAGGTTATCCCTTCGACGCCTAATTGATTGTACGCAATACAACCGTGCTATAAGATCAGGACATAGGAAACTCCCACTCGCAAACTGTTCCTTTTGCATCATAACCCTAAGAATAAGTATCCACCGCTGCCGTCCGTTATTTGACCGGCTTAGTGCCGTGGTGAGATATAACTCCTTCCTTCCTCCCCCCAAAGTCCGTTGGCCGTAGTGCTCGTGTCGAGCGACTATAGCTCGAATTTGATTCATTCAGCCATGACAATGTATCGTTAAGGCGTTACTAGTAGTCGAGGCGAGCAACTTTGACAGACAATGTATACACATTGCTTTTGTGAAGACACGTTGTGTTGCAGCAACCCAAACTCGAAACATTTACTGAGGCTTCTTGCCACCAGCAGCAGGTCCACCACCAAGGTAGCGCTTCACGTCAGACGCCTCATAGACCTGGAAAGTAACACCCTTGAAAGCTTCCCAACCCTGACGAACCTGAGGAGGAGTGTTCTGGTGGGACACCAAAGTATCAACGCGAGCAGTGAATCGAGCCACGGCACTCTGGACAAACGAGCTCTGGGAGTAACGAGCCCGGAAGAAGGCCAAGTAGATGATCAACAGGACCCAGCTACCCTTGGAGAAGGTCAAAGCGGAAAGGACGAGACGGAACAAAAGACCCAATTCGAGCGATGCAACGAGGTACATGCTGGAGTCGTAGTATTGCTTGACAAACTTGCCAATGCTCTCTGCGAGTGGTGACTGCTTGGCAGCTGGGCGGGAGCCGCCGGGAGAAGCTGGTCCAGTAGCTCCCTGGGGAGCGGGCTGGAGCGTAGGCAGCAAGTATGTGCGAGTATAAGTGGCCACGTGGAAGACGGAGTACACGCTGAAGGGAAGAAGAGCAAGGGGGATTTGGCGAGAGTAGAGCCACACAAGGGCCATTCCTATACCATATTAGCAGGGCACAAATACTCAAAACACCTGGAAGTTGGTGATGGCATACCGAGGTACTGGACATTCTCATCGCTCAACAACTTGACAGCAATCTGCAATGGAGAGCCAGACAACTTTCCACGAGCAATGTACTGCTTATAAACCACAATTCCGTAGGTAGCCGCGGCGGAGATGAATGCGAGACGGTACGAAATCTTGGCCCATCGGGAGTAGTAGTGGAAGAAGATGTAGGACAATCCATATCGGAAGACGGATAGAAGGAGAGTCAAGTGTCTATGTAAGTCAGCTATGTGTCTGCGATATCATACTGTGTTTTGACCCTCGAAAGGTGTCATTGGATGCGATGATGAAATAGTGCATCCGCCGAGGCTCAAGATGTGATGGTAATATGCGGTGAGCATGGCTAACGTACCCTACAAACCAACCGAATCTATGCAGCGTGAAACAGTTAGTGAATGATTCTTCAACCTCAAGTCAAGCTATTGCATCCATAAGTAAACATACTGCAAAGTCTGGGCCAAGGCCTTGATTCTCTCGCCCAAAGGCAAGGTGGCCGGAGGTGGAGGAGCCATAGTGGTCAAGTAGGGGACAGGGCAGGTGATAGAGAAAGAACGAAAGATTGTACTAATGAATCTGTTAAGACAGCACTGGACGAATCAGTACCCTCGCTGATAGGATAGTCTATGTGAAACGATGGGAGTCGAGGTGTCGAGAGAGTAGTTAAGGTAGTTGTGGTGGTGTCATGGATAATGGAGAAGACTCAATGTGGGAGGCTGGTTACGTTAGGCCAGCCGGATAAGCTGCTGATTGGCCCGTGCCAGCTCAGCTTGCCAATCTGGCCCGCTTTCGCCCATGACGTCCTCTTCCGCCCGATGAATGAAAGATCTGATAATTATTTACTATGAGTACTTATCTCTTTATATACGCACATCACATCCTAATGAAACATTTTATTGAGCACCTAAACAAAAACAATAAAGACAGCAGAAGAGAGGTATAGCAGGCCAAGAATTACATGACAAGAAGAGAATCAGAAAGAAAGTAATTAGACACAGCATGCTCAACGAGCTTCCGCAAGACCAAAGAAACGTGTTTCCTCTGTACAGGGCTCGGAACATGCCATTATTAATAACCTTTCTTAAAACAATCGAAATAGAAAGAGAGAAGAAGGCATCCTTTTCTTCGGCTGGCCCGATATCAAGTAGTCATTAGCGGAAGCTGGAAGGTGGAATAGGGAAGGTCAATGAGCGTAATCGGTGGAAAGCAGATAAACAGAAAAAAGATACAACGAGTGAGCAGTTGAGTTAATAGACAATCGAACGTCGCATGTCTCCATGGCCAGCTCTCTCCGTAAAAATAACTCACGCCATTATTTAGGTCATCGCATTTCAGGAACGGCAGCAGCTTTTGTCCGCTCTTCCTAGCTTGGGAGCGTCTAGCGGAGGGAGAAACCTTTCCGCTTGCTTTCCTTTTCAAGAGGTCGCCCACTCTCAAGTCGAGCTTTCTTCTCTTCCAGATCTTGCCTCTGTCGTTCGAGTTGATCTTTCATCTCCCGATGGCGAGCATATAGTTCGTCTTCGCTCTGCTTCAGTTTGCTCTCCTTTTCGCGGACCTTCTGCTCAAAGACCATCTTCATCTCAGCTTCCATCTTGGCAAGCTTCTGTTCGTGGAGAGCGCGTTCCTCCTCCTGCTTGACGGCGGGGTTCACCTCCTTGAAGACACTTGGGTCTTGCGCAACACCCATCTGAGTGAGCTTGTCGGAGCGGTAGTTCTCGTACAAGACGTTGTTGGTGTGCTCCTTGAGTTCCTCCATGTGTGTGCGGATAAGCATTTGACGAAGCTTAACAAAGTCGCAGTGCTCCTCGTTATCAACTTCAATGACACCCCACGGGTAACGACGGCCGCGGACTTTGCGTCCATCGGGGGTAGTGACCTCAGCGTTGGCACCGACAACAGCGAAAGGCACCTTGGACATGATCTCCTGGTTTTCGGCAATGGTCTCTTCGTCATCAAGCTCGTAGCGGGGTCCCTCGAATATTTGGATGGAGTGATATTGAATGTCGGCAAGGATCTACAAATGTTAGTGCATAAACTATAAAACATTGTCAATTTAGGTCGCTTACTCTCTGCTTGAAGAGTGCAATTTCCTCGTCGGTGAGGGTATCAGCCTTGGCAATAACTGGGATCAAGTTGACCTTGGTGTGAAGACGGCGCATGACCTCAATGTCAAGAGGCTTCAAGGAGTGGCCGGTGGGCTGAATGAAGTAAACACAAGCATGGACGCGGTTGTCAACAATGTTCATACGGTTGACCTTGTTCTCAGCTTCCAAGTAGGCATCGAAGCGCTGCTCGATGTTCTCGACAATAGGTCTCCACGAGTCGTCGTTGTTGACGAAGTCACCGAATCCGGGGGTGTCCACAACAGTCAAACGAAGGCGGACCCCGTTTTCTTCAATGTCGGCGCTAATTCCTTGGATAGACACAGTCTTGGGAATAATGTCGTGACTAGGTCCCTTGCGTTCCTTGGGAGGGTAGAGAGAAGTGTTGAAAAGAGTGTTGATCAGGGTAGACTTTCCAAGACCAGATTCACCTGCGCTCATTAGCCTCCTCGTACATATTACAATCACGCCATCAAGTGTACTCACCAACAACCATGACATTGAAGTTGAAGCCCTTGCGGACACTCTTGCGGTGCCACTGGTTTGGCAGGTTGGCAAATCCGACATATCCGGTCAATTTGCGGCGAACAACATTGCGCATGTCTGAAGCTGCTTGGGCAGCGGCCTTGGGGTCCTTGGAGCTCACGGTCTGAGCGGTGCTAGCACCACCCATCGGGTTGCTTCGCTCGACAAATGGTGAGGCGGCCTTGCTGGAGGTGCTAGGAATGGGCGAAGTAGGCTTCTCTCCGGGCGCGACGGCGGAACCATTGGTGGCTGTAGGTAACTCCCAGTTAGCAAACCCGAATTGATCCATATCGCTTTGCAACGAAAGCGAAGACATTGATTGTAACATTGAAAACGCAGAGGTCTGGGAGGTGGAGCTTCCAGTCGTTGTGCTGTGATGGAGGTCGTTTTGGTCATTGAGATAGTCAGATCTCGACAGCCGGATGCTTCTTCCATCCACGCTGGAACGGTACTTGACACCCACAACGCGATATCTGGTACTGGACATGATGCCAACCAATCACACCGCCAAAGCTTGTTTTGTAACCAAGAACGCAGTCCTCTGAATCGTCTCGGAACGAAGGCAATCGACAGAATTTGGACGGAGTGTGATGAGAATAGAATTGAGTCTTCTGCTTACCCATTTTGGTGAAGAAGAGACTCAGAGAGTCTCGTGAACGAACGTCGGGAAGGTGGGAATGGATAACGTGGAGGAAAGTGCTGGGTTGTTCCTGCCCGGTGTCACAAACGTCAGCTCTAAACAACTCTCCAAGGCAGGGCCCAGGTATTTCTTTTCATTTCAATTTCTCAATAATAACACAAAACAAAATAATATTTATTTCTGTTGCGGGGAAGAATGGAGACGGAGGTCGAGTTGAACGTACCGTGGACGAAGGTTCCCAGTCAGGAGAAGGGGAAGGACAACAACAGCCAAACGAGGGTCAGGCACCTGAAGAGACGACGGTGTCCAAACAATTCAAGAGCAAAAGAGCGTTGAGAAGGGCAACACTCAATCGTCCAAAGAGACAACTAGATAGAATAGAATTAAGAAAGGGCACCGGGGGGGAAGGGAACACGAAGGGAGAGAGAGCGAGGAAGGAGAGACAGACACAACTCAGGAGTGTCTCTCAGTTAGTCTAGCCACTAGCAAGCTCACAAATTGTCTGGTGGTTTCTGGAGAGCAGCAGGGAAAGGGGCTTGCCGATGGTCCTTGCCTGTTGCGGCCTAGCGTTTTTGTAGCTGGCCAATCAGGTGTGCTGTTGGCCGCAAGTCACGGGACATGGCAATTAAGCTGGATTACCTAAGCACACGTCCCCGCTAACGTCAAATTCAACGCTGCCTCATCTCCAGACGACATATCATTCCCGGTGTTCCACCCCTGATGTTTTTTCTTACGTGCCATTCATTTCGATCTTTCAAACGATCATAGGACTGCAGCTCAATTCGAATGTACACTCCTAAAGTCAACTGTCTCTGTGCCTGAGCCTACGAAGTACAGAACAGGCATCCTATTGTTACTCAACCTCGGATGTATGTGTAGCATAGAACCCTGCCAATATGCGACATTCCACCTGAGCGACGTGTCGTTTCTCGTTCGGTTAATCTCTATTTATACGTTCCCTTTCGTCCTAGCAAATATTGGGATGACAGCTTAGAATACGAATGAATGAAATTGACAGCCGGAACAATCATATTAGCAACATTCCCTCTTGCTACAGAAGCCGAGAAGACAAGGAAATTGATAGAAAGATCCGTTGACCACCACGATGTTCCAGTTATCAATTTTCAGCAATAGGAGATAATAGTCTGGTGTTAGGACGAGTCGTTGTGGCCGACTAAACCCCTGTTATTCAAGGTTATCGCATAAAAAGCATTTCCTTTTTGCTACGTGCTTTTCCCCTCTTTTTTTGCCAATCGAGTAGAGATGGTGTGCAAGAAAAGACGTAAGGGTGGGCCAAATTGTTGTGGCAAGCCCTTATACCCCGCGCTTTATTCTGGGAATTCTCGTGTTTGTCGATAATTTATATGTGCGAGGGCAACGTCTAGCTTCCGGCCAGACGTCCTGGTCTTTTTGGCTCAACGGTATGCCTTGCGGTGAGCGCCCGGAATGCCTCCCGGGAGCTCAGTGACATTGGCAGGTTATGAGATGGTTATTTTTTACCTATAGCAACTAGCAGAGACACGATGGAGCTTAGGGGACGTATTCGGAATCGTACATGACAGATTCGGGTGAGTGCATGCATTTATGCACGCCGTTGCTTTTGATAACTGGGCAATCTCGAACATGTCTCAGAAATTGCACACTATCTAGAAGATGCTATCAGACAATCAATGATTCTTTAGAAGCTTCAATGTTCGTATTTGACTGTTGTCTGGTGACTCGATCTGGATGAAGCCCGGGTTACACGATGACGGGCCAGCCAGCTCGAATGCGTTGGCTTTGTAGAGTATATACCAGGGGGGCCTCGAAGCAAAACGTCCATGCTGTAGTATATGTATTCATCAATGTTTCCACACTGTAAGATGCTAATTGGCACCAGTTAAATTGCCGTAAGGCGTACATAGACAGAAAAACTAAAGGCTAGATTTCCGAATACCCCGGATATACATTGGGGTAGTTAAAGGTCTTCGATGAACATCAATAGCCTGCGTAGCCCAATCTTGAGCGTATTTGCACCAGTTCATACAACTCGCCGAGACGAGACATATCTCTTATTTACATAAAAGCTCTACTAACATTCAAGGAGAAAAGTCTTCTATCAACCCAAGAATACGCCCAAAAGCAGTGCAACGGCGAGAAGGGTTAATCCGGCAAACCTCGCGACTAGTCCCGATTCGGCAATAGCCTACGATCAACTCGGCCCAAATTCCACCCGCTTCACAAGAAAACATTAATCAGCGTCATCTTGCTTTCTTCCCTGTCTTGTTTTCACTCCTCTTCTTTTTGAGATTTTCTGCGTATACCTAATTTATTTTACGACAGCTCGATAATTAGCTAATTGATAGCTACATCCACAATGTTCCGGCAAGCAGCCACCAGAAGAGCAACTCTGCTCTTACGCAACTCCAAACCCACCTCCAACTCCATCACAAACCACTTCACCACAGCCCAACGACGCTTCGCAAGCACCGAAGGCGGAAACGCCTTCGTCCCCAACCCACCCGCACAAAAACGCCGTAGCTGGCGCAACCGCTTCGTCCGTCTCGGTATTGCCGGCGGCGTCATCTACTTCTACAACACCTCCATCGTCTTCGCTGAAGAACCCACTCTGTCCCTACGGCCGCAACCACTGGATTCCGAGGATGCGCCTACCTTAGACACAATTGGGCAGAAAGTTGGCCTTAAAGCTCGCGATGAGCCAACCGCGCCGCACTCGACTGATGCTCAAGTCGTGGATCCTCGTCAATCGCAGCAGCAGCAGGAAGGTGGTCTGGAAGGATTGGAGCAGGAAGCCAAACATGAAGGCGCATTTAACCCTGAGACTGGGGAGATCAATTGGGATTGTCCGTGTCTAGGCGGTATGGCCTATGGTCCCTGTGGTGAAGAGTTCCGGGAGGCGTTTAGCTGTTTCGTGTACTCCAAGGAGGAGCCTAAGGGCATGGATTGTATCGAGAAATTCAAGTTCGTCTCCCTCTCACTCTACTCAACGTGGTATTTGGCATTATACTGATGATTTTATAGGGGAATGCAAGACTGCTTCCGCCTGCACCCCGAAGTCTACGGCTCCGAACTCCAAGAAGACGAAGTCGACGAACAACTAACCGAACAAATCGCCCAACGCGACCGCGAAGAACAAGCCATTAAGGCTCAGAAAGAGCAGCAACAACAACCACCCGCAGATGAGATCAAGATCACAGACCCCGCAGTCTCAAGCCTAAACGACGCTGAGAAACACGCCGAAACCGAAGAACTGCGCAGAGCCAACGAGGCCGCCAAAGCCGCAAATCAGCAGGAAGAGGAACTTGTGCCGAGGACGTGGCATGAGAGTGATGGCGCCACAAAGACAGAGAAATGAATAAGCTCAATTTATTCTCTTGCGCCTGGAATAGCTATTATCTATGTACCATGACCTTTTCTTTTTTTCTCTACCATGTCTTCTTGCCTACAAAAGAATCCGTTTGTATATTCATCTCTCTCCTCTCTCTGTCCTTTTCGAAGGATTGAAAAATGTACCCTTTACCTGTTTCTGTTTTAGAATTATTTCTTTTGTTTTACAGGGGGTCTAGTGCATCAGCGCTTTGTTATACTATAGTTGACTTAGGTAGGAGGAGGATTTAGAAATGGATATTGTATATTACTGATATTACATATTTACACGTTGGTCTCTAGATTGAGGTTCTCGGGTAAATGGAGATTATGTATTGGTGCTACGTATGTAGTTGGATACATAAAGCAGGTGATCTTGACATACACATAAATTTTTCTCTTCAAATCATCAATCTGCCGCTTTGTCTCTCCGTGTCCTCGTCCCCTCTCCCTCTCGCTCTCATGTCTCCGCATCTGGGCAACACATCAACCTCAATTGGTGTAAGTCATACTCTTGGAATGTATGCAAATATGGAGCCGTGTATCGGATACACAAGGCAATGTCAATGAGGGTATGCCACAGACTCTCGCTAGCCTCCAGATGATGCTAGGACGGCATCCCTGACATCAAGGCATAGATATGAGCTCCTAGCGACCACGGCTAGATCGATCAATAAATGGTCCGAATCATAAAGTGCGTGGTTCAAGTCCTGCATCTTGTTAACAAACAAATATCACAAAACCCCCAAAGAGGAATTCCTACCAGTCAACATCACTCAACTGCAACTTCCGAGAACGAAATCCCGGTCGATTCGACTTGTCCATTCTATTGTCACGCGACGGTCGTTTCTCCGAGACTATTGCAGACGTCTTAGCATTTGTACTCCTGTAAGGGCTCCTCGGGTTTCTTTTTCCATGGGTAATAATGGGTTCCTGGGTAATGATGAAGAGGCCTTGTTCACCTTCGGGTTGTTCCGTTTCTCCTGGGTCATAGCTCAAAACGAGGTTCTTGATGCGCTGCTGCTCTTCCCGGTCGGCCTGTTGTTGCGTTTTCATGGCGATTGCAAAGCTAGAATCGGATGGCAACTCAATCGTGCGTGTCTAGACATAGAAGTTAGTACGAATTTACGGGCCCGACATACTCTTCCTGTCAAGCTAACCTGCTGTCGGTTGCCTTTCTTCGTCATGAGTGAGAATGCCATGGTGTTAGCTGGTGGTTGCGGTCTTTCCACCGGCATCTCGTCACTTGCTGTCTGTTCCCGACGAGAGGGCCGCATAGGAAGTGGTATGTCAAAGAGAGCTTTTCTTTCGAATCGGCGACCCTCCATACTTTCGGCCATCATCTTCTCGAATGCTCGGTCAAAGTCGGCCTCTGCTTCAGGATCTCTCTCTTCTTCTTGACGGGCAACAAAGATCTTCTCGTCCTCTGATTCCGAGTCAACGCCTTCACCATCTTGATCGATATTTTGGGCAAATGGTTCAGCCTCCTCGGCTGAAGATTGTCCATCGTCAATATCTGGAACTCCATCCTCGTCGAGACCTTCTTCGCCATTGGCATCAGAAGAAATGCTTTCAACGTCATCATCCTCCACGTCAGCACCCTTATCACCGTCTTGAACCTTATAATTCTGGGCAATTGCCTCGCTGAACAGTCGTCCGGCTTCTTCAATGTCACCTGCAATTTTCCACTGAGGGCGAACAAGCGAATACGTATCTTGAACGAGAAAGTCGACATCCATTGGTAGGGGGTCTTTGGTAAAGATGTAGTACTACAACTGTCAGCATGCTTTGTTAATCATAGAGGGACCAAGATTTCTACCTGAAAGTACGTGAGGAAAAAGTCAAGCTTCTTCTTGGCCGAACCACGGTCGAAGCAAACGCCACAAGTGTCGAGGATTGTGCAAACAAGACGGATACGAAAGAAATCGTCAGGCATATCAAGAATGTTGAGCTTGTTCGGTGACGGTGTTCCATTTTCTAGATTCGTCAGTAAACTGTGATGGCCTTGCTGTTGTAAGATGACATACCATGTCCAAATGCAACAATGCGGTACAATGCATCAAAAATCACGGGAGAGTCAATCATCTTGTAGTTATAGAGCTCTCCAAGATACTTGACTTCTGCAACGCGCTTTTGGTTGAACTTGAAGTCATTGAGTTCTAGGCCCAGGGTGATAGACTCCAAAACATTGTCGACTACACCAATAACGAACTCTTGGTGATAGCGGTACAGGGCACTAGCGAGGATAGCCAACAAGTGAATATTGCCGTACTTCACTTTATGTGGTCTGCTAAACACTCGTTCAAGGATATCGACAACCTAGTAATATGTCAGTATGGTTCTGGTCTTCTTCGTCTGGGATATCCACCTCTGACTCCTCCCAGTGAAGCTTCCTGATCGACTTCAGGATCTTGGTATAGTTGCGCTTGTTCATATCCAGATAAAGCAACTTTCGGATGAACAACTCCATTGGCGTCCGTTCCTTTTGTTGGATAGCAGGCCGCTCAGGTGGATCAACGTAGTACATGGCATTTTCGATAATCATCCGCTCTTGCTGACCCAAGTGCGTAGCAGCTTTTTTACGGCCAACAGTTTCCAAGAACGAGGACATTCTAGGCGATGTCTCCGGATTGCGTAAGAGATACCGTCCGCAATTCTCAAGCAAGTTACCCATAATCTCGATGTTTGTACGCGAAAAGTCGTCCAGACACACCTTGAGGCAGTGGAAAATGACATGCTCAGGCACCACGCCGAATTTAGTCAGTTCAGCCAGGTATCGAATGTTGATCATTCTGACTTGTCCAAGAAACTCCTTTTGTTTGCGACGCTGCAGGCTTCTAAACTCTTCATCCAGATATGTAATCAATCCCTGAGGAACGTCTGGCATGTGCTGTCCAAGGGTAGCCACTAAACGAGAATAGAGTGGCAGTAGATCCGTACGGCCTTTGGGAATATCCTGTAAAGCCTTGATAAGACGGTTCCGGGAAGCTTTGGAATTCAAGAAGCAAAAGTCCAGCGCAAGTTGATCGACTTGGTCCTTGGTTTGCAGATCCGGGAGCTTGATAAGCAGCGCATCCACTTGAGCACCAACAGTCTTATTGACAATTGCGACAGACTCGTTGTCCGCTTCTGCTGCAGCTTTCGAATCTTCCGTTGCAGTGTCTGCTTTTTCGGTGGTGTCTTGTCCCTTTGCTTGCTCATCAGCGTCGCCCTTCTTTTTCTTGCCATCCTCTAGTAGCACAGCTGGCACTTTGCCTTTGAGGTCCGCCAAATTCTCGTAGAATCGTCGCTCTTCTTCATCTTCCCAGATACCTGCACCATCGCCCTGCCCACGGAGGTATTCAGCAGTCTTGACAAGCCCAATCCCTCCGGTTGTCGAAGCATCAGCTGCCTCCTTATCGACCAAGCTAGGCATTTCCACTCCAAGGATCTCGCACATAGCCTGAGTGTTCGCTACCAGCTTTTCATGCGCTTTGGATTGTTTTTCGAAATTCGCTTGTCGGTCCTCGAAAATCTCGCCACTCTTGACGTACGCTTCGGCATTGCGACGGCTCTGTGCAGTGAGTGCCTTTTGGTCACGAACAACGTGTGCTTTGACATCCTCCAAGTACCGAGTCAGGATATTCTTGAAGCGCAATTGTAGTTTTTCAGATGCTAGCGGCGGCTCTATCACAGTATCTCCGTTGGTCTCTTCAGGCTGAACACCACCCTCTGTGGCAGTGGTAGTGCCGTCTGCATCGACAGTCTTGCGACCTTCTTCGGCAGTCTTGACACCCAACACATCCCAACTAAACGACTTTACAAACAGAACAGCAAGAGGGAGGTTCGTATGGTCCCTGTCGTGGCCCAAAAGATCCTTCAAAACCTCCAAAGGATACGGATCAGATTCCTTCTCCGGATCACCTTTAGCAGCAGACTTGACCCTCGACGGTCCATCCAGACTCTTCCCACCCGCACTTGAACTCGCATCCTTATTCTTCGCACCAAGATCATCCGGACGCTCAATATCATCCAGCGTTTTCAGAACCGCAACAAGCCACAACTCCGTCACCACCTTGAGCAGAACCCGATGTCTCGACAACCGCTCCTTCTCCTCCCTCTCACGAACATCCTGACTAAGCGCTTTCAGCTGCGATTTATCCGGTGAACTCAATCCTCGTCCCAGTAACCATCCGATCTGCTTCGTGAATTCATGAGGACCGAAGCGTTGATGTAGTGCGCTGACAATCTCGACTCCGGCGGCGACCTCCCCGGGCGACTTTAACTTGCATAGACCTTCATAGCATGCCGATATGATTTCCGAGAGATACTTGTGAAGCGATAGCGTGCGGATATCGGCGATAAAAGTGGCGAGCGCAGAAGCTGAGATGCCCGTGCGGAGACGTTTGATGAAGGCGGTGTTTTTCTTGAGTGACGAGTCGAGCGACTTACTGACTTCGAATATATCTATAACAAACCTTCATTAGTACAAAGACGCATAATGTAAAAATCATTGCAGGGTCATACCACTTTCTCCAGCCCACGCTCGTTCATTCAGATCGCGGAGCTCCCCTAGATTCAGACCAGTCAGAAACCACAAAACGCAGCAGCTTTCAAGCAGCAAGGAATAGTAATAATATACGCTTTCTTCTTTGATCCATATCTCGACACAGTTAGTGACGCATGGAGTGCTATCCCAGCGGACTTTGCACCGCTCGATCGAGTTGCAGTCTACCGGAGAATAATTGTATAAAACGACGGTGTTGGTTGAGTAGTATCAACTCCAGGCGGGACGAAATTGCCAAATCCAAGCTTCATGCCACATCTGGACAATGGAATGTTGGATATTGGCAAGAATTCTGCAAAGCGATTGCTCTTTCTTCTTTGTAGCAGTAGAGCTGAGGTTGCTGCTGTGAGGGAGGTAGATCGACACGACTGCGGGCAACTTTGAGATTGCCTTGGGTAAATGCCACTGATTGGGAAAGTGGGCTGGGCCACTAACAAATCGCGGCGGTCGGCCGTGCTTTCCTTAACCGCCTCAGTTTATCATTCATTCACTGAAGAACTGATATGATAAAGACGTACTATTATTGTATACACATACTAGCAATAAGGAAGCTCGATGGAATACATAGCTTCATATTTTTTCTACCAACTATTCTGAACAACTCAGACTGCAATCAGTACAGCACCTCCCATGCAGACACTAGTATCAGCTTCAATATTCATACAATTTCTTCTTTTTTTGTAATAAGCAGCCAGTTTCAAGATAATCCAGAAACCACAGAGTGTAGTAACAAAGTCTCGAATGGCGTGATGACGTCAGTTTTGGCAAGAATCAGGGCTTCGAACGGGATATAACAGAAGACACACTGGGGTAACTCAAACAGAATAAAACAAAGACAACAGTCCTATACAACATTAATACATAAAAGGGCGTGCAGAAACAATAAACCTCGCAGCGATACAAAGCGCCTCAGATCGGAAAAGGATGCAGGGTTAGGGCCATTGCCCTCGCAGCGCTATGCGATAAAAGTCTGACAAGAATAAAAAGCGGATTTGAAATATGTGACAAGAATGGAATCTGGTAAGCGTTTCGACATCTAGGGCGGTTTGTATTTGATAGATCATTTGGGTTTGCGCCAGTAGTATTGCTGTGCTCTTGGTCAGTACAAAAGAAGAACGGTGATAGTTGAGAACAGTGGCTGACCTTGTGCTGTTTCCTGCAATTCCGCAAACCAGGTTTGCGCAGATCATTGACAACAGCCTGTCGACGCATTTCGTCATCATCATTGTCCGGAATATAGTAGAACTCGCTTTCCAGTGCCTTTCCAGCAGCATCTTTTCCTTCGCGAATAACCTCACCAATGCACTTTGTATCCTCAAGGACGGCTCTGACTTCCTGACGTGTGAAGCGTTCGAATGCATTAGAGTCCGATTTCCAGAAAGAAGCCGGCAGATTCTGCAAAATTGTGGATAGAGGAGTTGAAGATAGACGGGAATACGCGAGTTGGTTAGCGGCGTGGTTTTGAATGGCGGCAATAGCTGCGGCTCTCCGCTCATCGATCTTTGGTTTCTCTTCTGGCTCCTCTTCTTTTTCCTTCTTCTTTTCTTGTACGTCCTCTTTTTTGATCGCCGCCGGCTGTGGAGGGGAGTGCACTGATCGGAGAGGCTCTGGTTGAGTACGAGGACGAGCAACCCTTATTGGGGAATTACCGGCACGGAACTGAGCCATACGCGGCAAAAGGTTCTCACCAAAGGGACCAAAGGAATGAACAATAGGATCATTTTCTTCGTCATGGTCAGAGAAATCTTCGAATGTGTCTGATAAGGCACTGAGATGTGAGTCATTCAAGCTGTGGTCAAATGTTGTGGTAATAGACACGTTAAGTGTCTTGGCTTCTCTGTTAGCAGGTGTTGGGGACAACGGTTCATCTTCATAAATCGATATCGTGCTATGTAAACGGCTCGGGCTGAGCAAAGGCGACGATGGGGGTATACGGTTTCTGGCAAGAGGCGAAGGAGAAGTAGGCGACACGAGACGAGTTGCTTCTTTGATTGGACTTTGTTGGAGTTCACGACGCGACTTGGAGGGAGAACTAGCATCCCAAGCAAGCTCAGGCTCGGTTGAAGACGACTCTTTACGTTCATTTCGGGGCCACTGAACCAAAACTCGAGCATCGTGCACGTCGATCATGATATCGGCATCTTTGATGTCTGACGTGAAAGTCTTGCCCTTTGCCAAATCATATGTTTTCCCCTGGCAGTGCAGTTTTATTCCGTTCCATCCCGTGCACATGATCTCGACGCGGTCACGGTCGAAGGGGTTGTCGGCGGGCTTGTACGTTGCCTTTACGTGAACGCGTGATATTAACCGGTTAGCAGAGAGCTGGTGGTGGCATGACGCGCTCGATCTTCCCATGAGCAGAGATTCTCCAGACTCAGGAAGCATCAAGGTAGGGACGGTGGACAAAGGGGCGCGTTCGGTGGTACTCGACGAGAAGACGCTACGCTGAAGCTTTGGACGAGCCATGGACATATGAGGAGGCGACGAGGACATGATATGAGTTGAGGAAGTTGGCACCGGGGTGGGATAGTCTCCTGCATCTCGTGCCATTCTTTTCTGAGGTCGAGGAAGAGCCGGTGAAGAGCTCAGAGGTTCGAAAGCGGGCAGCAACGAGGCAGGACGCTTGACGCCTGCCGCATGGCCGACGCCGTTCATCGTGGCCCTGGGAGGAGACGACTCCATTGATGTATAGAGGGAGAGGGTTTTCCTAATGAGCAGTTGTGGGTTGAATTGACTATCAATTACAGTCGAAGTCTTTCCAAGATCGAGTCAAGCACGTCAAAGTTGAAGGATTGCACATGAAAAGAACGTTGACAACAACAGGCGAACAGAGGGGAACAAGTAACTAAAAGACGATAAATGGTATAAAGAAAGTAAATACCCAAGGAGGCTGGTATTAGACAAGAATTGGTCAAGACCACGACAGTCGAGGTGCAACCATGAAGGAAAATGTGGGAGGGAAATCTTTCGAGGAGGAATGTCCTGGCGGTGGTGGTAGTGCGTCTCGTCTCGTTCAGACCGCGGATGTGCACGACGCTTCACGCTGTGCCCGCTCCGAGACGCGTTGAGCAGGCGCCAACCAAGTCTCCACTGTCGTTCCTCGCGCTATGACGGGCTTATATCATCGGGAATTTGCAGGCGATAAATGCATTCATGCCAATTATTTAGTAGGAAATTGATTTCATCGCTGCAGAGTAAACGGGAAAGCAGCAGCCTCTGAAATTGACTGCAAGGGAGCTATACAGCAAGACATCATCCAACACTGCCAGAGACGCGTCCATGTCGAAAAGTCACGTGCTTCCGTCTCAACTTCCCGCACTAGCCCATTTGGGAAATTATCGATTTAGATGAACAGAAAATTTTCGTTCTACATTGTCGTATCTAAGAAGCTAGGTGGAATTATCTTGTAGTATGGTAAATTTATGAGTTTGGCTATACTCTTGTGTAAGATAAACGAATTGACGCGACTGAGTGCAGTGGCGTGAAATTTTCGATTTTCGTGACGTTGTATGAAAGTAGCCCTAACTCGGGGAGGGAGATATATATCTGTGAGGTCATCCTCTTAACGAAACGATAAATAGTAAAACCGATATCGACAAATCCCCTCAGCAGTTATGCTCGAAACCATTCCATCAATACATTACGAGAAAAGGTTTTACCGACAAGTGACATCTAGAGATATTCCTTGAGTACACACCTGCAGAACGTTGTGAGATCTACGCATCAACACACCCGATTGTTCGGACTTATAACCACCACATGCAGTCAACCGACTATGATCGTACCTATTGATTCAAGTACATCCAAGCACCCAGAAAACCCAATGGATATCTAATTTAGTACAAAATAGACGCTCAATGCAACAAACACGAAATGACGACGGTGTGGAATTCTCGGCACAGCTACGGTATCCATGAAGCATTGATGTAATTGCTGCCAAGGCAGGAATGACGCTTATACAACCAGGGACAGAATTCCCGGTATTTTGCTGGGTATGAAAAAAATATGGAGTGGTGTATACATTGATAAAGAAAACTTGAGATTGACTACTAACAGACGAGGTGTATGCCTAAGTAGGATGATATATACGAAACTCTTGTATTGCGACAGACTACAATGAAAAGGATAAAGCATTCAAGATAAATGTAAAGGGTATAAATCAACACGAATTACGTCACTTTTGGCTTCCGATGAGAGACGTCCATGATTGCTGCAACAGACTGGTAGTGTTCGCCTTTCGAACTGTCGTGCACAGCCGAAATGAGTGGAATCATAAATGTAAAAGTGCTGGAATAGCGAAAAAATGTCGACAAAAAATGAAAAAAGGTTGGCCATTAGGTGGCCTAGCCTGAAAGGAAGGGTGAAGTAAATTCAGAGAAATGAAAAATCACAACCAGGATGGGCAGCGCAAAGTTGTTCAAGCTGACAAGTCGCGAATATCGTCAGATATAAGAGACATGGGTCTCCTCAACATTCTCACACAAAAGCAGACAGAGAAGTAAGGCGAAATAATTTACATAGAGACGAAATATGTTTCGCAGGGGAAAGGGTTGCACCAAGTACTCTACTCGTCTAGTACAAGACGAGGGTGGCGCTGCTGCCCTTATCAATGCTAACAGTGCAGCCACTTTTGACACCGCCAGTGTAGGTCCCAGAACTGGCATCAAATGCGCACTCCGAGCTAGCACCATCATATCTGACGTTGAATGTCAGGAGCTTGTCGGTGGTGGGTGTGTTGGGGAAGATTGAGGCGTAGGTCAAGCCTCCCTTGTAGCCGAGACCCAAATTCATGGGTGCCCAGTTACCAATAGGGAGGCTGCCATCCCCCCAAGTGCAAGCCTTCGTCTCGTCGACACCGGCAGGATTGATGTAGTACTGAGCCGAGGTGGACTTTCCTTCCCATTGGTAGTAGGTATCTCCGTCGGGGTTGGCAAGCGCAACGGTTTGTCCGGGGTTGACGCAGCTGGGGAGGGTTTCACTCTCAGTACCTTCAAAAAAAGTCAGTTTTATTCACGTCGAAAATATAAACTCAAATATTTGTTTGAAACTTACCAGGGTAGTCAGTACGACAGATGCAAACGGCCTCAGAAAGGGTGTTCTTGACAGACAAAGCCTGAACACCAGGAATACAGAGGGTCTCATAGTCGGTGTTGGTTCGGACCAACTTTCCGCCAGAGCACTTGATACCACCAACAGATTGACCGGTAGCACCTTGGGTAGAGGGCCACTGAGACTTCAAGTAACCGTCAGGACACTGGTAAGAACAGAAAGCACCCTCAGTGCAAGACTCGCCGTTAACAGCGGTGACGATGGTCTCAACGAGAGTCTCGAGGGCATTGTAAGTAGGGTACTGAATACCACTCCAGCCTCCAATGTTGTGGTAGTCAAGAGCAACCGCACCGTAGTCCGAAGGGAAAGTATCGCAGCTAAGCTCACCGTCGGGGAAAGCAGCATCAACGCCAGTAGTGCCGCTAGAGCTGCTGCTGGCAGTTGTGGTAGCAGCAGGGGTACTGCTAGTGGTGGGCGTGGTAGAGGTGGAGCTGGTTGTAGGAGTAGCTGAAGTAGTAGGGACGGCCGAGGTGGTGATCACTGTGGAGCTCGTGGAAGACGAAATGGAAACGGTGGTTTGAATGAACTCCGCAGCCTTAACGGAGATACTGGTGCTGGTGGTTGTAGCGCAAGCACCGGAGGGAGCAGCGCCGTCAGCCCACTTGTAGTCACCGTTCTTGATACCCTGGCAAACATCGGCGTAAGGGACTGGAGTTCCGTCAAGCTGGTAGACAGTCACTACTTCGTCGACAGTGGAGGTTGCGACAGTATCACGCTTGTGAGCATGGTGGTGAGCGTGGTGGTGACCTTGGGCGGCGGCCAAGGTGCCCGCAGCAGCAATGGCGACGGTCGCAGAGAGCTTCATGGCGACCGTGATCGTAGATAGTTCAACGCGTTCCTTCGTGAATTGAGCAAGAGATATAGGCTATAATTGTCAAGCAATACTGTTAGCAGCTGTTTATTGCAAATTCGACTTGATATTTCTCTTCTGTGTCCTGAGTTCAAGACCTGGACAATCCTGGTGCGACACCCGTAATCCGTGGATTATGCGTCTTCCCAATCGATGCCCTGGCAACCAGACGGCCATATATGGGACACTCCAGACCAGCCTAAACCCAACAGATAGCAAAGGGCGTACGTACAGATGCTTCGAAAGCGCAAAGATCAATTGACGGTGTTTGACGGAACGAAATGAACGGACGTCTCGAGAGGTTTGATGGCTGTTCGTCTCAGGCAACGGCGGAATTCTCGTCGAGAGCAGCCAGGTAACACGAAGCGAGTGCAAAGAGTGAAATCACTTAAGCGAAGAGAAATTTCCTAACGAATGTAATAGAGAGTGCAGGGACTCTCTGGGTCAGAGGGAAACTCGAGTGTTCGGTGACACAGGAAATTGAAGGAGCGTGGTAGGAGGGTGGATGAAGAGGGTAGAAGGAAGGGGCGGATTGTTAGATAAACAGTGTATTTCGCCAGGGGGGCAGTGTGGACATGGTGGGCTTGCAGACGGGAGCCAGGGGGTGCGTCGCAGTGCTTTAGCCATTTGCCCCGTTTCTATGCTGCTGTTTAGCCTCTACTAGCAGGGAAGCTAGCTGAACTAGCTAGACCAGTTTGTGCCTAGTCTGTACTAGTGTATTACAGATATTAAGCAGTCAACTTGGCCTGTCCTACACCGATCTTGTGTAAAATTACGAAAGGTGCATAGTCTTGAACTGTATCTCAGAACACAGCAGCCCATAACCAAAACTTCAACGGGATTATCAGACCTCTGACTGGTTCAATCTTAGATCACAGTAATATTTCGCAGGCCAACCACCGTCCAATAATACAACCAAGTGGAGGACGGCCTAGCTAGATCGAGCAGGTATGTGCGGTATTTGCAAAGGGCTCTCCTGCAAAATCAAGGGAAACAATAGGAGAGAGCCATGGCTGCGCTTGTTTGGGCTTTTCCTGTTCCTGACAAGAGCCCCACTTCGTAGTATCTCTGGAAATTGTACCTTGGCCTTATTGACCAATCAGCAGCTGAGATGAGACACAAGTGTGCCGGATAGTGGGCTTAATCAGCCAATCCCCTTGCCGATACTCTACTACGTACATATTGCCCGAACTTTCTGACCCCCGGTACGTAATGTAATATGCATTACAGTACATAGGAGTTGGGCTCTGCAAAGGACGTTCGTAGAAAGATTCAGAGAGTCGGAACCAAATCTTCTATCGTATGCATTGTTGTATCCTTCTGAAGGCTTTGTCTCATCTTCTATCTCAGCTTGAGCTAGGAGGTTTCAGCAAGGCACTTGGGCTAGTAACAGGGGATGAGATCTCCCTCTGCTTGCCCGGCACTTAGCTATCCTTCCCTAGCAGAGTTCTCTGGCAAAGCCTGCAAGTCATATCAAACGATAAATCCAATTAAGATCTACTGGACTAGTCCCCTAGGTATACGTAGTATCCTACGCGGATAAGCGGGGACTCTTATGAATTTCATCAATTCAGAGGTCTTAGAGACGAACAGTGCCTGCACTAGTCGCCCTTAGACCTTCAAGTGTAAATTACTGTCCGTACGGCGTACGTAATCTTACGGAGAAAGTTAATATACGGTTGATGCCTTCAATCCCCGTATGCAAAGCCTCAACTAACATACGCCATTGTCTCACCATTCAACACATGGGGAATCAGATCTTAAACACCACTCATGATGCTGACTACGGAGTACAATAACCTCAATATCGGAGGGTATCTGCAAGGTACGGACGGCATTCACATACGTCCCGTACGCCGTTGTCGTAGGATTCGTCTGATCGACGGCTTCCCTTCCACCTAGCCAGGAAGATCCGAAAGTGAGTCAACGTGCTGTACCTTGGTACGTGGTTGGAAAGTGCAGCCGATCAGATTCTCAATACTACCGGTGCGGCAGTCTCGATCATCAATGCCTTATCATGCCGTGATAGTCTCCGCAGTCGCAGTATGAAGTCCTCCGTGTGTGTAACGGAGCACTTTGAGATTGTAGACTGCATCGCGAAAGCCGGATTTTCTATGGTTCGGCAAGAAGAGAAATATCTGGTGTGCGATGCGCTGGTCAAATAAGATTGTCAAATAAGATTACGCTTGTCTATTGGAACGGCCTTGCTGTTGAGTAACTTTGTGCCACTTTTCTAGTGAGGGCACTCCATAGTCGCGGTGGAAGGCTGGAAGCTGAGGGACTACCACGACAGCCCGTAACGGCGCACACTCCAATCTCGATTAATAGATATTTGTCAACGATCCCCTGTGAACTGGATTTTTCGTCCGGAGACCAGGAGACTGTCTGTGCCACTAATTTGCTGATTGTAGGGCAAAGGTGATAACGCGGGTCATGCTGGCATGCAGGAATCTGTTGTCGATAACGAGTGGGCGAGCACTGACAGTTGAAGAGAGATGATTAGAGGACTAAGTTAACCATTTTTCTTCATAGTCGGATCATAAAGACCGTGAAAATTCAAAAAATAAACCATTGAGCTAGCCACATGGCACAAAGCATCGAACGTTGGATCATGAGGGGGTGAAACTGCCTAAGATCCATTAGTATCGTCCTGCGATAAAATTGCCACTGTCGAGCTGACGCTAGCTCGATGCCTAATTCTTGAGGCTTTCAACCCCGAACTTTTGACATCATGTGACTACAAACTCACGTGACGATAAGGTCGAACTAACGTGGGGATAGTTGGCGGTGAGTAGCTACAACCAATCAACAATGAGGAATGGCCGGCATCAAGACCCGCTTTCAATGCCAAGCCAAGTCAGTGATTTTTTTTTTTGGAAGGCTTGATCAAGAACTTCCAGGCCGAACGGGTTTTGATAGTTTTGATAACCACAAATCAGTCAAAATGCCTGCAGCAACACAAGCCTTGACCACGAAAGTGGCATCAGGAACCCCATATCAACTTGACGACAAACAGGTAAATTGATTCTGAATCGCGTCGCATTCAAGTACTCCTACTTATCGTTTCTTCCACAGGTCCTCCGAGCCTCGAGCGCACTTCTTCGTCATATTAAGTCTGAACAAAAAGACCGAGAAGAGGCTTCAACGATGAAAACCCTGATTGGCGACGACGATGAATCGGACAGCGAGAGCTTCCCGTCCACCAGCGAATTGGTATGGCTGGTCATGACAACCAAGAAGCACGTGGTCGACAAGAACCGCCTGAAGCCCAGCAAAATCAGCCTCCCTCACTCATTGAACAAATCCTCCTCCGTGAACATATGCCTTATTACCGCCGATCCGCAACGTTCAGTCAAAGATATTGTCGCTGATCCTGCCTTCCCATCTGAACTCTCTTCCCGCATTACCAAAGTCATCGGTCTTACGAAGTTGAGAGATCGCTATAAGAGCTTCGAGAGCCGAAGACAGTTACTTTCCGAACACGATGTTTTCTTGGCTGATGACCGAATTATTATGCGATTGGTTGAGACACTTGGAAAGATCTTCTACCAGTCGAGCAAGCGACCAATCCCTATCCGTATCGAGCAAATTGAAAAGGTCGACGGCAAGCGCGTGAAGAAGGATCCAAAGAGCAAGCAGTCTAAAGAGGAGCGAAAAGCTAGCTTTGCTTCACCCCAAGTCGTTGCGAAAGAGATCGAGAAGGCCCTGAATTGTGCGCCCGTCTACCTCGCTCCTTCTACAACGACATCGGTGCGCATTGGATCTACCAAGTTTACTCCAGAGCAACTAGCAGAGAACATCAAGGCAGTAGTCAATGGTTTGACAGAAAAGTTCATTACAAAAGGCTGGAGGAACGTCAAAGCTATCCACGTCAAGGGAACCAGTACAATGGCTTTGCCCATCTGGCTCGCTGATGAGCTGTGGTTGGATGAGACAGATGTTCTAGAGCAGGAAGAAGAGAAGAATGCAATTGAAAACGACAAGAGTGGCAATAAGCGAAGAAACCCCGAAGAGGACGATGCCGCCCGAGGACAAAGCAAGAAGACAAAGAAGATCAAAGCGGCCGCAGACGAGGACGAGCTCTCCCTCAAAGAGAAGCTCCGAAAACAAAAATCGCAGGCTCTTGAAGAGGGACCTGTTAAAGTTACCGAGAAGAAATAGTCTTTGTCTCTATGAAATGGTCTGGTGTTTGCATGGGTTCTACGGCGTCCAAAAATTCTCCATGATTTTCGATTCATTAGTTCAGTTGTCTGGCTGTTCGCATATTGATAGAATCTTTAGTTATTTGTATATGATGTTTATGCTTCATTTCGTCCAATATCATTGAACTAGAGTAATTTGTTCCTATAAAATAGTTTCTGAGATGTATGCCTCTTAGCAAAATCCCCGTATAGCCGAGGCGCGGGAATCATCGGTCTCTATCGGTCTTGGCTAGGATAACCGGCCGCACGGCGATCTCTTACCCGCGTTTTGTCTATCGTCACCGAACACCACCAAGTTTGGATTCAATTATTGCAGGAAAACTCAAAGACTTTTGTCAATGCATTTGGGCATTTGAAGTTTCGAAGATTGCGCGCTCAGAAAATACACAATGATCAACGTTGCAAGGCCTTCGGTACTGCGCGCTGTGCGCTCGCAGATTCATCCCTCACGACCGATTTTCGACGCCCGGTTATCGGCGCTCACACGACTATTGTCGACATTGGCAATTCTTGAGCAAAGAGGCGGCAAGCTCTCTTCAGCTTCTCTATCTGCCATTGCCGCTGCTCAGAAACTAGGAGGCTCGGTTACGGGCTTTGTTGCTGGCGAGGGTGTCAAGTCATCCGCTGCCGTTGAGGCGGCGAAGATCAAGGGACTCGAGAAGGTTGTCGCCGTCGACAATACTGCTTACGAGAAGGTCCGTGGAGCTCTTTTACAAATGACGATGAAATTTAATAATTATAATCGCTCATTGGACTACTATCACAGGGCTTGCCCGAAAACTACGCTCCGTTACTCGTGGATAATATCAAAAACGGCGGATATACACATGTGATCGCAGGACATTCAGCATTCGGAAAGGGCCTCCTACCCCGTGTAGCTGCTCTCCTCGATGTACAACAAATTTCCGATATTACTGCCATTGAAAGCGAAGATAGTATGTTGAGGTCACAATCATGGAAACTAGCCCGGTGTGGAAACTGACCTTGAATAGCTTTCGTCCGACCCATCTACGCCGGTAACGCGATCCTCACAGTCCAATCCGAAGATCCTATCAAAGTCATCACCGTCCGAGGTACCGCTTTCCAGGGTGTCGAGACAGAGGGAGGTTCCGCAGAAATCGTCGATGGCGCGGACCCCAAGGCTGAAAGCACAACTGAATGGGTCTCTGAGGATCTCGCCAAGTCTGACCGTCCCGATTTGGCAACTGCTTCTCGCGTCGTCTCTGGCGGTCGTGGCTTGAAGTCCAAGGAGGAGTTCGACCGTGTGATGATACCATTGGCAGATGCCCTCGGTGCAGCAATTGGTGCTTCTCGCGCCGCCGTGGACAGCGGATACGCTGACAACAGTCTTCAGGTTGGTCAGACTGGAAAGAACGTCGCGCCTCAATTATATCTTGCGGCTGGTATCTCTGGAGCCATTCAACATTTGGCCGGTATGAAAGATAGCAAAGTCATTGCCGCCATCAACAAAGACCCCGAGGCACCCATCTTCCAGGTTGCTGACGTTGGATTAGTGGGAGATTTGTTTGAGAAAGTGCCGGAGTTGACTGAAAAGCTTAAGAAATAGATATACTTGTGAATAATGAATGTATGTTATTGTTATATTGAAGGCTCTATAGACTAAATTCTGGCTTACGGCACACATTTACATGGCATGTAAACATAGGTACTTTAATCGTCTAAGAGAGCAAACTCATATTGGGAATAAAACCTTCAATTGAAGATGGAGTGCCTCAGGCATGATGATTATGTCATGTTCATCGACTTCAGGAATTCCTACCATCCGACCTCAACTTCATCCTTAGTCGCAGCTACCCATCATCTCTTTTCAATACACCTACGAAGAACTCAACATGGTCAGCACAAGAAGTAGCAGAAGGCCGCCGGCTCAACGGGCTCGTACAAGTGCAGTGTCTGCTCCACAAACGGTCTTTTCTGCGGCAGACTTCCAACGACTCGGAGGACCTATACAAACATGCTAAAGAATACATCAATGCCACGCCGTCTCATGAAGAACTCGTCTATACACAAGTACCGAAAGGATGGGCTCGACCTGTACTGGACAAATTTGATGATAATTAGGAATGGGGACTTCCTTACTGCAGGTAAGACGAATAACTCCTATACGTACCAGATTTAGCGACACTCATCACGATTTGTCAAAGGAAAAAGTACAATTTCGTTACTGATACCATCTGGATTCGTATAATGCCGTCTAGACTTCAAAATTGTCACCAAGGATGAATTCATCGTGCGACTCGCTGGCAAGCAGAAGGTCTAATAAAGTGGCCGGAAACACAGGATTTGTATTATTTTGTTGGAACCAGCAAGTTAAAGCCCTCAAATCAGGTTCATTGGATAGGTGACTGACCTATTTGTGGTATTAAAGCAAGTGTGTTTGCTGGTGGCCCTTATGCAGATTTTAGCAAGGAGCCAGATCTCGGAATGCGAGTAGGCAACCATCCACTTCCCACCTTGGTTATAGAATCGGGCTGGTCTGAATCGTTAGACCGACTCCGTGAGAAGGCGAGACTATGGCTTGCAGGCGGCAACGCTACCGCCGTTATTGTCATATGCTGGAGAAGTGTTGCCAACACGGACCAAGTCGAAGGCGAGGTTGAGCTGTATATTCTAGATGGAAATGGCAGTCTGGTCCTACGACAAACAGAGATTGGTTTTCCAGAACCCCCTCCGGAGCAAGGACGGGTACAGAGCATCAGACTGACGAGATGGATGGTTCTTGGGTCTACTATCTCATCGGACCGCGATCCAGATGACCCTTTCGATTTGAGAATTGACGATTTGACATGGGCTGCTGCTCGTGCGTTGGGATTTATGGACTTGGTACCTGCTTCATTTTTGACGCTTTTGATTGAAAAGAATCGATGCATTTATGCTATCATGACAAGAAAGTTTAACCTTTAAGAAGCTACGCATGTATTCCAGCCTGCCGAGGGGTCGTCGTTCATAAGTCTTCCTCGCTTTTTAAGTTTTGGATCTTCTCGACCGACAAACTCTACATGATCCCAAAATTCACACGCAGATGGACCTCCCTTCCACTCTGATTGGGGAGGATATGGCGATTTATCAAAGATGGGACGAAGTGCGAACCTTGGCCGCCACGACTCCCAAAAACCAACACACCATGGCTCTATAAAGTTGCCCTTCTCAATTCTGATGGTATACAGCTTTGGTTGGAATGCATCATCTGTGAGACCCAGCTCGTTTATTATGGTACTCTTTGAAAGGATCGAGACTCGAACCCATTTCGGTAGGCTTTTGGCAAGAGTGATTTCGTGGACAAGTTGCCATAGCAGGTGAGGGCTATTCCTTTGATTCGATGCAGTCGATCTGGCCGATTTGATTTCGCTCGTCAGGCAGCTTGATATTCTTCCAAGTCAGGTCTGCAGCAATCCAATCACTGAACTCAATCCGGCACCATAGCTTCAAACCTGATTAGCGATGATCTTATTAGAATGGTAATGGACATTGTGCACATCCCTCGCTCGTACTGTCTGCGTTGAACTTGATCGACCTCCGTACTATAGTACCATTCATCCTCCGCACATATCATAGAGCAAAGTGCTTCATTCATCTAGGAAATTTTCCGGTCAAAGATACTTACGTTTTGATCATTCAAGGGTTGTAGAAAGAACGTTGGAACTGCTAGGCTGCAGAGATTGATCTACCTAGGACTAAACGTAGCGAAGTGGGCCAACTCGTACATTGGAACCTGGCTATAACGAACGGAAGTCCATCCAACATATGAATCGGATACCTGGAGAATCTAATTCATATAGGAGTTGGATGCACTCTGGTACAATAACCTCTCTGATCAATAACGGTTTCGAGCATACTCCATATTCAAATGAATAACTTCTAACCTGATATAAATATAATGACAAGGGGGTTTTCCTGTTCGTTATAGCCAGGTTCTACTGTACTTTCTATCATGTCTGCACAGAGCTTGTTGAATTGATGAAAATTGCCAGGTACATGGACTTGAGAGATATTGTGTACACAGATCTACCTGTAAGTGACATGACTTCGGGACGCTGAGTGAGACGCCCTCGCATAGATTTCATTATTCCGACCAGCTATTCTAATGTACACTAATCCAACAACCTGAGATTCCACTGCCCAGCAGGTTCATTCTTCACCAAAGTCACGCTAGAAGTTTTTTCCATCTCCTCTCGATCTTCAGGGTTGTTAGTAATCGTATCGAATCGACTCTCAAGGCTCGCCTTATCCTCCGCAGAAAGAGCGAATAGACTGGCTAGAACAGACTCCTTCAAGATATCAACTTTTCGCACTTTCGAATCGACGACGATCCAGATCAGAAATATAATGGATAATGCGACCTGGGTTCCCAAGAAGATTAGGTACGGCCATCTCACGATAACGTATGATTCGGAAACGCTATTTTGTCCTTGGACCGCTGAAGCGAAGAATGAACGGAGCCTGGAGGACATGATCATATTAGCTGATATTTCAAAGTACAACGTATAGAGAGGTAACTCACCAATTGGTTATTCCTCTAGCCGTGTTACTCAAGAGATTATCAACGGTATCACGCATTAGGCCATCTCTGGCTGTTCCGATGGTAGCGTTGACACCCTCATTCTCGTAAAGAGCCGTACCAAGAGCATAACTAAACGGCGTCATGTCGAACAGGCCATAGGTACCAATGAAGTAAAAAGATCCCGTCAACGAGGCCGAGATGATTGCCGTTATAGCGGAATCAACCTCATAGTAACTGTAATTGAAGCCGCCCACAGTAAACGTCTTGTTGGAAATGGTAGACGCATGCTTCCCGTCTGGAAGGTATCCATATTCGTCAACCCAGGTGACATTGCTCGTGGTTGAAGTTACATTTGTAAAGCTTGTTCCATTGACCGTCTCCACGTCGTATGTTTCGACACACATGTAGAATAGGGCTTCAACGGCACGTGCATACTTCGTAAACAAAGCCGTATCATTGAGCATTGGCGCACCATACTCAGCAGCACTAGTCGTGTTCAGATAGATGATCTGAGTAGCAGCCAATGCATTATTTCCAAAACTCTCATTGGTAAAAGTGTACAATTTTGACCAAGAGGGGTCGACCCCATCTAGGAGCATGAAACTCGTTGAATTGAGACTTCCGTCCTGCTGGGGCTTAAGCCAAAACTGCTCGTTCTGAGACAGTCCTGTTTGCGTACAATTGGTACAGCTCTGTGTCCATGTCGAACCGTCGAACCGATCTGTTGCGGTGGAAGTGCAGCATTGTTGTGCCAACTCTTCGACAAAGAGTTTATCCGTTATGTCATTTGTCTGAACACAGACTGCAAGGGAGCTGAAGGATGGCCATTTACAGTTCCCTGTCGCACAATATGGTGTAGTGTAATTGTAAGTTGAGTCGATTGATGTCTGGTACATTGCGCTTATCATGTAGCCTGTTATTTGGTTGATTGATGATGTGAAATTAGCTGTAATATTGATATTTGATTAGCCCAAGTCTTGCTTAGAGGTAATGAGGGGACCCGCCGTTATCATTTATCATTCTATATATTGTAGCGTTTTCTCCGTTGGCGACGTATCGTATATCTTGACTAAGGACCGCCTGTGTTATAGTCGAAGTCACAGCAGAGGTTACTATGATGATAGCGGCTAATAGGACGGAAAGCCTATATGAAAAATAAGTTGCTGGTGAGTACGAAGCTACTAATCATTGATACCAATGAAATCAAGACTTACCTTCCCTTCGTACTAAACAGAAGCATAATGCTCCCCCAAGCCCCTCGACTGGCACTATCGAATCTCTCAAAATCCTCCAACGGCCTGTTCTTCCCCATGAACCAAGTCCACTTCATCTGCGAAAGGCACTGGACAACCGGGAAAACAAAAGTAGACTGGCTGATAGCAGTCAAAAATGCCAAAAGAGTGTTGAGCGTAATACCTAGCGGCCACGAAGGAACCTTGTGCTGATCGAACTGGCGAAGCACAATGGCAATACTCATGAAAGTAGCGCCACTAATAAAACAGGAAATATACTCAAGGGTCCAGCCCCGAGGTAGAACATCAGACAACAAATATGAGATCTTCCATCTTCTTGATGAACGTCGAGCCGGATTGAAACCCTTGCCTTTGTCGTTCTCCAAGTCTCGGACAAAAACTTGTGAGGCAGTTTTGCTGGATGCTGGAGATGCACTCCTTCGTCCTATATCAGATATGCAGGATTCGGGGAGGCTTGCGTTTCGCTCGGGATAGTATGGCGGAAAGAGTCCAGTGGGCGATGCTGGACTGACCGGAGAGACAGCCGTAGCGTCCTGCGACTCATGATGGGGAGAATGGCTCATGATAAAATACTAAGAAAACACAACAACTAAGCAAATGAGCATGGAGAATATATTATGATAGAACTTGTCTCAACGGGCAAGTATCTAATAGAACAAAGTTTTTACACTTTCGGTGCTGTCTAATCTTATTATAGCTGCGGTCAACTTAGAATCTAACATCAATACAGGCTTCTACAGCTGCTTAACACCTATACCTTACATATCTTGAAACAACCTGCGCGCTTCCGGTTACTTGCAGCGCCTTGATCCGCAACTAACAATTAAGCCTAATCGTTCTCGACTAATGAGATGTCATATATCCACTGTAGCAGCAATACTTTGCCGCTGCTGTGCCGCATGGCTCCTAGATTGTACGACACTTCAACACAACTAGGGTGCATGGTGGGTCAAGGCCTTGAAGTTGACCAGTCTGGATACTTTTTTAAAATAAATCTGCTAAAAATTGAGAACTTACCTACCTATGAGCCTAAACTAATTCAGATGAAGGGCTATGATCTGCCTCGCTCCTTCAGGGATGTTGTTGGTACTCTGGCCAATGAGAACGGCTTAGTATGCGCCGAACATGCGCCAGTCGGAGAAGAGTGGTGTTTTCGCATATGTGGGAGCAGGGATCGTATGCACCCAGTTGCTATTTTTGAGTATTGCTTCTTAAAATTGTTAAAATAAGGGCGAAGAAGAAATTGAGAAGTTGTACGTACTCGTATCACCCACCTCCGTGAGGCCTCTGCCTGCGATGATCTCAATGCGGCAATTAGGGCTCATACCCAAATAGGAAATTTCGCTTGCCATCGTTGGTGAAGGTTATTTGCTGATTTTCAAGCATATTTGTGCTTGCCAGAAGAAAAAGAGGAATCCATTTATCGGGACTTATGAGTTCTTGATATTTGATAAATGGTCAAGAAGACTGCATTGGTGGTTAGAAGAGTTGTGGTCATTGGTGTTGGACAATTTGGCCTAGTACCTAGGAATGACTTGCTGAGGAGCAGACGAAGGTCGTACAAACGAAAACAACAAAGAATTGTCGAATAACCTTATTGTAGCAAGTGCGATGAGTTTGGAAATGCAACTATGTTTTGGAAAGTTCTGCTCTTTCAAATGTTTCGTCCCGGGTATCGACGACCGCACAAGAGCATTCTCACACTTAACGAGACTTATGAGACCAGTTTCTGTATTTGTAGGATCTTATTCCGCAACATGAATCTTTTTTGGGAAATGAATAATAAATCAATTTTGAGGCAGTCTCAAGCCCTGTGACTTGAGACTTGCAGTCTAATAATCCTACTTGGGCATCGGATCGACGGGGACTTTGGAAGTCAAAATGTGATACAGAGGTGAATCATCTTATATTATCTGTTTTGATGGATTCCATATCTAAATATGTACGTCAACTGGTACTACTCGACTGCCTCAGAATATTCACTGTACCTGGATGATTATGAGTACTTGAGGCAGGACCAAGCAATCCGGTTGTCGACCTTGATGACCAAATCTTGTTTACTTACATTTCTGATTGCGGTAACCCTCCCAAAATACCATGGTCCTATTTCTATAGGCTGCTTAGTTGGTTTCAGATAAAAAAAAAGCAAAACAAAGACAAAGCTGAGGAGACGCACAGCCAAGAGATCTCGTGTTACACGAGGCTACATAGTTCAGAATAGGTCCACGTACGTACGTGGTGAATCCAAGGAT
Organism: Talaromyces verruculosus; assembly: GCA_038993655.1. Classification (NCBI taxonomy): domain Eukaryota; kingdom Fungi; phylum Ascomycota; class Eurotiomycetes; order Eurotiales; family Trichocomaceae; genus Talaromyces; species Talaromyces verruculosus. The sequence goes on along the minus strand of JBBVQN010000015.1, from coordinate 59,295 downwards.
CTCTCCAGATGGCGTAAATCTAGCCTAGTCTTAAAAGAAAGAAGATATTTCTTTTTCCAGAAAATAATGCTTCAGTAGAAAGGGGTCGGTACCATAATCACCGACCATTTGGATAAGTAGGCCTGACTCCATTGAGTGTTGTTCAGGAACAAAGGAGTCGACCGAGGTGCTTGGAACCGACATAGCGGTCAAATAGGATAGTCCTTTTACAACAAAGAGCATTTGATCCTGATTCCTGACTCTTCAAGTAGGAATTGCCGGAACCTTGGGCTTGGAATTGTGCTATCGTTTTGAATGAAGATCTGTTGCCTGAGAAGTAAGATAATGGAGTATTATTTTCGGCACAACCCTAATAATGGACTGGTAGACTTGTTTACTCCAGTCCTGCAAAGAATACTTGGTCAAGTCGCATCGCGTTCAAAATTAAACTATTCGAGGAATAAAAAGCAAAAGATAGACAAATTACTATCAGATCACGGCTTAATTTGAGCTTGATCGCCCCATCAAAGCGACACTAATCTGCCCTACTTCGGTAATAACGGGTCAGAAATAGTAGATTTCCGGATTGCCCGCATCAATAGCATATAAGTAGAGCTTTGAAGCGACAAGGGAATAGAAAACAGGAAAAAGAAATGCTCGGATCGTCTTTTAGACGAAATCAGTGGCTTTAACTTAAATATGGCCTATTCTTTAGGGAAATGCCGAACCTTGGAACAGGCAGTTCATTGTTTACATCGGGGATAGACGGCACGTTCAGGGACAAACCCTGGCCTTCCCCAGATGATTGCTTTTGATTCTCTTTTAAATACTTACCTCAACCCCTCCTGAGCATACTGATTACTCTTGACTGATCTGACAACCTGAGGTCATCACCATGGCGTTATCGATATCTTCCTACCCGGGGCTTTCCAGCGCAGCAACGGGTGTTGCCCTACACCATTTAATCTTCAGACATGGAGAGTGGGACAATAGCGCACCAGCTGCCTTTGGCTCATATGCGGCTGTGTTTGCTGGTTTGAATGTATTGAAGGCGGCAGAACCCGTTGTTGGGTTTCAAGATTCGAATGTATACTACCTTCTTGCGTGCCACCTCCTCGGCCTTTTCAGCAGCATCATACTTTACCGTGTATCCTTCCATCGTCTACGAAAGTTTCCTGGTCCTACCCTCGCTGGCGTCACGTCGTGGTACGCCAATATCTTGTCGGCCAAGAAACTTCACAATTTCGAAGTAATCGATAAACTGCATCGAGAACATGGTGACTATGTGCGTGTCGGTCCCCGGGAATTGTCAATCAAGGACCCCCAAGCCTTGCCCTTTATATACGGACCTGCATCGCAGACAACGAAGGGCCCTTTTTACGATGGCGCTCAACCATATATCTCGGTTCATTCCACAAGAGACAAGAAAGATCATGCTCGACGCCGTAAGGCGTGGGATCGGGCTTTCAGCTCCAAATGTATGTATATCCAGATTGCTTCGTGGCTTGAGCCTTAAATGATGGTAATATACTGAGACAGTAAACAGCCCTTCGTGATTATGAGGAACGTGTGACAAAATATGCTGCCCAATTAATATCGGTAGTTGCGGACAATGTTGGCCAGCCCATTGAAATGTCTCGGTGGTTCAATTATTACAGCTTCGACGTCATTGGCGATTTGACCTTTGGCAAATCCTTTGATATGCTCACAACCGGCAAGGATGCTTATATGCTCAAGACTTTGCACGAGCAAATGCAGTCGTTGGGCCCATTTCTACATTCGACTTGGATTCTTGGTCTGTTCAAATTGATTCCTGGGTTGAACAGTAGTTATCTAGAATATTTCGTATGGGTGAAAGACCAAGTTGAGAACCGAATCAAGGTAAGTGACGAATCCTACCTCCTGGTTCGGAGTCACTCATACTTACCGTTCTTTAGAACGCGCCAGTGAATCCGGATATCTTTATGCAACTAGAGGCGGATTTTCGGAAGGGAAAGCAAACACCAAGAGATCGAATCCACTTGGATGGCGAAGTAAATACAGGTCTTGTTGCGGGGAGGTATGTTTTACCTGACTATCACTTGCGTGCTCGACTCTGAGACTAACTATTGAACAGTGACTCAACAGCCTCAACCTTAACGAATCTGTACTACGAACTCGCCAGCGCACCGAATTTTACTAGTCTACTTCAATCAGAAATTGACTCGGTCAAGGAGCCCACTTATCAAGAGCTATCGCAGATGAAATTACTCAACGCCGCTATTGATGAAACAATGCGCTTGCATCCGGCTATACCATCAGGCATGCAGCGTCTGACTCCTCCGAAAGGAGTCATGATCGATGATATCTATATTCCGGGGGACTGTATAGTTCAGATACCTCTTTACTCAGTATTCAGAGGTACGTTTTTGATGAAATGGTTCCTGCCAGTTACATGAAATGGCTAATAAAGTCTAGATGAGCGCTCATTTGTCAAACCCAATGAGTTCATTCCGCAGCGCTGGATTGACAGGCCGGACCTTGTCAAGAATCCGTCTGCTTTTGCACCTTTTGGTCTTGGTAAGTGCCATTTTCCAGCGTTGTCCGCATAGAATGTTTGCTCATTGAATAATTGATATAGGTCCGTTCGCATGTGCTGGCAAACAACTCGCATTGATGGAAATTAGACGGATCACATGGGAAATTCTCTCCCGATACGACATTTCTCTTGCAAAGGATCAGACTCGGGAGGCGTTCTATGACGGTCAACAAGATGCATTCACTGTAGTTTGTGGAAAACTACAACTTGTATTTACGGAGCGAACGAAATGAGGGTTTGATCGATGGTCTCAGCTTTCTAGTTCTCTTGTACTACCTAACTGCTTTTCATGTGAATACGCAACTGAGTTATTTGTTTTGTCAATGAAAGCCTCTATTGTACAAATTGCATCTTGGCATCACTGTCTCTAGGGTCTTGTGACTGAGGGGTCGATACTTCCGCTGGCAAGCAATGCCTATCTCCGATACCACATCCTCGTAACCTTCGTCGCTTTAATCTTCTTCTGCAACTGAAAAATCCCATACATCAACGCTTCCGGCGTAGGCGGACACCCCGGAACATAAACATCGACAGGAACAATCCGATCAACGCCCCGAACAACATTATAGCTGTAGTGGTAGTATCCCCCTCCATTTGCGCAACTACCCATACTAATTACCCATTTGGGGTCAGGCATCTGATCATAACACTGACGAAGAGCAGGGGCCATTTTGTTCGTCACCGTGCCGGCTACAATCATGACATCGGCCTGGCGGGGCGAGGCGCGAAAGATTATACCGAGACGGTCCTGGTCGTATCGTGGCATGGACGTATGCATCATCTCGAGAGCACAGCAGGCGAGGCCAAAACTCAATGGCCATAATGAACCTTGTCGGGCCCAATTGACGATTTGATCGAGTGATGTACTGATGAGAAGATATGAAGTTAGCTGTTTGTCTTGAGCAGTTGATGCATTCTTTGCTTGCTTACAGAACATATTCTGCGGTACCTGAGTCTTTCTTCCCGGAGCCGGGAATGGTTGCTGGAAGTCTAGGGCGTTGTGTTGTAATGGAGCGTTCGGCTTCGTCAGATATGCGCGGCGTTGCATCCATTCGTCGGGTCACATAGGAGAACGGTTTGACTGCCGAGACTCGATAGGATGGTTGACTGATCTTTAAAGAACATAGACTCAACAAGCGCGGTGACAAAATCCTTGTAGCCATTTCTTGAGCCTGCAATGCGGAGCGAGAGAGGTAGGCTTGTTGTATTCAAGTAGACATCTAAATGTGTCGGTAGGCAGAGAATTTCCAGGTGGAAACTGTAGCAAAATAGTGCCATTTCCGCTAGAATAATGTTGTTTCCTCAGCATACTCTGTGGAGCACCTGGCACCTAGTTACTGTAGGGCTACACAATTACTATATCTAGACTGTCCGGACGCCCGGACTTTGCCAAGAGTCCGGAGTCCCCACCTTAGAGCTTCTGAGATGTTTTATTGGTGGATATCAGAGTTTTCGGACTTTGCCAAGCTAGACTATCTCTGCCAGTCTTCGTATGATTGGTCAGACGCAGCACGAAGCAAATTGATAGAGATCTACCCTAACCCTGAAGCCAATACGAAACACGGAATTTTCTGGCGATTAGCATCTCTATTGCTTTTGTTTTCTTTTAGTGATATAGAGACTTGCAAGGGTCATTTGGAAAAAATGGATTGGTTGCATTCAGGTAGTGTAATGTACATCGACTTTAGAAAGCTTGACCACGCTATGAGATATCGCGGAGGACTCTGTCTAGATAGTTACGTTCAAGACTCAAAAGTCCACCACTGACGATGAGGATCCGACTCAGCCAATAAACACTTCTCCAAAATATCATCCATCAAGGGCGGAAAATCTAGATCTGCAGCGAAAATCCTAAACCTGCGCAAGAACTCTACTTCGTCCGTGTTTAGTGATTCAGTACTGAGAGACCCTAGTAAGGAGACATCCGAGTTCATGATTTGACCTGCTCTCGGTTCTGCTGCGTCTGGTGGTAGCAAGCTTTGCAAGTCCCGGTGTGTTTGTTCCTGGGGATTAATAGCGGGGAACCTCTTCTGAAGTACAAGCCGAGCATGATGATTTAGTGTTTGAAGAAACAGTTCGAGCGATTTTAGCTCATGGCGCCTTTCGGCGCACCCCCGGACGACTGTTTGTACCCATGATGCGAGAGCTAACTCGGACACCGCGAGCTCTTCGGACTTCGATGAGAGAATGTTGCCATAAAGAACAAGGAAGCAGGGAGTGAAGAAGCATTTGAGATATCTGATATATATAGAAATATTATGATAAGATCAGTATGATGTTTTTCGTTATAGAAAGTTTCGTAGATCGGCTGTACCTACCCGAGATTCCAATAGAGTCCGTCTTGATCAAGGTCGAACAAACGTTGCATAGCCCGTATGGATCTATGAGCTGCCTCATTTTCGAGTTTCCTGTCGTGTTCGAGGGGCCACAAACCGTGCTGCCCCTGATCTCTTACTAAAAAGTTTACCATTGATGTTGCACGCCATATCAAATGCGCATAGAGCCTTGTATTGATTTTGGAAGATGTCTGCATCATCAATTGCTCCTGTGATCGTTAATGAATAATGCAGCCAAATAAAGAGAAAGAAAGTGCTGCTACTCACAATTTTCCACTCGGCGAGAACTGTCTCAATCTCCACTAATAGCTCCCTTATTTCGGCCAATTGAGACTCGTCAAGCATGAAGGCAGAGCACACATTATGGCGTTTTACCAACTCTGAGTATTTCACCTCGATGAGCGATAAGCGCAACGAGGCCTCAAAATAAATTTGAGTATCCTCCTTGATATCGCTCAGAGACTGCCTAGTAGAGAAGTCCGGTAAGTCGACCTTCCATGTCCCTAAATCAATATTGCTCGATCGATAGAAATGACGCCCAAAAGCATAGTCGTTCGTGATGAGAATGTGCCAGAAATAGATTCTGTGTACATCTCGATAGACTGTCCCCATAGTATCCCGCGGCCAGCGTGGATTCATTGGTGGCTGGGCGAAATTTGTGGTTAAAGAAGAAGAGGGCGTGTCAGCATCTAATTGCATGAGTCCAAGGTCCCGAGCAATCTGACATGCGCGGCCGTGTAGCCGGTGCGCAAGATCAAAGTCAAGTTGGGAGTAAGCTTCGTGAGTCTGTTTCCTCGTTGTTTAGTACGTGTCATATATGAAGGACCTAACATGAACGATACGAGTTCAGAGAGGGACTGACCATCCAGAATGCGACATGCAAACTAAGCTCATTGACATTGTCTTGAAGCAGCCACTGCTCCATGTACTGTAAAGTCTTGCGGTAAAAGAACAATTCATATTTGTTCTTTTCTGCAATACTGAGATCGGGGCTGAGCAGCATTCCTTGATGCAGAGCACCGTAGTAGAGAATAATCATGCGGACATCCACTTGTACATAAGGGTTGTCGATGATAGATGGTATGGTGAGCATAAAGTCCTTGCTAATGGGTAATAGTAAGCCTAGGGTGCTTTGGGCGTCATAAAGTGCTGATACGGCGATTAGTTAAATGTTATTTGATCCGGCACTAATCACATACTATGTATATATGATATGGCCGTTTCCAGAGAAATGATAATTTTCGCGTCCACGATGATTGTTGCGGGATCTGCACGAAACTTGTAACCCTTCAAATCCTCCTTTCTGGCATGAGGCTTTTGTGACACTGTATAGTGACTTGTTTATAAGTGTTAATAAATGAGCCAAAGGAAGAGACATACCCGCATTAGGTGTTGATGGGACGGTATTTTGCGAAATACTAGGTGAAGGGTTTGATAAATCGGTTGACAGCGGCGAGAAGGGGGACGTAGTATCTCTGACAACTCTCTCCAAGGCATCCAATCGTTTGAGTATGTCAGGAATGCACGAGTTTGCGCCTGATACAGATGTATTAACATTAGAACCAGAGATGGTGTCATGTTTGCTATATAGTCAGGCCATGTTAGCCAAAATCAGGGGCAGAAAATACCATGTATGTTGAAGACGTACCGTTTGCCAAAGCGAGGCGGGTCATATACGCAGTCCTCAGAGAGCTGGCGACACTTCTGACAAGTAGGTTTTGCCCTATCACATCGAATCTGGAATGAAATCAATGATCTCAGCCCAAAGACAAGGCATTCTGGAGACATCATTTCAGACCTTTTTGTGTCTACATCGTTGACACTATTCATAGATTAGTGATCGATACACTTACAGGCCGTGAGAAACTTACAGCAATAATATTCAACTCAGGAAGTGGTGAGGCCATGGTCTTCAATTGCGCTTTTTAGAAACAACTCGAGGACGTTGATGAAGGAGGGAGAAAAAGATTGGATTGGATGGAAGCAGGGAGCATTTTCAGCATGACGACACTATTCCCCTTTGGGCGAGATAAGAGCGGTTAGGGTTAGGGTTAGGCCATCACCTTCACGCATCTGAAGCAAAGGATTTGGGAGGTGATATGTTTGGAAATTGAGAATTCGTTAGTACAAAAAAATAAATTCCTATTACACATCTATTGTTCCCACCTTCAGTAATATTCGCCTATTTTCGGGGTGGGACAGAGCGATTTGAGATAAAGCCTTAACTGAGTACTCGAGCTTCTTTGGGGCTTTGCAGATACAGCCATAGATTCGGTTTTGTGGCAGTTAAAAGGGGTGCATATATCATGTCTTACGTATGGATTAATATAAGCAACGAGTTTGGCACCTTCATGGAGCTGTATATCTGTCATTCAGTGGACTTTATGTACTCTTTTCTTGCTCCTTAATCAACAACGCAGCCTGACTATGTGGCCCAGCTCCATGGATGACAAGAGATAAACCTTTCCAGAAGGGAGCATCTAATCTGATCGTAGCAAGCCGAGCAAGCGGCCATACTTGCGATTGGGCCCGTAATGTTTCTCTCCATCGGTTAAGAAGTGTCCTATTCTGTATGGCAATTTCTCTCGTCGGGGATTGGGTCAAGTTTAATAATATGAAACTCGAAACATAGCATAACTGATATCGGACGTCTATATAATCATCCCGGTGAGGTATTTGTTAGAAAATATTACATGTACTTCCGGAATTGTATGTGAAGAATGAAAATGGGGATTGGAAAGGGAAACGTACATGGATGCCAAAATATAGCAAAATGTTTCGCTTTGAGCGCAGACACAATTTCTGTTCCCACTTTTGCGCAGGTCAAACAGTTGTCGAATATCTTTGTTATCGGCCCCTGGCTGACTTCACTAGCCGATACCGCTTGATGAAAAAGTGGTCGAAGGAGGGCTCGAAAAATGAGGATTTCTAATGTCAGATGGGATAGCCGTAAGGACGCGCCATCCTCAAATTCCCTCTCATCTAGATCCGAGGCCAGTTTCCAGAGCAAGGGGAGAGATTGCCGCCAGTTCTCGATACGTGCTCGAAGCGGTTGTGCGCGGTTCAAGAGTTCACTTAGAGAAGATGACGAACGCACTGCTTTTAAAGTACTTGAAGGGTTACTGTCAGCCTAAGACTCTAATCTGTCGACAGATCCTGGAAAGGATTGGACCTACTAAAATTCCTTTAGCACGTCCGTCGCGATGACACTAAGTTCATACTCTGCCAAGCAGAGAGGAGTATGTCTCTTTACGGAAGCTTTGATATCCGGACTCTGGATTTCATCTCCCTCGAAGTCACTCTCGGTCAGTGGTGAAACGTCCCAGCTATCATCATTGAGATGTAATGGCCGAGCTATCATTAGAGCTTGCCAAACGTGCTGCATATATGTATACCACCATAATCTCCTTCGCAGCATTATTTCCTTCCGCGGAAGACGCCAGTCTGATGGATCTAGATTGAGCCCTAGACTCTCTGCCATAGACAATGCAGAACATGATAATGCCCAAGTGCTTAGTGGCTCTGCCACAGCATAATTCGGCGGGGGCATTTGAAGTAAGAGCAGACAGAGTTGTAAAGAGGATAGATGCGATAAACAGCTCGCTCGTTGATAGCTTCTGTGTGAAATAGCCCAAAGGACTCGTGTGGATATCTGAACGTATCCCTTCAAAACACTTAATTCATCATCCCAGCAGGTAAAAGGAGCCGCCAAGGCATATACGGCACTCTGGATGCCGATGGGATATAATACATTGCATTCTGAAAACGGCATTCGTGAAAAGTCTGATAGGGAAAGGACTGGAAACCGAGAGTGGACAAATTTGATATATCTTTTTCAGATAAATAAGTATAAAGAAGGAGAGGAGATTCTGATTATGTCACTTACAATTTTATTAACCGTGGACCCAAGTCGGCCGGTACAATCTTCTTGAGAAATTCAAAATCACCCTCTTCAGTACTGCCTCCCGATTGTATAGCTTCTACAAATTTCTGAGAATCTTTCCAGATGTCTTCATGTGTCATCACAAACTGAACTGGGGGCGAGTCTGCAGGTAGAGGTGAATTGCCATATGCTGAAGTTTCGAGAAATGGCTGAACGCTCGCATCGTCTTTCATTTTGCGAAAATCGAGCCGGAACATTGGATATGTATCATACTTATTGTAGTAGTAGTTGCGAAGCAAGTATGGATCAGATTCACAAGAAAGTCCAATCAGCTGGTTTGAATAGCCTCTTCTAGTGTCCAGAGAGAATTCGGAGGGCCAATCTTCTATTCCATCTTGCCGTATATCAGTGATTGCTCCACTTCCCATAGAACTGGGAGCATATGCTTCAGAGACTGTTTCGCTAGATTGACTTATACCGCCGTTGCTTGCATTCTGCGCATTGTTTGGCGATTCTCTGGGGGTGACAACAGATGATGACCGGCCAGCAATGGCGTTTAGCATGTCTACATCTTGGTGCAATGCATAATCCATAGGCTGTTCGATTCCTGGACTACTTCCCGAACCCGCCAGCCCTGATAGGGTGTTAGATGTAGTATCCACAATGCAAATACTGGGGATTACGAACCAATGGAAGATAGATTCATGGTAGACCAGCCCATTTGTGGAAGCCAGAAAGACGAGGCCTCTATTGAAGTTGAGGAACCATTATTCGAAGGCATAGGAAGATGTTGAAGTCCTGGGTCATGTTGTGAATCGTCAACAGACATGACGTTCGGCTGAGGTGGGCTCGGCCTGTCAGTGTTTTCGCCGTTGGCCTGGGAGTTTTGCGCTCGCCTCAAAGGCTTTTGTACAAAAGTACATTGACGGCTGAGCTTTTTGCACAGGTCGCAAGTTGCTTCAGAGCCCGTTATCCTGCAATGCGTCTTCCTAGAGCGGCAAAGGTCGCATGGCCTTTGCTTCTTAGATCGATACTTGCGCCCATTCTGTTCTACAATGAGATTTGAGGGCATCTAATCGAGAGTGTTAGTAGACAGAAATACTTCACTCGGACTTGACTACCTCCAAGTACGTACTTTGCGGATCGTCAGAGACGGTCTAGACAATGCATAAACGGCGAATGCAGCGCCGAGGGTCCACTCGGACTCCTACTCACTTTGACAGGGTTGGAATTGATGATGCAGGGTTAGATCGAATTTCTTTCGTGATCTTAGATGATCAGGATAGAGAAGTCTGGTGGTGGGGCTCGCATCTTCAGAGATAAGCTTCTGGGCCACGTCGACAGTCGACGGCCATCTCGGGATAAACGCCGAGCGGCGAACTACGTAACCCTAGATAACCCTGAGCCCTAACTATACCCACTGTAGTTACATCTTTAGCCTATATGTTCTTTGGACAATACTTCAAGCCCTAGGGTTCTCTACTTGTAAGTACAATGTTTGGGAGTTGCAGTACGCCTTGAGCCCCCCGACACCCCATTCCACTCCGATACCACTCTCTTTGTGTCCACCACAGAGCACTCTTGGATCCAGCACGTAGTGCATGTTCACCCAGACATAGCCAGCCTCGATTTGCTTAGCAATAGAGTTCGCGCGTTGAGCATTGCTTGACCATACTGACTCACCCAAGCCGTATTTTGAGTCGTTTGATTTCTCAATAGCCTCTTCGTCAGTGCTATATGTGAGTGTTGGGACGATGGGACCTAGAACTGTTAACTCATTTTGTTCCTCGGTCGTCTTTATAGTTTGAGAATCTTGGAAGAATAAGACAGAAAAGAAAAAAAAGCAAGAGAAAAAGACTCACCAAATGGATCCTCTACAACAATCCGTGATCCTTCGGCCGGCCGGTCGACAATCGTAGGTGGAATGAAGTAACCGGGCCCTTCTGGACTTTTACCACCAACAGCGACAGTCAATTGGTCTTTTTCGATATCACGGAAGAATGTCTTCACTCGCTCATATTGCATGGCGTTTTGCACTGGTCCGAGGTAGACGCTTTCCTCGGTTCCTGGCCCTTGCTTGAGCGCTTTTGTGCACTTCACGAGGGCGTCGCGAAACTGCTCGTGTATACTTTCATGTACGAAAGTGCGCTTAACCGCTAGAAACAACTATTACATCCATCATTCGTCAGATATTTTCTCGAAATTCTACGTTCTGACAGGGTCTGAAACCTACCAAGAGAAAGGAGAGACTTGGCCGGCATTCAAGAAGCAAACCTCGGCAATATGAAGATGCAGATCCAGACTTTGATAGAACGTGAAATAAGGCATATAAGACCGAGGAGCAAGTTTCGCTTTTGGAGCAACTTCCTCAAAATTCACGTCCTCACAGAAAATAGCCGCATCATTTCCCCCGCAAGGTGAGTACTGGAAAGCAATAGTCAGGGATCACACAGCTTACAGCTCCAAAGTTACCCGTTTGAGTGCCTTGCTCGCGCTAATCATCACCTTCTTGCCCGTTACTGTACTGCCCGTGAAGCTGATTTTAGCAGGTCCTGGATGTTCTGTCAACCATGGCCCAGATTGTCGTCTCCGGATAGAGCCTGTACCACGCCGAGCGGAAAGAATTTCTGCGCTAACTTGACCATTTTGAGGCTACCATATGGAGTAAATGGTGACGGCTTTATGATGATGTTACCGGTCAGAACACAAGGCACGATTTTCGCGCAACAGAGCAACACAGGATAGTACCAAGGCACAATACCGACAGCGAGTCCAAGCGGCGTATAGCGAACTAACGTCTTGCAATCTCCTTCAATAATCTCTTCTGTCGGAATTTCTAAATCTGCTGTCGCCCGAATGGTTGAGAGGGCAAAGCCCAACTCGACATGGGTGAGTCTCGTTTGTATTTGTCAAATCAGTAAGCCCTAACCCTAATTGAACCGGGGCGCTCTAGAAATCGAAACTGGACTACCTAGCGCTCACCGGTTTGCCTTGCTCTTGTACCAGAAGCTTCGCAAAATGATCTCTCTCTACTTCTAATGCGTCTGCGAACGCCAACAGTGGTTTTGCCTCTCCGCATATGCTGCCTTGGACCAGCTTCGCAACGCTCGTTGACCAGCCTCGACGGCTCTATCCACGTTCTCTGGGGTAGACTGGAACCTCCGGGTTGGACTCTTCTGTAGCTGGGTTGATGCCATGACGAGTTTTCTTTTGTTGGCGAGAATTTACCATCGATCACATTGTAAAAGGCAGAGAAGTCAAGGCTTCCGCCGCTCTGGGCGCTGGTCATGATGTTATACATGTCGCTAAAGGCTGTGTTCGAGATTTACAAATTGAACATATCAGACATGCGTAGATATTTTGAGATCTCTTGTCGTAATTTGTAAGAAGAAGTGGAAGTCGGCGACAAGTTGGCCGTCGATAAGAGGTGCCAGTACTTATGTATGCTCTACATACATTTTTACTGTATGCATCTGGAGATAAGCTTATCAGAGTACATTTACGTCCGGCAATTCATGTGGATAATATTCTCCTGTAAACCGGAAGCAATTTCTCGGCCGTCTACAAATACGCAAATATGAGTCCGTAAAGCTTCTTCGGGCGAGTACCTCAGACTCTGGGAGGGAACCTTCGGATCGCCCGAAAGCCATACGATAAAAACAATTGGCCGATGTTGCAGCACTTTATCTGCCGAATTATTATTTCTTGGACTCAAGTAATCAACTTCTTAACTCATTAGCTAATGCGGACCTTATTTTATCAGACGTCGAAAAATAAAAAGTGGCGAAGCTTCATACTTGGTCCTGAGGTTCAACCCTTTTGACCATTCATTCTATTGCCCAGGATGACTGCCACTGAACCTATAAGCGAGACTTACGACGTGGTCATTGTTGGAGGTGGCCCCGTTGGCCTTTTGACTGCATACCAAATAGCTCGATTTGGCCTGTCGGTCTGCGTTTTGGAGAAGTACGATAAACAGACTCAAGATGCTTTTGGGCGAGCAATTGCACTGTTCCCTCGTACTCTGGAGCAATTAGATCAACTGGATCTTATTGAACCAATGCTGCAGAAGGGTTTCGCATGCCGCACAAGCGTTACTTATAAAGATGGTGTTCAGCAGTAAGTGATCTCTGACACCAAATTACCAATTTCTTTACGAGCAGATTCTCACAGAAAATGAAAGGATTCCTGGGCGAGTTTGGACGTTCATGGAGAACATCAAAGATACCGCTTTTGACTTTGTACTTGTTCTGCGTCAAATGCACACTGAAGATATATTACGAGACAAACTTAGGTCTGTCGGCGCTGTTTATCGAGAATCTACCGAATGCACTGGATTTGAGATTGAAGATGGAGTCGCCTCACCGGATGCTTATCCTGTAAAGTCGTTCTTCACGAACAACAAAACACAAGAGGAGATAGTGTTACGCAGGTAGGGAGAACTTTCGCTTTAGCATTTTGAAATATAACTGAGACGATTCTAGCAAATACGTCGTCGGTGCGGATGGTGGTCGAAGTTTTGTTCGCAGGCACGCAGGTATCCCTTTTGAGGGAGATACTTCGGAAGACAAATGGATTCGAATTGACGGTATTGTAGAAACGGACATGCCTATTAAGCGTGCTTATGGGTGAGTATTTCAATTTGGCTAGTAGCTATATTATGTTTATGAATCTTTTGCTAACGTGCCCAAAGTGCCATTGAAAGCAAGACACACGGAAATGTCCTCTGGGCACCACTGGATCACGGAGCAACTCGCATCGGATATGCATTTACTCCTGAAATTGCAGCCAAATATTCCGGTGGCGTTACCGAAGAGGTCGCTGTCAAGGAAGCTATTGAATCCATGCGGCCATTCAATGTCAAATTCACCGAGGTGCACTGGTGGACTTTGTAAGCAGCCTGCAACTCTCAATCCGAGTGCTCTTATTAGGACATAGGCTAACGTATTATGGCAGATATACCATTGGACAACGTATTGCCCGAGACTTCTCTACCAAAGATCGCATATTCCTCTGTGGTGACGCAGCTCACACCCATAGCAGCGGAGCAGCACAAGGACTGAATACTGGAATCCACGATTCTGTCAACCTTGCTTGGAAATTAGCCAATGAAATACATGGCTTCACCCGCCCTGAAGTCCTCCAAACTTATGCCACAGAACGTCGGACCGCGGTGGAGAAATTGATCAACTACGACAAGGACATATCCCTTCTCATGACGCACAAATGGCCCTCATGGTACACGGGTGATCGTACCGCTGATCCATACCTGGTTCTGGGTCAAATTTTCGAACAAGCAGCATCTTTCAACACAGGACTAGGCATAAACTATCCGGCAAATGTGTTGAACCAATTTCCTGCTGCTATAAGTCTCAAAATTGAACCGGGAAACCGTGCAATTGATGTCGACCTTACTTTGCCCGGCATCAATAGAAAAGTGCGCTTCAACGAAATAGCACGGAACATGGGCAAATTCTGGATTGTTGTATTTGCCGGCAAGATTGAATCAACAAAGCCATCTCTTCTAGCACTTCGAACATATCTGGTCGAAAATGATGAGCTATACTCACATCGGGCTATGAAGTGGCTTACAATTAGCTGTGATGCTGGCTGCTCCCCTTATGAAACATTGGGAATGGCGCCATTTGGTGATACATACTACGACATTGACGGCTTAGCACATGACAAGTATGGCATTGATCCTTCCGTTGGTGGAATCATGATAATTAGACCTGACGGACTTGTTGGGACTGGATGTGCTATTGAAGGGAGCTCGGTTCAAAACTACTTGAAGACTGTGCTTAATTTATAGCTAAGGGAATAAATTCAAGTATTGGCGAAAAGCATTGAAGAAACTAGATTTTTGATAAGAACTTTTCCGAAATTTGGTACAGTGATTCTCAAAATCGGCCGGGCCAGGTGCTATTAACGGGATTGATCTACTAGTAATACGGTGAGACGAAGAGGAGCTACCCCGCGCTTTCTCCAAGGCAGACATCTATGCGTCAAATCTTCTGATTGAAACTTAACTTCATCACATTTTAATCTTGGAATCAAGGTTCTCAAAATGCCTGCACCACGTCCAGAAATTATTGATGGCGTCAAAACCTTCATACCACTCGGTACGAGTTACCCTCCTCTATGTAAAGAGCACGCTGACAAGTACCTCAGAGAACAATCCTGATGTCCTAGAAATTCTCTGTGAGAATCTCCAGCTCTCATGGGATCTCGCATTTCATGACGTTATCTCCACCTCTCCAGAATTCCTTCAGGAGTGCTATTTCCGCCCTTGTCACGCGCTTATTGTCCTCGCGGACCAGTCTATATATCGAGCCGCCCGCTCAGCAGTTGAACCAACCATATCAAGGTACAAAGGTTCAAGTCCCGATGAACCAGTTATATGGATGAAACAGACCATCGGCCATGCTTGTGGGCTGATGGCTCTCCTGCACGTAGTCTTCAACCTGGAAGGTGGTCGATATGTGCAGCCCGACACGGCAATGGACGCCCTCCGTCAACAAGCTATTCTTCTTGGGCCCGCAGAGCGAGCACAGTTGCTGTATGACTCCAATTATCTTGAAGAGGCGCACATGGATGCGGCATCGCGTGGATCTTCGAATGTTCCCTCACCTCGAGACGATAATCGACATCATTTCTTGGCCTTTGTGCACAAGGATGGGAAAGTCTGGGAGTTGAATGGAGGAATGAAGGGACCCTTACTTCGAGGAGATCTCGGTGAAGGGGAGGATCTGTTGAGCGAGCGAGGGATGGAGCTCACTGTTCGAGACTTTTTGAAAGCCGCTGAGCAGACTGGATGCGATGAGATGAGCATCGTCGCAGTCACTGGGGCTGATGCTGTGGCACAACAAACAGAGTGAAGTTTTAACGTTGATGGACTGAGCATTAATGTACTAATTTAAAACAAACACATACATTCGTAACTCGGAAGACTGATTAAGTACATATAATTCAATCTAATTACTTCTGGTCTGCTAGCCATTCCCGTGCAATATCCTCATGTGTGTGAAACTCGATACTAGCTCCCCAGCTCTTCAACCATTTGATAATCCGCTCAGACATACCTATAATATGTGCCATTCCACTGATATCCGGATGCACGAGAATGGGGAAGATAAAATCGGTGCTTGAGCTACCTTCCACTCTTTTAGAATTTTCCCACAGCCAAAGGAACTTATCCTTCCACATCTCCTCAACCACTCGAGTGCTGACATAGCCGTTACTGTTGACCAGATGTGGCAAATACTGCAGAGGCATCATATCTTCATTGTACCAACCACAGGGGATCTCCACAAGTGGATGTTGCCCTTCAGCATGTTTGGTCTGTGCAGCAATTGGAGTAGGGCGCAACCAAGAGGAGGCATCCTTCTTAAAGTCAATGTGTTCAATTGGGGGATCACTCGGCGTCCAGTATGGCTGAGATTCGTGATGCATGAGCGAAGTATCGTATAGAAACTTGTGTTTGCGTAGCATTTCCACAGTTGTTTCGCGGATTGTGTACATAGGTGCCCGGTATCCTCTAGGTGGCTTTCCGCATAGTTTGGTAGCAACTTCAATGCACTTTTCTAGCACATCTCGCTCCTGGTCCACAGTCATTTGATAGATGCCCTCATGAGCATACCCGTGCAATCCAATCTCGGCACCGGATTTGACAACCTGTTGAACTGTATCCGGGAATGTCTCCGTTGTATGTCCAGGAACGAACTAGGTCACTTTGTCAGCGATGTCGAATTTTTGTAGCATGTTTAAAAGACGGACCGCACCAACTTGGCCTGCAAAAATACCAGAGATGTAGTCCGCCGTGTTATTATCGGGGTGGCAGCCGGTTCCCAACCAATGCGAGACAGCGTCAAAGTCAAAAGATAGGGCAACCTTGATGCGGCGTTGCGGCCGGGTCGACAATGCGTTAACAGGGGAAGGTATTTTTGCGACTTGAGCCTCGCCTGCAGCTTCCTTTTCAAGTATTTCATATTCACAGTCTGTCGGCCGTCCTACATTGACTGCTTCAATATCCTGCGGACAAGAGCTCATCACCAAAATCAAACCAACGTTGCTTCGTAGAACGACGTATTGGCCCTCTTCGCTCGTCGGCTCTCTTATCTCTATATCAAGGCCGCCATGGTGATCAATAGCGACATTCATAAAAATGTTGAATGGGTCGGGAACCCAGTCATTTGGGATGCCTCCCAATCGGGAAATCCAGCTTTTAGAGCAGTATGCATGTTCTCACTGCAATTGTCATGGTAGCCCTGGACACCTTGCATGCAGTACCGTTCTGCATCACATGCAGACCAGATGATATCATGGACGCCCTTGGTGGTATCCTCTTCAATGGTAAGCATGGGCTTACGGCGAGTACTATATAAGGAATCACCAAGGCGAACGGCAACCTTGCGAAGAACTGTTCGTGTGTGGACCATGGACAGAAAGTCGCGAGCATCGTTGGGATTGAATGCCCCAGAAGTCGACGACTTGTTTTCCATGTGTATTAATGATCTTGATGGCTTGGCCTGCGGTGATTTGAAGCGCTACGGTTTTCCGGGCTGGAAGCAATCCCATGATGGATGTTGAAATATAGTGAACAGAAGTACTTGTGTAGATGATAAAATCAAAATTATATGATAAATGATAGATATTTCTCCATTCAGGCAAGACACAGAATTATCTATATGTTCGTGAGCCCTCTGTCTCCGCCGTCGGGTTTGCCGAAACGGGAGTATCGCCCGATCTATCAGGCCGGCTAAACATTCACGGCGGACACAATAATGCGTGGAATCTTAGCTATTACGCATAGGACTGTATGCTCTTATTCAGTTATTGTAGCTATATGTGTATACTAGATATCGCCTCCCAGAAGGGCCATATTACACATGAGTCGGACTTGTCAAAGGGTTAGGGTTATTAAAGATAGAGTGTTAGTGCTGCCCACCGCCCAATATGCCTAATCTCCAGGCAAGCTCCTCTTAAACTTCTCGACGATCTTGGTTGCTTGATCGTAGCGCCGGGCATCGCTATGGGTCTGGAGCGAAGCTAACAACTTGGTCATACGGTCATCGGCAGGTTCCCGGCCGTCGGCCTTGAGCTTTTCAAGAGCATGTGTGGCAATATTATACGCCTCATTCATGACATTTTTAAAGTTATCAGCCTTACTCCAACCCTTGAAGAGCTTTGTATTGACAACATCGGCCAGAGCGAAAAGAAAGATTCCTGCCTCGGCATGCCACACATCTTGTCTTATCATTTTGTGGACAATGTGAGCTGTGAATTTCTCCCTATACACATCAACTGATTAAATGATCTCGAAATCGCTGATGTCTAGATATCTATATATTCACTATGAGAATGATGAGCAGGAAATTGGCTCTTAAGCATCTGGATCTCGAGAATGATCTGTTTATAGTCGCGCTTTATCGTCACAAAATCGGGGACTCCATGCGGAGCTGCGTAGCATGATTCAAAACTTATAACAACAGCTACGACAACAAAGTGAGGAGCAAATGGTACGGCAAGCAGAGCAAGAGGCACGCGAGGAGAAACTTCTCGCGCAAATTGAACGGCAGACGGCACAAGAAGAGATACTTGAATTGACAAATTGACATTCTGTCAATAGCCCTGGTCTTCCGCTACCGTAGTTGTTATTGGTCGGCTGTCAAAGCAGTCACAATGTAAAGTCCTGGAGATCTACCGACGTACTCTGTCGCTTTGGAAAAATATGTGGCTGCTGGCCTGTAACATGGCTTACATAGTTACGGTTTAGCATGGTATATAGACTCTGGTTTATATTCAAGTTACGGAGCGATCCCCGCAGCAGCGACAACACCCAAACACGTCATTTATAAGCACATTCTTCAGTCGATGAACTCCTAGGGTTTTCTATCTCCACGAAAAAGCTGATCCCAATTAACTCGCCACTGACAAACTGTCCGATAATTCCCGGCCCGGTATATTGGGTAACGTCTTGTCATATACAGTCGAAAAGTTTCTCATCCTTTCTCATCCCCGAAATCCAAAACTCCGACTACGTACTTCCAACACGGATCGGCATTTGCGCACAGCATGAAACGCCGATCTGTGCGATCTCATTGGCTGGGAAGGCTGGCAGGACGTGGCATTCGCGTGGCTGCGAAGCCCTAAAATCAAATGTCTCTAATTGGTCATAAAAGCATACTATGTAAGATCAGATTAGATATATTAGGTCTACTAGTACGGCCAGAGGATAACTACTTCCGCGATGGGGGGTAGAGTACCAAGACATACATAGTAACTACGTAGTAGTATGTATTGGCTTAGCCCCCATTAATCTACCAACAATGAATAACCTTTCCCTTAGAAAGAAGAGATCTTCCTACATTTCCAAGCAAAAGCGGAAGCAATTCGGCCTTGTTTACTTGCAATCCTCACTTCAATCTATAGTAAGGGGCAGCAGTCTTTTGTGTCCACAAAATTCCCTATATATAAAGCCATAAACTTCGCAACGTGATCTTGTTTTAGGGTTTTTCAACAAGTCATACAGCGGATTTCACATTATACCTGGAGTTTTCAGAACGGGAGTTGGCAGCTGCTAAACTCTTCCAACAAGCAACAAGCCGTTTCTTTTGGCTAGCAAAACCATGCGGTTCATAGAATACTCTCCGTTTTCTCTTGCACTGATTTCCCCAGTGCTTGAAGCAGTGTTGCCTTCTTGGAATTCGTTTCCTGGTCATGAGCCAGCAATAGACAACCGTACATTGGACGAGATCTATGCAGCAGCACAGAAGGAAGGTGGAGTGCTGACTGTCTTTTCCGGGGGGATGGTACGTATTAGCTTAAGCTACTTCTTTTGTGGAGTTCCGTTGATCTGATTTACGACAGAAATCAAGCAAGGGACTTCAACCATCGCTGCGTGGGAAGCTAGATTCCCAGGCGTCAAGCTGAACTTGACGGTTGATATCTCCAAGTACCATGACAGCCGTATCGACCGCCAATTTGAGACGACTGGTAGTGATGGCGCCGATGTCGCTATCCTACAAACCTTGCATGGCTTCAAACGTTGGAAGGAAGCAGGCAGATTGTTGCCGTATAAACCTGCCAATTGGGAGGATATCTATTCATCCCTCAAGGATCCTAGTGGTGCGTGTGTCGCCATTTCTATTAGTAAGTTTTACCTTCCTAGGAAAACAGGATTAGAATGACTTCAGGTATTCTAACCCGTACAGGTCAGTTTGGCGCCCTCATTTATAACAGTCGACTTCTGAATGCGTCCGACGTTCCAAACTCGTACGCTGAATTTGTTGATCCAGCCTGGAAAGGGAAACTTGTTATAACTTATCCAAATGATGATGACGCGGTTGCATATCTCTTCTCAACAACTATCAACAACTACGGGTGGGAATGGTTTAAAGCACTTGCACAACAAGATGTCCAGTGGATTCGCGGCACAGGCCAACCTTCGGATGTTGTATCTGAAGGGAATAGTAGTTATGTCCTAACATTCACTTCCAACCCGACCAGCGCTCAAAATATCGCCTCCAAAGTATTAAATGAGCCACGTTTGCTTTGGCCACAGAGTGCAGCGATTTTTGCTAGCACAACCAAGCCAGAGAGTGCCAAGCTGTTTCTGAGTTGGATGCTCAGTGAGGAGTGTCAGCAGACTCGCGTATCTCGGGGACTGTATGTGCCTCTTAAGAGCCTCAACTCAACTGCTGGGGCCCGTTTGGAACGATCTACATACCAGCGTATCTCAATTCGCTACTTTCATGCAAGATCGAGCCTCAGTGGAACGATGGCGCTTTCAATATGAGGCCACTATAGGAACCGCACAAGGTGTAAGTCCTGTCCTATTAGTTCTGGGGAGCACACCATAGTTTTACGCCGATTGGTTGGGAGGAAAATCCTTAAAACAAGTAAAGCAATATGTTTGTCTAGAAAACAGTACATACTATCAGTTGATAACATTATTTCTTAAATATCCTTTCCTTGGTATTTGAATTGCCGCGTTCACACACACACACACACACACACACAACCATTTTGAGAAGAGAGAAACATATAGACATGTATGAGGTGCGGTTTGGTGCCGTTACAAGCCTTTGTTTGACGAACCATGCATTTTTTGGTTTTTAAGTATAAATACCAAGATCTACACCGACAATCAAGCGGCACTCTGGGTACTGGGTACTCATCCGACAGAGGATGGTGTCAGGACTATCCCATCTTCAGACGGCATTGTAAATTCTCAACTGGTGCGAACACAACGAAATCATGATCAATTTCCACTGGATCGCAGGCCATGGAGGGGTTGAGATGTAATGCGGCAATGGATAAAGTAGTAAAGGGGGCTGTATAGCAAGGATATGTACTAGATAGAGAGATAAGACAACTATACGACTGTGTTGACATGGTTTGTGTTTGACGTGAGACCCGTAATGGTCTCTGGACTCTCTGCTCTATCTTTGTACGGAGTATGTTGCTCAGAGTTTTCAACGAAGCAGAAGAATAGAAGTTTCATCGTGAGCACTTAACTCGCCGATGATATAGCACAGATACCACAGTGGATGTGTAAATAATGACACGAATTGCTATGCTATATCCCCTACCGTCTTACGGCGTAGCTAGCTTCAAGCCACTCGGCATTAGATGAGATCAGGAAGATCTTCAGTTGATATTTGGAAAAATCCCCAAACCATTACTCCGTACCCTCCATGACGAAGTAGCCTCTGGTTGTTCCAATTGTAGGTTGTTAGTGCTGATGCAGAGGTAGCTTATAGTAGATGGTCGTTAATAGGGGCATTAGCTGAGATGCAGGATTCAAGCCACCAAGTACGATCAAGCTGATTCAGACGACGATCAATAGCAAGTAAAGTATCAATCTACAAATACATCAAGATATATCAAGAGGATGATTTCGGAAATTGAGGTTGTAAAACCAATTTACCCCACCTGCCGAACGGGAGGGTTAGCCCTAACAACAAACCACTTTTCAGTGTCCAATTCAAAAAAAAAGCAAATCACTTTGTAGTACGTACTCTGCAGTCTATACTGGGCCAAAGGACGCTACGGAGATATGTGCGTGTGGTGGTCCGGTATTGGCAAATGCGGGAAATCGCTATGTACTGGCATCAAAAGGCTGTTCAGTTGGAGATACTCCGTACGTAACTGGTTGATTAGTAGCAGTCTTATGTCGATCAATGAAGTTAGTTCACTACGTACGTACAATGTCGTACAGAGGCTGCTCTCCATACTAAAAGTTCCAGATTGTGCGTTAAGCATGCGCTCTTTGGTGGGGGCCGGGGCCACGAGCCAGAACTTTGTAGTCTTGAAGATTGCAGAAACTTGTTATGACGGCCTCCAAGGCTGGGACGATGCAATTGATCAACGATTCAACTGATAGATGGATCATGGCATGCATGAAAGTGTGTCTGATTCGAAATGAACATAGACTGGATGAAACCCCAGGATTTGGTTCTTATCTTACTAATTAGACCACGAAACTTAGGATCTTCTACCCGATGTCTGGGGGCTGTCCCTGTAGTACGCACTATACTTCGCCTTTCCCATTTTCAATCCTTTACGAGCATCTTCATAGGCCCCAAACGCCTCTAGCGTCTAAGTCCCCTGGCCTAGCAGGCTTGCAGGCAATGGCATCATGAGCAAGGCTTTAGGGTCCACTTGGTGCCCGCACAGTGCCGTGCCGTCGTCTGCTTTCAGACCAATCCTCAAGAGACAAGAGCAACAAGTCGCCGAATCGCCAAGGACCAGGCGTGCGCACTATCTCGAGGCTAACCTCAGACATGAAAGTTTGACGAATTACAAACTTGCGCGGTGAAGAAACTATTGCCGAGCCGTTTGGTTCTAGTCTTTTTGCGCACCGATCCTCTGCAGGTGCCAGGATTGTTCTGTTTTCTTCCTAGGTCGAGATTTCATCATGGCTAGCTAGACCTTATTGATTTTGACATCTTTCCTCTCTTCTCGATGCATGTCGGCTGGATAAACATAATACTTCAATCGTCAGTCTCTGGGTTGTGCGGTTAGACCGGCCCAGTAGGTATCAATATGCTGTACTCACATTGATCCGAGCTCAGCCTTTCCAGCGCAAATTCGCCTTAAAGCAGCCAATTGACAAAAGCAGGTGAACTTTAGAGAAGTGGAAAGCATCGGGCTCCGACAATTTCACGAACAACGAGCCATATTGATGACATTTGCGACGACGTTCGAAAAGAAACGGGGCATCCGGTAGCATTGATACCTCGAACTCGGATCAGAGAAGACCATGAATGTGCCTATAGCGGAATCAACATCATATCTCCTCTACGATGGACCACAATGCAAGCAACATCCCGTCTGATATCGCTTATGCCTATTCCGTTGGCCATATACCTCCTGACATCACACTCGCAACTTTACTAGAATCTCGCGATGGCCCAAGCAAGATCGGTATATATGCCGTCTTTGCTTTGACCTTTATCTTTTTGCTTTTTCGGTGTTATTCGCGGATATTTGTTGTGAAAAGATTTGGATTGGATGACTGGTTGGCGTGTTTGACTTTTGTACGTCAGGATCGCCCCGGACCTAAGTGTTTCGAGATGATCAGTGAACTGACTTTAATCCGGATAGGTTCTCTATATACCCCTCGTGCCATTATGCGTTTTATTAATCAACAACGGAAACGGTCGCCGCAGCCCCTACGTCAACTATGTCATGTCCCTGGACGAAGATCGGATGAACTATGGCGAATTAGTGGACATAATCATGCACTTCTTGTACATCATCGCGCTCTTTATCTGTCGTCTTTCCGGTCTCGCATTCTACAGTCGACTATCCGACGCCCACGCCAAACTCTAAAATTCCATTCGTGTCTGTACAATCGTTTTCATCCTATTCTTTCTCGCACAATTCTTTCTTTTATTGCTCCACTGCATCCCGGTCACCGGCGTATGGCCATATTCCTGGCAGGCGGATTACCACGCATACAAGTGTATGACCTGGGGTGCGGTGTACATCACTATTTCATGTCTATCGTTCACATGCGACGTCGTCATGTTCGTCATTCCGTCCATGTTGATCCATCTTTTACATGTGCCGTTGAGAAGAAAATTGGAACTGGCCCTCGTCATGTTTCCAGGTGTGCTGTGAGTGAGCCTTTAGACAAAATCTTGGAAGTTAAAAAAAGCATACTGACCGGTACTAGTGTCCTCATGATATCCGGTGCTCGTATCTTCCTCGTTTGTCTCGGCCAATGGTCAAGCGATAATACATGGTACTACGATCCACAACTCGCGGTTGAGATGTCCGAGATAGGGGCTACTCTGATTGCGTTATCTGTGCCTGCGCTGAAACCATTGTTTGGTGTCTACGTTCTCACTCGAATTCGGTCCAATCCGAGCGATCATGGCAGTGACCGTCCACATCAACCGATTCATTTGAAGGAAATAAGTAACTTTACTTTACGTGCGCTTGGCGAGGATCGCGGGGGTCATTCATGACAGATAGGATAATGAATAATGATCTTTCGATACTAATCCATCGCCTATCCAGACTTAACCGATATCTACGCGGTTACATGATTCTCTCACTTAACAGAGTTTGACTTTCCGTGTATCGTCGAGTCTGGTGATACCTGGTGCTGCCTAGGGTGGTGACGTCCGAATTGACTCTTCTTTTCTGTTTCGGGTGCCTAGACATACCTCAGAACCTTGAAGCGGTAATATTGACGACAAGAAGGATGCCTAGAAAGAAATTCTCTTCTCTCTCATTCCAGCCGCCTTCTCGCATATTTTCTCTCCAGTCCGTCTTTGTCTCCATCTTCATCTTCAACCCAAGTTGAGCATCGTCGCAGTCACTGATAGAGCAGACAGCACTCAACACCGACAAGATGATGCAGCTCGTCTACCGACCCAGTCCGGCCGAGCTACGCGGCTCAGCTAGCCATCCAACAGCCCAAACCCGCGTGTTTCAACAGGCTGCTGGCAGCCCAGGTCAAGCCGCGCTTTGCGCCATAGCCCCCCTTGCCAACCAGCAAGGCTTCAAATACGTAGACCAGTACCCCATCGACAAACATGCTGGCCCTATGTTCATCCATGAGAAGCAAAATACCTTTTGTGGTATTTGCGGCATGTGCATTACCCTCGAGGATGAGCAGGCAGTCTCTCGCGCGGTTAATCCGTTCACCACCACGGGCCCTGATGCGGTTCAGCATGCTGATGTCGGTAATGAGGACTTCGAAGAGTTGCAGCAGGGAGAAGACCAGTCTATTGACTGCGATGCTGCAAATGAGCGCAAGTTTGGCGTCATGCCTCGTCCAGGATGGACCGGCATGTATCGTGTTGGTAAGTTCCCTTTCCTAGTTCAACGAACACAGCGCTGATGGTGATGTAGTCGTCCGCCAGACAAAGACCTACCGTGGCAAGGAAGAAGCTCACTACTACGTCTCCGGCCTTGGTCGCTACCACCTCTGGGACAGCGACCCCAAAGCTCGTAAGATGTACAACAAGTGCACTTATGAAGCCAAGGAGCCCGTCTTCACCGTCCCGCGTGAACAGGACGACACTCTGATTGACCGTCGCCACTTCTACAACAAGAAACTGACCAAGAAAGAGAAGAAGAACACCACTCAGGTTCCACCGGTCAAGAGGGTCAGTGTCTACCCCCGTCATTACCACGATGACGAGAACGCAAAGTTCTTCCCTCACGGCTTCCCTGTTCACGACAACTGCTGGAAGATGGCTGTCAAGATCATCGGTGCCGACAGGCTTGAGAGAGAATTGAATTTGTTCACCGAGACGCTCCAAGACCGATTCATTGACGAAGACATGCTCACCGAGGGCAGTCACGTCGCGGATTGGATAGTCAATGAACGAGGTAACCGCGGCACTTGGTACCAACGCAACCGTACCGCGGACGATGTCAACCGCATCCTCATCGCCATGCACGACCCAATTCATGTCGACGAGGTCGAGGATCTCATCGCTGAGAGCGCACGCCGCTACACAACCATGAAGGGAAAGCTTCATGACGACGGTGCTGCCGCCTCCGCCTCCAACCAAACCGGCGCCGCTGACTCTATTATGAATATCCTTGACGAATTGCACCACTCCGAAGTTGAGGCCTTCTTGAAGCAAACAAAGATCGTCGTGCCATGGTCCTACTGGGCACGCCGAGCACCCTATGACATTATCTGGGAGCTCGAATCGATTGAGGATTACAGTACCCCTCTGGATTGGCAGTATCTCTGTCTTCGCGCTGAGCGTCTGTGCGTGGAGTCATTGGGCATAATCAACCGAAGCCGCATCTGCAACATCCTGCGCGAAGTCAAGGATAGTATGTTCGGGTCGATGAGTGACGATGATGTCTCGATCGTTGAGCGAGCGAGTAGCGATGGCGCGTCGACTCTTACTGCTAATACCAAGTCTACTGAGAAAGAGTTGGTCGATTTGACAGAATCGGACTGGGAGCAGGATGCTTTCATGGAGGATGACTAACTATTACTCAGTGTCGTTAAGCGGCCTAGATGCCTGTGAGTTTAGACTACATGTATTGCTCTACTATTAGTTTTTGAAAGTTTGAAACTTGAGGCTTGCTAGAAGATTATACCTAGGTAGTGCCAGTGCTACACTCTTGCTTTAATACCTCATCCAGTAGTTGTGAAATGTTAGATTAATCCATGTATCATCGGACTCATCGCACATGTTTCCTATAACTGTTCTATACATAAAAGTCTAAGGTATCCTCAACATCGCCCCCCTCTCAAAAAACCACTCCTGCAACTTCTCATTCCCCATCAGCGCGGAGAGCGCCATCTTCCCCAACAAATCCACATCCTCCGGCTGACCCAACGCCAAAAATTCACTAAAATCAAGGTCCTTGATCACGAACCGATTTTTCTCTGCGAACGCCAAAGCAAAATCGTATCGCGTCGGCGCTTCCCATAAATGCGAGGATAGGTACCAATACCACCAGCTGTTAGATAAACCGAGACGGCCGTCGCAGGTGAGTTTATTCTTTTCTCCAACCCTCTGTGATTTTGTCGTGGATGCTGTGAGGTTTTGCGGGTTGTTCACGTCTTGAGAAACCTCCCATATTCTGATTAGAAGGTATGAGAGAAACAATGTGCGACGTGCAGACTCTTCGAATATCCAGTTGTACCAGTAATCTTTTGTGCCTGATATGGATGGATCCTCGATAAGACAGTTTATAGGTAGGCCGCTGATACACAACAGTGTATCTTCGAGCACCACATTCCCCACGAAATGGGTCAGCGTAGCCTGCAGAGCGGGCATTGTGAACTCCGCGGCTACAAGAGCCGAGGTATCATCGTCGAAGATTCTTATTGTTTGGTATAGTATGAGCGCTTGTAAGCGCGCAAGACAATCCCATGCATCGTTCGACTGCTTCAATGCCAGCAGCTCCGCCACACGGTGCTCAATGATTGACAATATAGTCTTGGAATTTGTTGGATTCCTGTTCATGTACAGCGAGCAACACGCATACGCATCTATCTCAATCAGCATCAATACTACTATCCCCGATTGTTAGGAAGAACACACCCTGCATAACCCTCGGCATCCCATTCTTATACAATAACGGATGACACCACGGCGTCTGATTCTCCAGCACCATCGTCCTGTGCGCATTCTGGAATACCTCCAACGTTATCCGCAGCCGAGAGGACATGCCAGATGTGAAGAGTGGCTTGACGCTAGGTGGAGACGATAATGATTTCTTGCTAATGCCAGTCCTATGAGCTTTCGGGTAAGATGATGGTATTGGTATCGGCGGAGGCGGCTGTTCATATAAAGCTGTCGATATTGGTTGATGGATATGAAACTCATTGAAATCCGGCACAGACTCCAAGGAGAAGGATAATTTCGATGCTTCTAGAAGTAAAGGATATTCACAACCCAGTCGTCGTTGACTGCATCGCGAGCATACCGGTAGCATGAGATCGCAGCGCCGTTTGGCTTTGGCGCATGCGCGGCATGATTTCCGCCGGGGGATGGTGGTGCCGTTTCGTTCTTTGTAGGCGACTGGGCTTTGTATGACGGACATGGCAGCTCTGGCTGGTATATGATAGAGCTATATCATGTGAAATGATGGAATTCCGCCAGAGGGTTGATTGATTGTTTAGTTGCTCTTGACTATGTTGATGAACAACTAACAAGTGGTGGGAAACGAGAAATACCTAGAGTCCGCCAAGTGGGGCGGCGGAACTCCGCCAGATCTAGGTAATGGCAGCCTCCGATTGGTCAGTATCGAGCTCTGGATAGCTTCATATTCAGGAACTGTATATACGAACATCTAGATCAATCCGGATGGAGCGGTAGGGGACGTGTTGGTTGTGGATACTGGCGGACTTCCGCCATGTGTGTTAGTCACTACACTCGAAATCAGAGTATAGAATCAGTCAGAACCGATACCTCTTACTAAGTCAATATTCACAGGGTGCTTGACTACAGGTCTATAAAGAGAGACAACTCTCCCTGTATTCCTCGCCAAAATTATATCCATCTCAAAACTAAAGTACAATCACCAAACTCCTATCTTCTACTTTTTCGCTTACTAGACCTTATTTTCTACAACATGTCTACATCTCCATCAACAATCTTCGTCACCAGCGCAACAGGCTGTCAAGGCGGTGCCGTAGCCCGCCTCCTTCTCTCCTCCGGCCACACAGTCCACGCCATAACCCGTGACCCCAACTCCCCCATTGCCCTGCGACTCCAATCCCTCGGCGCAAACCTCTTCACCGGCTCTCTCGACGACGAATCCGCCCTTGCAGAAGGCATGCAAGGCTGCACAGGTCTATTTCTAGTCGTCCCACCCGCACCCCACGAGACAACAATCAAATACACAACAGCCATCCTCGCCGCTGCAAAATCAGTCAACACAATAACTCACGTGGTTGTATCAACGACATTGGGAACCGACAGACCCGAGCGAATGGCCGCCTGGAATCCTGACGGCGGAATGTTAGCGATGGTCGTAAAACCCAAAATAGCAATGGAGGAGCTCGTCCGCGCCGCCGAGTTTAAAACTTTTACTATCCTAAGGCCGGGAAATTTCATGGCGAACTTTGTCAAGCCAAAAATCTCGGTTGTCAATCCCGAACTTGAGAAGACGGGCGTCTATCGGACGTCGTATACGCGCGAATCACGGATACCCATGATCGATGAAGCAGACACGGCAAAATTCACCGTTGCGGCTTTCACTGACCCGGAGCGGTTCAATGGGAAGGTTATTGCACTCGCATCACATCTTTGCACAGTGGGCGATTTAGTGGCGCATCTAAGTCGCGTATCTGGCAAGCCGATACGGGCACATTACTTGTCAGATGCAGAGATTGAGGGGGAAGCGAACAGGAATTCACCTGCGTCGTGGCATCGATTCCTCAAAGATATGGATCAGTTGGTTGACATGGAGGAGGTCAAGGCGTGGGGAATTGAGCTGAATACTTTCAGGCAGTTTTTGGAAAAGCAGAGTGAGAATGTCAAGGAGACGTTTAGTCAGGTTGCATGAGCCTAAGAAGCTTTTAAAATGTTTGATTTAATTTGATATATGTTCTGCTCTATCTCTATACACCTTCTAAGCAATGAAGAAGAAATCAATATGAACAAAACATCTATGCGCGGTCATGGTATCATAATTTGCATCAAAAGGGGACCAATATAAAAGATAGAATTCCTCTCAACAATAATTCGGAAAATTTCCTTTTAGTCAAAATGTAGTCATTCAAGGATAGATGACAGGGTTGACAGTAGACGGGGCGCCCCCAGACGACCGCCTCTCCTCAATATGCTTTTCAGTCTCCTCATCCGAGTTCCTGGCAAGACCATACTCGACTGCCTGAGCATCAACCTCATCATCTGTAAGCTTGGGCAGTTCGCGAGCGGCAGTCACGTAGCTCTTCTTCTCGGTGTAGCCCTTTGCGAAGATGATGTCGATTTCCTCGAGACTACGGCCGGAGGTCTCGGGGTAGAATAGCCAGATAAACGGGATGAATGCAGCATTCATGGCCGCGAAGAATAGGTATGTACCCCATCCAATACTAGAGACCATGACGGGCGTGATCATGACGACGGTGAAATTAAAAAGCCAGTTGCAGCAGGTCGAGACGGCATTGGCTTTGGCACGGGTCTTGATAGGGGAGATCTCGGCAGGGTACAGCCATGGAAGAGGAAGCCAGGTAGCGCCAAAGAAGCACATATAAAGGAACAAACCAAACACGGCTCCATCAGCTACTTGACTCTTGTTGGGAATAAGACAGGCGAAAGTAATGATCATGGCAGTAAGTTGGCCAAAGGTGCCGCCCAAAAAAAGTTTACGACGACCAATCTTTTCGATAAAGAACCATGAGAAAGTGGCAAAGACAGCGTAGCAAATCATGTTGATGCCGCCGATAAGCAAAGCCTGGTTGGTGGATTGGCCAAGGGACTGTTCCAACAGCACGGGCAGATAGTAAATGACAGCGTTGCAACCACTGAGTTGTTGGAAGACTTGGGAAGAAGCACCGATCAGCATGCGACGGAAGTGCTGGGTAGGACCGCCAGTAAGCAGATCCTTGTAGCGAACATCCTTGTCCAAAGCGCCAGAGGCACGGACAGAATCGAGGACCAGCTGTTTCTGAATCTGTGTCTCGTGGTCGTTGATTTCATGGCCGATCAATGCAGCGAGCACGTATTCGCCGTCTTCAATTTGGTTTCGAGTGATCAAGTAACGAGGTGAGTCGGGCAAATAGTACATGCCGACGATGATCAAGATGCCAAAGACGATCTGGAAAGCGATAGGGAATCGCCAAACGAGGTCTGAAGGCCCAAAGTGTGCACCGTAGTCGATCCAGTAAGCAATCAATGTGCCAATAGCAATGGTACCACCTTCGATACAGATCAAAAGCCCACGGTTGGTAGTGCGCGAACACTCGGCCTGATATGTTGGGATCGTCGACGTGTTCATACCATTGCCAATACCGGTGATGATACGACCGATCATGAACTGAGCAAGAGGAACATGGCCTGGAAATGCAGTAACCTGAATAATAACCCCCAGGATCATGATACTGGCACCGATCATAATCATACGGCGTCGTCCAATCACGTCGCCACGAAACAAAGCAAAGATGGCACCAGCCAGACATCCCAGCTCATAGACAGCAGTCACCAAGGCTTGCATAGTCGAGTCGCCTTTTGTAGCGGTAAAGACATCGTTGAATGCGGTATCGCTGATGATACCAGACATGACACCTTGGTCATATCCAAATAGCAAAAAACCTAGGGTTCCGATAGTCGAGATAGAGAGAGACAGGCGCTTGCCTGACATCCCCGCGTAAGTGGGAGCCATTTCACTTCTCGTTTCTGTATTTACCGTATAGATAGTGGGAAGTCCGGTGACATATGTGATGAGGCGGTGGATCAAAGGAAAGGAGGTTCGGTCAGGGGACGAGGGGCTCTAAATAACCCATCACTGCTCAGTCTTCTCCGCTCTTCAAATTCGAATTCAACGTCCGCAAAATCTGTGCTCACTGGCACAATCAATGATGAGCGATGGTGACCAACACCAGGCTCCACGATAACATCATATCTCGTCGCTGAAGGAGGTGAGGGGCCGCATCGCAGCTATACAGATGATAGCATACCGAACAAGGGTCCCATCTATGGTGGAAATACCCACACCACAAACACCCTACAAGTGGAGCGAGATACATTAGAGTAAGAAACAGTGGAACTGCCAACTGGAACCTACACGAGCGACGAGAGCCTCTGTTTGGTTCATTTGATAGAAAAGAGAGTCCACTGTTCCTGACGCGGAAGAGCCAAGCCTGGTAGAGATGTATGACATCACCGCGAACTGCTCTCGGGAAGGGCATCGGTATCTCTTTGAGTCTTCGGTCTGCACATACTATGTAGTTGTATCATCAATGGGTCAGACTATCGCAGACATAAAGGAAATGACGGAAATTTGCATCATTGGCGTTTTATCTCGCTGACTTGGATCAACTAGCGATGCGGTGGATATCTCGTAGGGTACACTAGCATTCCATCATGTTTTCGGCCCGGTCTAAGCTGTGCTCCGCAGCCATGATGCTCATGATCTGCAGTGTCACTTGTTGGCTTGTTGTTTATTTCAATACTTCCGTTCCAGTTTCACAAGAACATGAGGAGAAATCCCGCTACTCAAGTTATTCAGAGACATCGTGAGAAAGAAGAAAGAAGGAAGTCACGGCAAGCACCTGCCAAAGGCTTATTCTTCCTGCCAATCAGATCTGTCGGCCGGAAGAGGCTTAGTGTGAGTGGGCCAGCCAATCATCATCTGCCGCCGATCAGATAAGAGTTTTCACGACCCACTTTGCCTCATGGCTTAATACAGAACTAAGGCTTAGGGCTCAGGGCTTAGGGCTATCACTATTTCTTATTGAACATACACATAATCGGTAGCTAGCCGCTAGCTACTTCCTAACAGCAACAACAAACAACCGTGGATACTTCAGTATCACCCTCCCATCCACCGAAACCGGATACACCTTTTTGATCCTCTCCAAATACGCCTCCACAAACCCCTTTCTGTCTTCTTCACTCAACGGGTCAATAAATGGCCTCAACCCGGTGCCCTTCACCCACTCCACAACCGCCTCGTGATTTTCCAGTACGTGGTAATAATGCGTATGCCAGACATTTAAACTGCTACACAACGGGATCAAAGCGTCGTAAATCTCTTGCGTAGACTGGAATCTGGCTAGTGCTGGTTGTCGGTTGCGTAGAAATTCAGTCCATGGCTTGTTGGCTTCCGAAGCGGTCTCGCGCATCATTGCATGCGAGGGTTCGAGGAAGTTGTCTGGAACCTGGAACGCGAATACGCCACCGGGCGCTTGCATTTCGATAAACCGGCTGATTAAAGGCAGTCTCTTCTCGGACGGAATCCATTGAAACACCGCGTTCGAAAAGAACACATCCACTTTCTCGTCTGCATTGGGAGGTGCCCAAGTATTCAAATCGCCCAACTCAAACTCCACCTTCGATAGTCTGGCGCGAGCCTTGTCGATCATATCAGGTGATGAATCCATGCCCGAGATTTGGGCGTCTGGCCATTTCGAGACCAACACCTCCGTCGAGTTTCCAGGGCCGCAGCCTAGATCAACCACGCGTCGCGGCGAAGAGACGGGGATCTGAGCCAGAAGATCGCGCACGGGTCGAGTACGCTCTTCCTCAAATTTGAGGTATTGATTCGCGTTCCAGTCATTGGCTTGTCTGAATCCAGCCCCTGTGCTTGTGGTTGTAGATGACATTCTGACGATGTTTGATTGTTTTGGTGCTGATGTTCGGAAAGATTGCCGAAACGCGGGGAGAGTTTCGCCCTGTAAGAAGACTGTGTGGCCGAGGCGCTGGCGACACAGACTTGAAGTAGATGGTACAAATTTCATCTGATTTATCTTACTGTTTATTTTGTTTTTTTGTTGTAGTGTATCGATATGCTGGATTCTTGGCATTTATAGGGTCAGGTCAAGAATGACGCTGACGGGAAGGCCAGCGAGTCTCGGCGGGCGACTAGTGGAAATATCCGATTTTCGCAATTGCTCAATAATTGTTTTTTCATGAACACAATCCTGCGATTTGAATAGCAATCCAACAGTCAGCACTGTGATTGTAAATATAGCAAATTCCAAATCGGAGAGGGATGCGAGTTCGGAATCGTAGTCTTGAATGACACGCAATTGTGAAGCGCGACTTCGGGGAGCTACCAGTTAGATACTAGCACAAATGAATTCATTCAACATTTTAATCATTACAGAGTCCAACGTATCCGGCCATGTCATCATATTGTCACACACACGAACACATCCAACTCCCGGCCCAGTTATAAAACACAATAACCCTCAAAGAAAAATTATGCTCGGCTCAAGCTCTCCCCAGACTCGGCTTTGGCCTGTCCGTACTTGGCAAGACGGATCTTGGAGATACCAATGAATCCGGTAGTGTCGACGGGGCTGAAGTCGGTCAAAGTGTCCATGCTGCTCTCCTCGGCGCTGTAGAGCTTCTCGGTCTCACTGAAACGGCCAAGAATAGAAACGGCACCCTTGTAAGCGCAAAGACGGACGGTTCCGTTGACGGTGTCCTGGCTGGCGATGACGCTCTTCTCGATGAACTCACGCTCGGGAGAGAAGTAGAGACCGTTGTACAAAAGCTTGGACCAGTTGAAGGTCACGAACTGGTCACGCAAGGAACGAACTTCTCGGTCGAGGACGAGACCCTCGAGATCGACATGGGCGGCACGGAGGATAGTCATGGCGGGGGAGTCGTAGCAGCCTCGGGACTTGATACCGATGAATCGGTTCTCGACAATATCGACACGGCCGATACCATGCTTGCGACCGATAGCGTTCAAGGTGACGAAAATATCCAAAGATCCAGTCACGGTCTGGCCGGCGGGAGTGACCAGCTTGGTGGGGATACCCTTCTCGAAGGAGAGGCTGAATTCCTCGGGCGTGTTGGGTGCATTAAGAGGGGAGTCGGTCAATTTCCACATGTCAGCGGGGGGAGTGATGTTGGGGTCCTCCTGTAGACATGTTAGCATTATCTTCGCATTAGGAGAAAAAAGGTACATACCAAGATACCGGCTTCATAAGAGCAGTGGGCAAGGTTCTCGTCCATACTCCAGGGCTTGGCCTTGGTGGATGTGACGGGAATGCCGACTTTGGCGGAGTAATCGAGCAAGTCGTTTCGGCCAGCGAAACGTTCAAAGAACTCGGGAAGTCGCCAGGGGGCAATGACTTTGATGGTGGGCTACTTTATTAGCTTCACTTTTTTGATGTTGGCATAAGGAAATACCTGAATAGCATAGAAAGCCAGCTCGAATCGGACCTGGTCATTTCCCTTGCCAGTGCAGCCGTGCGATACGGCAACACATTCGTTCTGTTGAGCAACACGCATTCTACTACAGTCAGCACATGGTATAACCTATCGTGTAGGGGAAAACGCACTGTGCGCGGGCAATGACGGGACGAGCCAAGGATGTTCCGAGAAGGTATTGGTCTTCGAAAATGGCATTGCACTGAATTGCTCGGAAGCAAAGTTCTTCGACGAATTCTTGCTTCAAGTCCTCGACGACGAACTTGACGGCACCAATGGCGAGGGCTTTCTTTTCGGCGGCGGCGAAGTCTTCGGCTTGACCAACGTCAGCCTGACAATGTTAGCTCAATTGCACCAGAAGTAAGCTAATTGAACGTACCATGAAGGCAACGACATCGTAACCTTGCTCAATGAGCCATTTGAGAATGACACTGGTGTCGAGACCGCCAGAGTAGGCGAGACAGACCTTGGGCTTAGCCATTGTGTGTGTGTGTGTGTGTTGTGTATGAGAATCGATCGAGAGGAGTTAAGGAATCGACAGAGGAGTGTTTTCAAGAAGAAGTGTTGAGATAAACAAATGTCGGTCAGTTGGGAGAGTTCTTATTTGGTGGGGAAATTTTTCTAGCGGCAGGAAGGAACTTTGTTGAGTCACCGCCGGTCTCGGCCCACTCTTATCTTTGACTCAGAAAGATCCCAGGCGTTCTTAATTAATTTTGGAGATTTCGGTGATATTTTGCAATTGACTTATGTACTGGTCGCAATTGAATTGACTTGTTGGGGTCATGGTATAACAACTATTCAATGACAGGTATCATCTGAGAAAGTAGTGTGGATCACAGCTTCATTGCAGTGCGAGAAATAGAACCGAGAAAAGACAATGCAATCCATTGAAAAATGCAATTCAACAAATGTGATAAGCAAACTATAGCCATCACAAGACAAAGTACACAAATACACATCTTGTCTCCAAAGGTATATCACGACTCAATAGCCTTCGCCCTCAACCCAACAATCTTCCCCTCAGCGCCATCCAAAGCAACAACCCAGTATTCCACCCTAGAATGACCGACCTCCACTCGATATACCTTGACCTCAACATCGCTCTCGTTGACCTTGGAACCCGACGCTGCGACGGCTGCGCGTACCGCTTTGATCACGTCGCTGTATTGACTTCGAGGATCGAACGATTTCTCGGAGAGGATTTCAATGTCTGGTTTCGATCCGGAGGCAATGAGAGATGCGAATTCATCTACATCAGACGAACGTGTTAGTTTCGAGCACGACAATAAAATCTGGCCAATAGAAGCAAAAGACATACCATTCCCAGGCCACTTCCCACTAGAAGCCCCCTTCCAATTCAGCGCCACAGGCTCAAACGGCTCATCCGTCTCCGACATATAATACGCATCAACCTTCTTCAGCTGTTCCGGCACTTTGACACCGCGCTCCACAGTTTCGGTTCGTACTTGCGTAGATGGTTGTGTAGATTCTTCGGTATGTGCTTCGTCCCTTCCCGCGTCGCGCTGTTTGTTCGCCTTATCCAGGAACGCCATGTAGTCTGAATCTGAAGCCATTGTTCTTAAGGTAGACGAGGGTCGAGAGAGATTTGTTCGTTGCGTGGATGTGCTTCGTTGCGCTGGTGTGATGAGCGATTGTACTGAAATTATCGTTTTCGGTGGCAGATGTGAAAAAATAAAAGCTCTCCGATATGCCCTTGCGAGATATTTAGAATAGCTAGTCATCTGTTGTATCTTCCAGGATTGACTCGGTGTTTTGTCTGATCGCGGGGGAGAAAAGCCATGACGCAATGACCAGAAATCCTTGGGCTGCGATTGATTCCTCAGGCAACAACTTTCTAACCTCTGATCTAGCCCTAACTCTAATTTCAATGACAAACAACTTCTATGAAAACATACGATATAGATGCATCTACTATCTTGTATCTACCTAGCCCACCGAACCATACAATTCTCCACCTCAAACAACCCTATACACGGATCTTTTAATCTCTTACTCTCATCAACCCCAAGCCCCTCCTCCACCTCCATAATCCGCCTCGCCCAACCCTCATTATCAATCCTAAAATCAGGCCCAAAATCAACAAACCCCAATTTTGTGTATAGTGGATGCGCTTCCACCGATGAAGTGAGAAAGGAAGGTAAATGTTCTGCGTCGCTTTTTGCGAGGACGGTTGAGATTAGTTTTGCGCCGATGCCGCGGCGTTGATGGGTTGGGGATATCATTAGATGTTTGATATCTATGAAATAATGTCAGTCACACGAAAATTATCGAGAAATTCGGAGTAGGAAGCGTACAGTAATGTTTCTGCCCCTTAGCAACCCCCTCATAACAAGCATCCATCTCATCATCCCTCGTACTAAACGCTTCCCACAACTCCTTGACATGCTCCTTTGGCGCAAACAAGTTCGCGAATTCCGGCTGACTTCGATCTAATTGACTCTTCGCATCTTCTTTTTCTTTTTCTTTTGCGTCGTTTTCTTCTTCTGGCTGCTTTTCCGGCACTATCGCATATCTGACGAATCCCACTACCTCATCCGTTGCCGTGTCTACGGCGACTAGGAAGATATTCTTGGGATTGCTGATAGCTGTCTTTGTGGTTATAGGTAAAATATCGTGCGGATGAGTCGCCAAAAAGCCGCTGTAGAAGTTGTGGAATTTTTCGAGGGCTTTGTATTGGATTTGAGATATTAAGGGTACGTCCTCGATTGCTGCCGGGCGGATATATATCTTTTCCATCTTTGCAGCCTTAGACACGGAACATTGAATGATCCAAGTCCTACAAACCAAAAACAATGATCAATCTGATGAGGGAGATTGATCAAGGACAGTTCAATTGCGTCTTTAAGCTCTTATTTATTCCTGAGAAGTGTTTGTCTCTTTGCCATGGTTACATTCAGAAGTCGAGATACACATTGTACAGGCTAGACCAAAACCGGAGCCCGAATGTAAGCACTAGCCCTAGCCCTACTTCGGTTTCATTAACGATTGACACCTGGAGGGATTGATACAGAAGATACACCATTTGAAAAGGATTGCATGATAAAATTAAGTAAAAAACAGATTGATTAAACATATTCAAATAACTAATACAGCACGACTTCTATATAGACATTGGATGCCCCCGACAGA
The DNA here is from genome assembly GCA_038993655.1 of Talaromyces verruculosus. Lineage (NCBI taxonomy): Eukaryota > Fungi > Ascomycota > Eurotiomycetes > Eurotiales > Trichocomaceae > Talaromyces > Talaromyces verruculosus. The sequence continues at coordinate 21,540 of JBBVQN010000015.1, read as the reverse complement.
TTCTCAAACTAAGCAAACAAAGACTTATATCGCAGAATATGCTCCTTCCACGAAGTCACATTATCCTCAAGAATGGAATGCGACTCGTCCAGACTCTCACCACCGAAATAACCCTCTCTATCCATGACAAGCATATTCTCAAGCAATTCCTGCGCAACTGGAGGAGGCAAAAACGACTTGAATGTGTCTTCTGGAAGTTGTACAGCAGCTGCTTTCACTCCGAATGTTTGCGCAATTCCGTCGGTGAGCTGCTTGGGCGATAGGTAGTCTGTAGCCATAAGGATACGTTTTCCGATGGTGTTTGGGTAGTTCTTGACGACCACTTTGATGAATTTACCGGTATCCTCTTCGACATCAAAGACGGGGATCTTGGCCTTTTCCGGATCAATGGGCAGCGCGAGCGTGTAAACATCATTTCTCTTCTTGATCATACTACCGCTAAGACCCTGCATAAAGAGGCCAGCGAGAACAAACGTTGCTGGAACACCGCTATCGCGGATGTATTGCTCAATGTCGGCTTTGCCTTCGAAGTGAGACACATTCGGTAGTTTTCCGTTAGTGATCTCAGAGATGCTGCGGAGAGACGAGAAGATGAGGTGCTTCACGCCAGTTTCTTTGCAGGCATCTGCCACGGCTTTTCCCTGAGCGACTTCGGTGTCTTTGTTCATGGTTTCCCAGAAGTTTGTCACCAAGAAGACTGTATGGGAGCCTTTGATGGCTTCACGGAGAGATGATGGGGAGGACATGTCCGCCTAGTCAAGTTAGTTTCATATCCATAATGTCGCTGCCGGTATTGGACTTACAGTAACCATCTCGACACCTTGAGAGGAAAGCTTTTTTGCAGCCTCCTTTGAGACATCTCGAGTTATGCCTCGAATCTTGTATTCCTTGGACAAGACAGGGTCGGCCAGGAGGCTGCGAATAACGGAGCCACCCTGGTTACCCGTTGCGCCAAATACGGTGATGATGTTTGACATGTTTGTACTGGTTGGAATTGATCTTTGAGAAACTGGTGACTTTTGAAAGAGGCGACGGAGCGTGGATTTGAAGGACATTTAAGTTGGTGATAAGCTGAATGAGTTGTTTTTGTATTTGTTGCTGTTCTTGATATTGATGTTGTTGTTGATGATGAGAAGAGACATTACGATGGCGAGGGGCCAGATATTTATACCCATCATGGGGTCTGATTCGCAAGGTCGAAGCCATGATGCTTTCCATTAAGTCCTCCTATTGCTTGAAAGTGTTCAAGATGTTGGAGGGGATTTCTAAGCGCTTTAGTTGAGTCGCGGCCGCCACTAACTGTATTTGGTTAGACCCACATCGGTGGGAATTTTTATCAGATCGAACGATTCGACTGGAACACCAGCCTTTGTGATTATTGGACAATCGAACTGGCAAGAGGTTGACAATTGGACTTTATTTGTCAGTACAATTTTGACATCACGAGTCTCCTAACTATTCCAGCTTCTTTACAATCATAATCACGGATTGAATGATCAGATACCCTATTTTTTAATTTTTAGGGAGGTATTCATTTTAGACAAAGAAATTCATGCATTGCGCTACACCAACCCAGAACCACAAGACAAAAGAAATCATGAAATCTTTTTTTAGACGGTGGTGACCAAGTCCTTCTTGAGCGTACCCAAGAAAGCGCGCTTCTCGGCAGGGGTCTGGTAAGCGCCGTGACCGAACTCGGAAGAGGTGTCGATCCACTTGAGGTCGATCTTCTCGGTGGCCTTGCGGCTGACTTGAGGGTAGAGGGTCTTGCGGAGAGTCATGACACGCTTCTTAACACCGGGAACGGAACCCTTGACAATGACGAAGTCGTTCTTGACCTCACCGTAGCGAACGAAACCACCGAGACTGTGCAATGTTAGTAGTTGTTTTCCATAAACTTGGGAGAGAAGACATACGGAGTGATGGTCTTTTTGGAGACATCGAATTCAGTGGAGGCGTTACCCTCGTCAGTACCCTTGCCAATACGGTAGATCTTGTGGTTGACAGAGGTACGGTGGTGGTAACCCATCTGACCAGCACGGGCAACAGTCCACTGGACGTGGTTAGGATGCCAAGCACCGATACAAGCAACCTTACGGAGACCCTTGTGTGTCTTGCGAGGAAGCTTCTTGGTGCCCCAACGAGAGGTGACACCGTTGAAACCGTGACCCTTGGTGACGGCAATGACATCAATAACCTCGTTCTGCTCGAAGATGCTGTCGATGTCGATGGTCTTCTCGAAGAGACCGTGGGCGAAGTCAACCTTGTCGGCAACGGAGCCACCGTTGACTTGGATTTCCATCAAATGAGCCTTCTTCTGCTTGAGAGGGGTCTTGCGGATCTGAGTGTGGGCGAGAACACGGACGACGGTGCAGTACTTCTTGATGCGCTCGAGTTCGCGGGCGCTGCTCTCGGTGTGCTTCTTGGTGTAGCGGGTGAAAGCCTTCTTCTTGCTCTTGTACCAGTTCTTGTAGAAGCGGCGCTTGAGCTCGTCGCTCAAGTGCTCGGCCCAGACAGTAGTGAGCGAGCGGAGACCACGGGGAGTCTCAATGTATCCGACGACACCAACGGCAACGAGCTGTAAAATTAGTTTTTATCATTCACCCCGCCAGGCTAGGACTTCACATACAGGAGGAGTCTCAATAACAGTGACGGCCTCGACAACCTCCTTCTTGTGCATCTTGGCACCAGGACGGTCAAGGTCACGGACAATGGTGGTCATACCGGCCTTGTAGCCCATGGAGGCGGTCAAGTGGACGGGCTTCTTGGGGTCATCCTTGGGGAAGCTATCACAACCTTTAGCTTGTTTTTCCCAATTCGTATTCTCGGTTTTGATTGTTGACTAACCTCTTGACCTTACCACGGTGACGGGCGGCACGCTTGCGTGGGAGGTAGGCGAGGGAGCCTGTTTATCGTGTTAGTTAATCGCACAATCGACAAATTTTTCGTATGTATTCGAGATGACGAACCGTGCCTGGGCGCTTCGTACTTTCGGTGACTCCTAATCGCATTGAGATTAGTATTTGGAACATCTCGTAAATAGTGAGACAGAATAATTGAGAAGGGCACTTACATCTTGACCCTGTTGTCGTTAGTAGTTCGTCGAGGTGGTGGAAGTGCGAATCTCCCAAAGAAGCCGCAGATGTTTTACCCGTCGAGCATTGTGGGCTGACCTAAGCGAGTCTATCCTGTGTGGGATTAGCGCCGGACCACAAGCGCTGTCGGCTTATCGTTTATCCGCTTGGCGAGCCACTCCTTCCGTCGTTCCTTTTCATATCGTCTCTTCTTGCCCATATCATGACTCGAGTATACCGATCTATGTCATATCCCGGAAGGTCTCTACTACTCATCTATTTATGGCGAAGTATGGGCAAACATGGTACAGCCCATCTGATATGTGTGGATTGATATTTTCCGCTGCTCACTGACACAGGCTCATTCGGACGTCCAGCACTAACTCCTTATCACGGCCCTTCCTCGGATTTGATCTGAGTGTATTACGTAGGATCGAAATGATTCTAACAGTTTTTCCAGGACCGTGAGACGTCATAGGATAAAATAGCGCCGCATCAGGATTTGCTGTCAGTGGTCGTCCGAGACGAGTTCGGTTTTGGCTCTTTGAGGCTCCGACACGTTACAGCCCCTGGAGCCACGGCTAACCCTAGACGGCAGCACATATAGAGCTATTATCAACACTCCGACAGCACATGTCGCGAACTACGCCTGTTCACTCGAAACTGAGATTTCCATCATACACACTTGGCACACGATATAATAGCCGGCTGCCGTTATCTGCTTCATGCATATTGCTTATCCACTGATCAAGGATGTGGCTGTTTGCTGTTGATGTTGTCCTCAGGTACCAGCAGTTTACGATTGGTGGAACGTTACCACGACAGCTGATTTTACCGCGGTGGCGCGTTTAACCTCATACATTATGAAATCTTAATTTGAGCAAGGACTTCTTCATGCTCTATAGGAATGTAGAGGGCGCAGCCGAGCATCCGGATACTCCGTTAGCCACTGGCATATAAGACGCTTTGTTTGTCCAAAATGGCAAAAAGATTCTCATCAATCACTGCATTGCATTCTCTCGGCTTTCTCTCTTCGCGTCACTGCCATTCTTTTCTATTCCCTGAGCTGGTCTCGGATTCCTTCGTTGACGAATTCTATTCATCCATTCATTAAGTATTAACTTTACGGTGCTTCACTGTATATATTCATATCCGCCAGCTGGACTATACCCATATTAGCAACTCATTCAAAATGACGCCCGCGATGACATCTTACATGATCCTTTTCTTAGCCGCCGTGGCTACTGCGCGACCTCTTCAACGACGAGAAGTGCCTCAGGAGCACTCTCACCAAAAGTTTCTCACTACCGTGGCCGCCTCCCTTGCCCTCAACAACCCCGACAAAATTGCCGACCCGGTCTTTGGTCTTTTAGGAAATGCCGTATGTTTTATTCTATTCACTACCTGTATCAGATTATAGAATTTGACTAACGAAACAAGGCCGCCGCAAAAGGTGCTGGCTCAATCACCGACCTCGACTGCCTCCAACAAGCCACAGCCGACCAGGCCTTCACCAACGCCAAAGCTGCCGGAGATGTGAATGGAATGACAGCAGCATTGGTCTACCGAACTCTTGAACGCAACACTGGCGCTGTCGGTACTGCTAGCGCTCTTTGTACCTCTGTCAAAGCCGTCAATCCAGAAATTGCGGCCCTACAACAACACCAGGATCCCGCTTCCACAGGCGCTGCAGCCACCAACAAGAAAATTGCTCTAGAGTTGGCTACGCAGATTGCCAGCATTGGTGGTGACCCCACTACCGCCATTCAGAGCGGTACCTTTGCTCCAGGTACAATTGGAGACCCAACTGCCAAGGGAAAGACTTGTAAGTTGGCGACTATGGAAAGCAATTAATCGTCTTTTTCTAACATGTGATATGTATAGGTGACGACCAAAACGACCCTACTGGCTGTATTTTCACCCAGAATCTTCTCGTCGCAGACGTTACCGCGGATGAGATCAATGCTGCCCTGGCCTCCGCCGGCGTCAGCGGATCTGCCTCTGCAGCCGCTACTGCAACCGCCAGTGTCGCTGCAGCATCTTCGACGGTGGCAGCAGTAGCAGCAGCGGCTACGCCGACAGCATCAACTGTTACATGTTCTGGCTCGACCGCCGTAACCTCAGGCTCCGGAGCATCAACCAACACTACCTCTAGTTCTACCACTACCACTAGCACCTCGACAACAACCGCTAACAAAAGCAGCCTTGACCTTGGCTCTTGCAGCGGCTCATCTCCATTCATCGTTTTTGGAGCCGGTTTCGATGGTCGTAACACAGACTCCTTCGAACCTGCCGACAAGGCAACTTTCAATCACGGATCTGCTCTCGGTATTGCAGTTGTCGCCGACTTCATTTGTGGCCAGTTGAACAGCGCATGCAAAGCACCACAGTCAACTGTTGATACATGCAACAGTGCTGCCTCGGCAGCGTCTTCACTGTCAGGACAAGCTGCTGCCGATTCGTTCAACAACGCACTGGCGTAATCTTCGACAAGCTTACCAATTCCCAAACAACAATTGCCTCTTTAAGAGATACACGAACATCAGATTGACAACTGTGGCATTATTATTGCATGCTCTCAATCAGCCAAACGCTTTATAGAATATTTTACCTGAGTATTTAGATAGAATATCCATAGCTAACTTTCATACGCCAAAGGAATGCTCATTCACTTTTTTTTTTGTCAAGATTCTTACCGTAGTATCAACTTTCATCAAGATTCAGTATCCTGCTTAGCAAATCCCATTTTCACAAACGGACTGTCCATCAAATCAGACAAACACATTTTCTTCGCGCTCTCAAGAGAGAGCTCAACATCTCTAACACCTCTCGGACGCATAGCAGTTTCATACGAAGTGATAGCAGTTTCGAGTGCGACTTGGCCAGAAATTACCTGCTTGATAGCATCAAACAGCTCTGCAACATCTCGCATGGCATTATTCAAACCTTGGCCGCGATCTAACCACATTACTCATTTACACTAGACTAAGGGAAGTATGATGGATAACTCACGAGGCAGCATTGAGTGAGCAGCATCTCCAGCCACCGTCACTGTACCACGCTGATTATCCCATTCAATAGGTGCCCACTGCTGCGACTGATCAATAGGAAGGACTTCATCCTCAGGCAACGCAACGCCAGCCGTGCGAAATGGTTCACACATCTTAGAGCATCGCGTCTTGTAGAATTCTAGTCTTGTCTTGGGATCTTTGAGGTCTTCGAGATAGGGAGGTCCCCACCAGCAGTGCTGGATTTGGAATTTCCATTCTTCTGGTTTCTCGCGGTTGGAGCAGTCGAGGGCTGGTTTGGTTTCTTAGTTTCGACAATCATCGTGATGCATGGGAGATATACGTACCAGTTAGCAGAAAATTACCATAATAATCCGGATGATAGGCGATCTTCCCAATGGGATGATACGTTCGCAATAAAACAGCCTGCTCGGCGGTATAACCTCCAGCAGCGTGGTTTATCATGGTCAAGTCAATATCAGTTGGCCTCCCAAGCACTTCTCCCACGAGAAAGTTACGCACTATCGACCGCGAGCCATCGCAACCGACTAACAGATTCCCCGTCTCCTGAGCGCCATCTGAAAATGACGCTGTTACAAGCCCGTGCTCCTCATGAGTGATACTGACTAGTTTCTTCTCAAACTATAGACACTTGAAGTCAGCGACAGTATCAGAAACAACTATAACTGAACAAACCAGAGGCGAGGAAGAGAGAATACCATCACATTCAACCCAGCCTTCCAACCCAACAGTCCCCGTAGCTTCCTCCGCGAAACACGGACTATTCCAGCCATATGCACTTTTGCGATGACCTCACCAGTCTCTCCATTGACATGAGGAAAGGGTTCGTCGGCATCGTAATAAGGGTCGACCACTGCTTCCTTCAAGCGTGACTGGATGTGATCCGGGACCACGGAAAAGAGGTAATCCTTTCCCCAATGTAGTTGCATACCTTGACTTGTTAGCATCTGGGGTCGTTTGGCAATCATATGAAAAGCATACATACCCCAGTCTCGGGATTTATTCCAGTAGACGTCTTCGGCATCGCGCTCGAAGAGAGTATATGGTATGTTTTCCTACACTCTTCGTATGAGTGACTGCGAACAATCATTAAGAATAGACTGCTGACTTTTTGCAGGCCGTGGGCGAGAGCAAGACCACTTGTGCCTTTCAGTCAACTATCAGCTCAACCGGTGCTCATGTACGTTGTAAGACGGTAATCACCTGCTCCTATGACGAGTACCTTGAAGCCAGTTGTTGATCCCATTGATGTGGTGGAAGATTTACGTTATTTAGTGTCGTGTTGATAGAAATGCCTTTTTTTTCTCTCTCTTTCTGTTACGAATATGAGAAGCGCATTATAACGACAGACCCCGCTTGATGTTTGTGTAACTCTCGTATAGAATTAGTGTTTGTCGATGCATTCATGCAGGCTAATGCAGTCTTCGTAAACATGCGTTGCTGTCGTCGACCTCAATCCCTGCAGGTGAGTGAAGGCTATTCATCTCCAGCCGGACTCTAGTCGAATGAACAATGATGGTGGCATATCTTATCAATTATTCGTAATAGTATATGGGGCTAAACTAATATATGCTCGATCGCTCAAGAATAAGGATAAACTCGACTAAAAAAGTATGGACGAATGAAGAAACACAAAACCCAAAAACAGACAGTCTAATGATGTGGGAAGGTAACAGGTAGATCGTCGACTCCATATAAAGCTCCAATTTCTTCCTCTTGCTTGCCTCTTTGGTGGCATTCATTCCAAAGTCTTATGGCTATGTCTTGGGAACGATCACGAAGGAAATCCCAGACGCCTTGCTGGACGAAACCATCGAAAGCTCTGAAAGGGAAAGGCGCTTTGACATTTTCCAGAAGCAACCGGCTATGTGAATCCACAGAGGAGATCCCACAGAAACTCGATATAGAACCGGTATTCAGTCCACCCCGAAGGTCGCATGTGAACCTATAAAACGGATATGAAGGAAGGCGATTGGCGTTTTCGGAGCAGTTCCCAGGGGCCATTAGCCACACGCTTGTGACTATCTGACCGACTATGCTTGGTCTTTCTTCTTGACTTTCCACTTTGTAAATCACTTCAGCGAGCTGATAAGGATCACTCCATGAACGACAATCAAGTCCATTAAGCCAGGAGCTCTCCGAGGGTGGTATGCTTTCTTCATGAGTTGTGATGACAATCACAAGTTTCACATCTCCATTGCTACCGTATAACCATTGCTTGACATTGTCCAGGACTTCCGCCTCTGTCTCGTTGGTTTCAACGTATACTACCACCGACGGCCACGTTTGATTAGCCTTGATAAGCGCCGTTTGTGGCCTCTTTACCATGCCGAAGTAGTCTCCGGTGAGCATATATGCTAGAATCTTGTCAGATATTTAGGCAAGGTGAAGTTGACGCAGGAAACGGGGCATACGTTTGTTTTTCACAATGGACCAGTTCTTGCGGTCATTATGACCTAAACGGTCTACAGTGGTGCGCAACCAAGAAATGACGCCCTTCAACGCTCCACGAGCCGGAAGCATTAGTCGAGGTCGTAGTAGAAGCCGTTGCAGACGTCCGTCGTAGTCGAATCCCTGCAAGCTTTCTGGAGGCTGGCTCGCTTCCCATTCCAGAAATTTACGCAGAGTGATCTTGAGTAGAAATGGAAAATCCTAGCTAAAGCCGCTAACCGGGAAATGAAGAGTTGGAGAACTTACCGGAAACCTTGGGATGGGAAGAGCGCGTCCGATTTCGCATCGAATGGATTTAATGAGTTCCGGGTTGATGTCTTCCACGCAATCGACACTCGCAATTATAGTTTCAGCGAACTCACTGACGGTGGAAAGGGGAGTATGACTGAAAAGTTGCTCGTGAGGGATCATGCTTCCAGAAATCGTTTCTCTTTACGACCTGGATTATTGCTCAGGAGATAATTCATGCACGGAATCATGTGAAGTTAGGGCGCCAAATAGTAAATAAAAGTAGATCGATATTTAGAAAGATGAGTGAGGAAGATTCGATTCCTAAGATGAACGAAATTGAGAAGTCAGGAGGTCGCTGGACGCCTTCCCAGTCTGAATGGATTCACAGGGAAGGAGGTATTTCTCCTATGCGACAGGCCTCTTGCCGTTTGTAGTCGCTTTTACATTTTTTCCCCCCACGAATTAAGTACTGAGAGATTAATTGTAGCTGTGTGGTAGCAGAAGTCTTCGGCCGCACTTTCCTCGATGACAGCGTTGGTGATAATGGCATGTCGCATGCTCGTCTCAAATACAGATATTTCTGGGATGGGATGGTACTTCCTGTCCAGAGAAAATGACACTTTTAACATCAAGTCAGAGCCATGAGCATCATCGAGATGAATTCATCATCTGAACTTTTATGACCCGGCATCACAAATGACTCTACCGCGTACCAGCTTGAGTCAACTATTGTCATACTTGCTTATATCCTCAAAGGATCCAAATCCCCATAATTGTTTTCTCATGGAGAAAAAAAACTCTATTACGAAAATAAAACATCGATCGAACATAAAACTTTGCTCGCTGCCATCAAAGATGACGCCAGTCTCCATCATCACTGTCCTATTCGGAGTTATCGCCTTGGTTCAAGGTAAGTTCATCGATCTTTCCTGTTAGAGGGCCGTATTTGCAATCTGATTGCAATGAGCTAACATAGGACCATTGACAGGCCTAGAAATCACATGCCCAAAGGCAGGCGACATAATCGACCTCCAACAAGGCCTGACCACTGAAATGGATCGTTGAAGATAACGACAATTTAGCTGCTTCCGTTGCCATCGAGCTCTACTGGAACTCCGGATGGTTGATAACATTAACTCAGTGGGAGGCAAACGGTACCGTTCCTATCAATGATTCGAGCTACACTTTTCAGTATACGCCGGATAAAAAATATATTCCAGCAAAAACAGACTATGTTCATTACTTGTACGACGGCACTGATACAGAACACAAAACTGGCAAATTCGAGATATCCAATACTGACAGTCGTGTCACTTCCACGATTTCTAAGCCCACTGCTACCCAAAAAGGCCCAAAGAAGTCACCCTCGGCATCAGCGTCGGTCTCGGTCATGCTAAATTTGTCATCTACTCGTCTCCCACATCACATACCAAGCGCATCTTCAGGCAGGGCACATGTATTGACAGACGACAGCATAACGACGGGTACAGTGGACCTTGTTTTCATCGGAGGACCGCTTTTTTGGGGCCTGATTTTGGTGTATGTACAGAGTGGGCTGATCTGGACTTGAGTCATTCATCATTAGTCAGGTTCTTCATGCTTTCAACTTTTGCACCTTGATATCTCTTCATTTAGACACTTCATGTCCGCATTTCCGTACACTAGGGACTTTATTGACAGAGTTTGCAAGGTATCCTTCGTGTGTCTCTGTAGTTGTAAAACTGCGTTCGATATAACGCTTTCCTAAAATAGCGTGGTATTAGATACAAAAGAGAGGGTATCATCTCTACAATAACACAAGTTGCACAACACCAACCTGTCTTTCTGTATACCGCCTATTGAATCTCAAGACTAGTGCAGATGTATTCAGAGTCACAGCCACTTCCAGCTAACAACGGCCAAAATTCCATCGCGAAGCGCACAGCTTCCGAAGAAGAGGATGCTGCTCATGAGGCGAAGCGCATCAAAAGCCTTCACGGTATATCGACAGATCGGGCGGTCAAATTCTCACCTGCCATCCGGAGAGTTCCTTTCAAGGAGAAGGTAGCTACGGCCTCTTAACTTTGGGAAATGTACTAACTGTTCTAAGCCTGCGTCTTGGAAGAACGAAACGGCGAGATCGAATTTCGAGTCGTTAACAACGACGGTTCCAGAGAGAGTACGATCATTCTTACAGGTCTCAAATCCCTGTTTCAAAAACAGCTCCCAAAAATGCCCAAAGATTACATTGCACGTATCGTGTATGATCGCGCTCATTTATCTATGGCCTTTGTTAAAATGCCTTTGAGGTTATCGGCGGAATAGCAAATCGCGAATTTCGGGATCGCAAGTTTGCCGAAATCGTTTTTTGCGTGGTCTCATCTGATCAGCAGGTGAAAGGATACGGATCACACCTCATGAATCATTTGAAGGATTATGTCACAGCTACTGCCCCAGTGATGCACTTTTTAACATACGCGGACAACTATGTGACCGGCTATTTTCATAAGCAAGGTTTTACCAAAGAAATCACTCTGGACAAATCGATCTGGATGGGGTATATCAAGGACTACGAAGGAGGGACACTGATGCAATGTACTATGCTACCCCGTATACGGTATCTTGAAGCAGGCCGCATGCTTCTTAAGCAAAAGGAAGCAGTTCAGGCTAAGATGCGTCTTTTGAGCAAAAGCCACACAGTCCATCCACCGCCTCAGCAATGGGCCAACAGACCTGTGACTCCAATCGATCCACTCTCTACACCTGCCATTAAAGCAACTGGCTGGTCACCGGAAATGGATGCATTAGCGCGTGAGCCACATCGCGGGCCTCATTTCAATGAGCTTCGTCGCTTTTTGAATCACATTCAAAACCATAATAAAGCATGGCCTTTCTTACATCCAGTCAATAAAGACGAAGTCCCTGATTATTACAATGTCATTGAGTCGCAAATGGATTTGTCGACCATAGAAGAAAGGTTGGAACATGACAAGTACGCTGCGCCGAAAGACCTTGTCGACGATATCAAATGAATTTTCAGAAATTGTCGGCGGTATAACGATGCGACAACAGTATATGCCAAGTGTGCAGCCAAGCTAGAGAAGTACATGTGGAGTCTGATCAAGGAGATTCCCGAATGGCATAATCTACTTGAGGAATAGCTGGCGACTCCATCCCACTTCTTGGAAAAAAAAGGGGGTTGGATGGAAAGACGATATTCCGTGTCTAACGGCCAGACTGGGCCTTGGGTATCATGCAAGGTGTGGGTTGACTCAGGCGAGCTCTTCATCTGTACAGCAATCCCTCTAAGAATCTCAAGGCTATACTGGTTGTTCGATAGAACGCTCGTGGATCAACGAAAGAGTGCCGTGTTAACACTTCGCACGAATACTCTATTCGGTCATTCTAGACTAAGCTAACGCCGCCTATATCAATCCTTAGTTCTCGGGCTGCGTGATAGGACTAACTGTATCATTTGGCAACTTTATAGGATATGTTACGCTTGCTGAAAGAGCTGGTTACCCTTGCAATCATCCAAGTTTGCAAGCAACCGATCACGTTGTTAAGGCCTTAGCTTGAGGTGCAAGGCTTACTGAGCCTTGCCACACTGCCGTTGAACGGAGATTCTCACCAACTCATAACTACACGAGTGCTACTCGAATACTTCATGTGAGCTTTATTTGTTTGGTTATCTTTTCCCATTTTTTGACCTACTCTTGACCGGTGTTTGCTTTGGAAACTTCTCAAAGTCCTGAAAGCTTGCTGTTGAGTGCATATATTGCTGGCGCAGGTAAATGTAACCAGCCCGATATTATTGGTAGTAATTGATTCGCTGGAAAGCCTTGCTAGGATAGTATTGTTGAGCTCTCTGATCCATACACGAATTAACAAGTCGGATAGCAAGAACATTCGGAATCATTGGCTATAAGAAGCCAATAGTTTGATTAAGGCTCTAACCATACTCTAAAGTGCCCATGAATTATTCCACAGAGAGTAAATTAAGCAACAATCAAATCTCAATCTACATCATTAAGTAATAGCATTTGATCTCTTACGTATATTAATTCAATGGTTATATAAATCCATGAAATTCCCCCGCTGATTGTGACCATGTTTAGAAATCCGACTGTTTACTACTAAGTAGCACGTAGTACTACGTAGTTAGTTGTTGCTAAATGCTTGTATTATAATCTAGCCCAATCCTTAGGGCTCAAAAGCCTCAAACTTACCAAATTCAGTAGTTCTACGTAAGCTCATTTCCGGCATTACCGAAGCTGAGTGCAAAATGCAACTATACCTAGGTACTCTACGTTTCCAGACTAGATTCATAGAATTCGTAAATACTCCGTAATTGCCTGGAAATTAACGCAAGGCAGAATCTACGTTGTTGGCTCTAAGAAGTTCAGGCCTGTGGGCTGTCGGTCTCTAGTTCCGATTTGGGATTCTACCGTGGCCTAGATATTTTGAAAGTGCCCACTAATGAAAATAGTGATAATCCCCTCCCAACATAGAGTGTTTGGAACAGACAAATAAGAAGCAGTGGCTCGGATTAGGGCCAACATCTTCTGCGTGTCTCCACCATTTAAAGAAGAATTAGAGGAAGAAAAGCTTGACTAAACGTAACGATAGTAATTAAGCGCCCACTAGAAGAGGCCCGTTCGACTCCACATCAACAAGCTGAAGACTATCGGCTGTGCCTGTGGAGATGGGCTGATGGTTTGTTGGTTTATTAATGGTTGACGAGTTTCACATAGAGAACAATAAATACTTCTGGGACGCTTGCTTTAAGCGGTTGTTGCAAGTTTTTCTTCATATCGTTTTTCGCCGAGTATAGAATTTCGCATTTTCCACAACCGGGGTTGAACAAGAAGCTTCACTGGGTTCAATATAAGCTTATTTTGCAGGCTGGGCTGCAAAGAAGCTTAAAATGTTCTCCACCACCAAGCTCGAGAGAACTGCTCTCTTGCTCACTTCATTTATCGCCGTTCTAACCCCGTCGCTGTCAGCGGTCGCCCTCGCCAACCAAACTTGCTACTATCCGGATGGATCGATTGCGCAGGGCGATAAACCTTGCGGAAATGGAACGGATGTAGCGTGCTGTGGATCAGGTGGCATCTGCCTGTCGAATGGTCTTTGCATGGATGTCGCTCAGCCAAATACGTTGGCCAGATCATCGTGTACAGACAAGACATGGAATAGTGGAAATTGTCCAAACTACTGTCTTCAGGGTGAGTGATCGATAGGACTCGGTGTCGCGCTTCTTTTACATTGGCGTCGCACAGAATAATTGCATACTGAACTTCTTCCTTGCGCAGATACGAGTTTCAATAAAAGCGGTTGCTCAATTATTCTCTTTTCATATCTCGACAGCACCGCTGAGTACTGCTGTAACAACATGGATGCCAGCGATAACACACCCATCTGCGCTTCTAACTATTCGACCTTCCAAATCCCCGACTCCAATATCGTTCCTGGTTACGCCCTTCTGTCGGACTACACCACCGTCTCGAATGCTACGTCTTCAACAGGAAGTTGCCCTAACGGTGACCACCATGTTGCAGTTGGAGTAGGCGTTGGAGTGGGCGTACCGTTGGGTTTAATCGCACTTGCTTCAATTGCCTGGGCGTTCTGGGAACGACGAAAATTGAATCGCTACAAGGCTGAAACCCTCGCAAGTGCGAAGACAACCTCACCTTATTCAGATGCAGCACCACCTCAGCAGCAGGCGTACAATATGGCACCTATGAACACCGGTGCATACGGACAACCAGCGCAGACATATAATCATAATGAAAATCAATACAGTCCGGCTATGCTGTCGGAGATGGGAACAAGAGGTCCGGTGGAATTGGATTCGAGGAAATAGAGTCGTTGGGTGTAGGACTATGACTGAAATCTGAAAATGACCAAAGATTGGGAGGTATGCTTGAAACGACGGGGTGGAACACGAATCATCAATGTACAGACTATGCAATGACTACTGCATGTTTAGTAATATATGAACGAATTTTCTACAAACAAGACAGAAATGATGCGAGAGACGGCCATATGTACATAGTACCTAGAGTCTGTCACATTACGAATTCAATTCAACACATGAGTCAATTTATGAGATTTAATTTAGTGGCCGGCTAGGTATAGATATGCTGGCGGTTTGTCTTGTATGCTAGCTCATCCATTTCAGGAGGATACATTAAGGGTCTGTGTGGATTTGAGAGATTAAGGCTAAGTGACTCTGGATAACGTTGCACTGATTCGTCATCTTCAGGGCCAAAAGCAACCTTAAATGAACCTTAAAATCCTCAGTAAATTCTAATCGAGGATCTAGACTACTGGCGTAGATGATAGAGGTACATCGGGCATCTTTCTAACATGCGCAAGACTTGACTGGTGTATAGATAACGAGACACTTTTGATAATCAAGATTCCCCAAAATAGTAATGTAAATACATGAATACGCTATTTATTGACAACTGTGTTTATTAATCACTGATACAATTTGATGGAGTTGATCGAGAAGTAGGTCTCCGAGTAAGCCGATGGGTTAGCAGCGACATAAGCGTTGCAAGTCGATTGGCCTGTAGTACTGGCGCAATCGGTCCAATCAGACCACTCCTGACCACCTGCGCCATTTTGACCACAGAAATCAAGGTTGAAGATCTAGAGAATGGTTAGCTAAATTGATGAGACTTGCGAGGGAGAAGAGCGGCAACACATACCACAGTCTGATCGATAAAGTTGCTAGCAACATCACATCCATTGTTGGAGTCAAATTCAAACAAGGGAGTACCCCAGCCAGAAGGATCGGGGCTACCATTGGTGATGTCCGCTGGAATTTCGCCTCGTGGGAACACCCAGAGTTGAAGTGAGTCTTCGAGGGAGAGGACCCAGACACCACCACCGGCAGCGTTAAATTCGGCCCCGAACTGGCTGGATGTGCTTTGGACTCCGCAGCCACCACCGTTGGAGAGAGTGCAGTCGGTACGGATATCGGTTCCAGTGAAGTTGGTGGTTGAGAGAGTACATGTGTTGCCGGTATGCAGGGAGACGTAGGCTCCGGCAACATCATCATAGGCCTCCATTATATCAATCTCGCCGTAGGGGTTTGCTTGGTTGTTGATTGTCCAGCTTCATATAAAGGTTAGACACGGCTATGTTTTCTCAAGGGCAAGCGGGGATTCTTCTTACTATGCAGGCCAGATACCACAAACGGAAACAGGTAGGTGGGCAAAGTCCGTGATCAGAATACCACTGCTAAAGGTGTCTTGACTGTAGACGCGGACTGAGTTACGACCCGTTGAAGATGAGTCAAGGACAGTGGTACTGTCGACTCCGAGGTGGATCTGCCTGTTGCTCGTGCTGTATAGACCAGCACTCGATGCGATGCTCTGGTCAACGTATTTGACGAATCCCGCCGTTGGATCAGCTTCCTAATAGGTTGTTCATGAGATGTATCCACCAATTGATATACGTAAGCTGGTAACATACCGTGTCGAAAACAAAGTAGTCTAGAAAGTTGCCAGAGTTGACATCCCATTTCAGAGTGTACGCAGTAGTTCCTGTTCCGAGAACGGTCGCGCAGGCCGCAACAGCTAACGTAGATGTCTTCATTGTATTGTTAGACCTTCGCGTTGTTGAGCGTGTATATTTGCGAGAATATAAAGCTTCTGATATGAGAATTTGAGGATCTTATGAACCACAGAAGAATATTCGACATTTTCGGCTTCTTCAGGTTCGGTCTCAGGGCTTTATGTAGAGATCCAGGTTACATCTATGAGCCAGATCTGTGGATTCGAGTCTAGCCCTTAAGGTTAAGGCTATTTCTAAGAAATTTCAAATCAGCCTTCTTCGAAAATAGAGACTATAAAGCCCCGTTCTATTGCGATAGAACAGTAAACATTTGCCAGTAAACTCGTTTAGCCAAGTGCTGGGGCTGAAGCCTGAATACTAAAATAGTGAAAACGGTCTGAAACAACAAGCGCTGATGCAACCTTGGCTAGACCCCCGATTTTAGTGAATACGTACATAGTGCTAGCGAGTCATATGTTTTCTCTTACGTACATTGTATGTCGTATGATAATTTTAGATGGATATATTTGCATTGTACGACTGCTGACCGAACTTTCATGGAAATTTGAGAGCTAGATTTCGACTCGAGATAGATACGAGTTGCTGTAGTTCAAAGCCCGAACAAGGGCCTGCAAACTAGTCACACGCAAGATCGTGGGTCCAAATCCAATGTACCATCATCCATGTAACATCAATGGTATGCTTTACTTAATTGACAGATTTATACTGCAATGGAGACTGGCATGCCGCATAAGTCGAAACAAAACCAAGCCAGCTTTTAGGAGCATTTACAGGTCAGAAATGACTTTGTTGAGTCGTGCATCAAGAGTAGAACCAATCAAAGCGCTTAGCCTCGTATGGTAGCATGATACTTGAGCGCGTGGCGTGGCACAGCGAGAGCTTATTTTTTCATTCCACTTCGTATCTGGAGTAAAAATAGCAATTAGTCGCTAATTAAGGCTTTAAGCACCCCTAGATGAACCAAGAAGTCTATGCCGTTTACTACAAAGAGTATAAAGGCAAAGCATAGACCATGAAGCTCTGAGCCGACAGATGAGCCTGGATGCTTCTCCTTGTTATCGCTCTCGCTCTCGTTCCAGTGTGTTCGCTGTTCTAATTGTGGAAAGACTGTGTCTGCGGCATCTTGGTCGGTTAATTCTAAGAACCCATCTTGAACAATGAGTTGTTCTCGACTTATCCATGGCTGCGGTTCACTGATAAATGATTACTGAGGGGCGTAGGATCAAGGATCAAACATTCATTCAAGGAACTTCACACCGATCTGACCAATCAGCGTGCGGGAACTATAACTATATGTTGCATCGTTTTCGGCCGGTGGAGAAAATTCTCGATTTCATTATATTCAACCTCGGAAGGGTCACTGAGTGTGGGAAGAAGGTAGAAGCTCTGATTCTCATAATTTCTCTTGAAGTAGCTATGCACATTTCCTCAAAGACTCGTTATGTCTAGCTCACACCTTCTGGTTTGTTTCACATTCGTCTATCCTCAAGAAGGTTGGCATGTCGCCAAAGTCCTGTGAGGATGTTATAGCCCTGAGAACCTCAATTGCTTCGTGCCGTCTGCTTTCGCGCCTCGTTTCCGTCATTTTCTTCCATCTCCCTTGAATCACCTGAGGAGCTTCCTCGATGTACTGGCGAAGCGCTGATGTTATAATTCGAAGCCCTTGGGAAGAATTTGTGTCAAACTTACAAATACCTCTGTGGTCAGAAGCGATTCCGCATCTTTCTGTATTGTCTAACATAGGTGCTGCACTCGCCTCATCCACGATATATTCCCTTGTATACTTGAGATCTGTCTGTTCCTGTTCCTAGGATATCGAAAATTAGACATTAGTGGCGAAATTGATCCGTTATATCTTGAAGGGTTTCTGAATCTTCCTCAAGTTCAGTTAACAACCCTGATTCGAAGTCCACAATCCTTTTGGGAAAAGCTAGGGACGTGAGCTTCTGGAGACTCCCAAGTAGTCTCGCTTTGCTAGAGCCGTTATGAGGGGTGCCAAAGAAGAGAATTGCAAAAGTGCAGGTATCGACATCATGGAGATGGGCAATCTTTGCTGCAATCCGACTTGCTGAGTATGCGAGAGCCTGTTATGGCATTAATTAGTAATGCTATATCCATATGGGACTGAGAAGATGTTACAAGTAGATGTTCACTTACCCTCTTCACGGTAATCCCTCCCAAGGGATGACAGATGGATACTATTGGTCTGCTAGTGGCATCTTCTAGCTATACCTTGTTAGAGGAATCGTTAAGCACTCATTGAGAGTGGCCAGTCTTACCTCTCGATCAGCCTGTAACTGCGCCACAAGCGTTTGAGAATGCTGGAGAATTCGATCTGAACCTGCTGTTCTACCCGAAAATGATGCAATGTTCGCATTATAGCCCCATACAAGGACTCTTGCGTACTTCACGTATCTCGGCAGAAAATCACAATGGCTTAGCCAGCAAATACTTCGTGACCGGGACGTCCATGTTTTGATAGAGTCACCTGTAAGACCTTGGACGGCAACAATGCTAGTTAAAAGTCAGAATGTTATGTGAGAGTGTTTCAAGTTGGAATTCTTCACTAACTCAACATTTGTTGGCCCTTCAGCTGGGCGACAAAGCTCGTATATGCCGAATTGCTGACCGGAGTTGCCAGTCGTCATTGCTTTCCGAGGAGGCTTGGAATTATACGTGACTGATCTTGGGAGAAATGTCTGCATTCATGAATCATTTGGGGAGTGAAATTCTATAAGATTAAAACAAAAGTTCTGTTCACAGCAAGCTCCTCATTAAGCCTGTAGAACAATGTCACATCGATATTTTGGACTTATTATAATTAGAGACATGTGTGGAACGAAGTTCGGCTTTGAAAAACATGACACGCCCTGAGAGTGTGACAGGCCAGACTTATGCTATGTAGTACCTTGAGTGTGGAAGTTAGTTATTCGGTGAATGAGGTAGGAGTCTTCATATCATATTCTTGTATAACTCTTATGACTGTAAAATTCGAAAACCCTCCGAATGGTTGGGATTCACCAAAAAAATGTGTTTGAGTACCACAAACTTGTAAAATATATCAATTGATGCTACAGTATGCAGCCCTGGAGATAGAGTTGACTTTGTTATATGATACTAGAGAGCTTGGACGAAGCCTTGTTGACATGAGTTCCTTTTCCTTCACTCTTTGGTGCGACTCGAAACATCGATCTTAGTTCCATAGACCATAAAGTTGAAATGTGAGCCTTCGAATTATTCTGACTCGATCTTTAGGCATCAAGCCTGGAACGTCAACAGTCACCCAACACCCATCAGCACTCGAAAGAACGAGGGTTAAGCGTTGTCTTTCAACCCCGATTGGCTCATTTTTGTCACCGGCAGGCAATTTCATTGTCACGCATGATCTAAGGAGCCTTACGAGGGTATAGAAAACCTGCATCAAAGCAAAATCTTCACATAAACATTGCCTCGAGCCCCCTTCAAAAGGAAAGTAAGCCCAACCAATATTTGCAAGCTCTTGCCCCTCCTATCTTTCCGGTCTGAAATAATCCGCATCCTGACCATAGATATTCCGCCCTCGTGAGTTGACATACTACAAGAATACAACTCATTTTCCCTTCCGTAACAAGATTGGACTGTGACCATCCGGCCCACCACCAGTAGGAAGCATGGTGGTTTTTGTAGCTTGGCGATTATTCAGTGGTACTGGAGGGTAGATTCGAAGACCCGCGGGAATGTTTAGCAGATGCGATAGATAAATACAAAGGACAGGAGGATACGAACTTTCTTTAATGACGCAAGCATAATCTGCTCTCTGGTGGGATGTTTCGAGTCTCCCATGATGGACTCGATTTCCTTCTGGACGCGATTCATCACTACAGGATGACGCACAAGAAGGCGACTGCATTGATCAGCAAACTCGAATCAACAATGCTAACAGACGCACTCACAGTGTCCAAGATAAACAGCAGGCCGTTGTATCTCTACCAGCTAATAACACATTCAAAAGCTGATCACGAAGATCATTCGTATTAGCAGATTCCGTTGCGACTTGTTTTATGAAGCTGTATAATTCTTCTTTTAATATCTTGCTCTCTAATTGATCAAGTCTTTTAATATAACTTTCCACAAAGAGATATACATTTGAACAAGCCCATCTAAATTCTAGCGGATTATAAAGAAAATGCCACAAAGCAAGACAAAAGCATTTCACTAAACCCTCTTAAGTGAGGTTAAAGCTTTCTGAAAATATTTTATAACTATAAACCTTATCAATATTTGCCTTTAAGCTAAATACTAACTTGCTGAATAATAGAGCTATTAATATATCTAGAGTAAGGCTAAAGAATAGCAGGCAGCAGCTATATATCAATATCTCCCTTCATTAGTAGATATGCTGTTAGGGTTTGGAACCCTAGAGTATCGGGCAGAGCCCTCATGTATGAGAATCTGAGAAAACCCCACCGTTCGTACATCTTGTGTGTGTCTTTTTAACGGATAATAAGAACGCGGGATTGAGCCCCCTGATTGGCCCGTAACATATGCAATGAGATTATCTATATATTCACAAAATAGATTAAAGTTCTAATATTAGATACGGATAAATTACTAAAAAGATCTGCTGCCTTATCTAGATGAATATTGTTATGAGCTGACCTCATGAAGCGTATTCGGGCGAAGCCCTCACAATAGCTATTCCCATGACATGAAGCTATTCCCGGATCCCGATTGTCTGCCCGGATATGAAGCAACCCCGGCCCCGGTTGCCCTGCGTTACGGCGCCTACTCGGAACCACATGACACCCATCCACCTAGAATCCCCGGAAGGAAGATTGCCGGAAGCCCCTATTCCCCTTTTCCTTATAAGATTGTATGCGCGTGAAGAACCTGTTGTTTCTTTCCTCTTTCTTCCCTCATGTTACGTTTTCTATTCAGACATGCCCTTATAGTGAGCATTAGGCGGGACTAGCCCGTAACAAATATCTTACTATATGCCTAATTCATGTTACGGGCCAATCAGGGGGCTCAATCCCGCGTTCTTATTATCCGTTAAAAAGACACACACAAGATGTACGAACGGTGGGGTTTTCTCAGATTCTCTGTAACGATATGGGTGGAACGATAGTCCGAATGTGGGTATGGGCTACAGAACACTTGCTGAGCCGTTTACTATGGGAACCAGATGGTGTACGTATACCAAGAGC